>VWZG01009481.1:423176-498547 GCA_013396735.1 Grallaria varia
CCCCTCTAAAAACAGTTTTTAGAGTTAGAAGTCACTGGAGTGAGAACTGGGATTTTTTAAAGGATCATGAATATATTTACTGTTATTCCAATTTTCCCCCATTTGTAATTTTTTAGTACCAATATGGAATGATTTACAGTATGTGTTTCAGCAGAGTATTTCAACAATCACAGAAATCTGTGTCATAACAGTTACTGTGCAAAAAAGTTCTTGAACATTAGAAAGTGTTACCCATGAACACAACAGTTGCAGGAGTGGCATGAATATGCTGATAAATCTGACTTGTCTGTAGAAGTAACATAAACATCTATAAAATACTTCAGAAATAAAACCCAGGTGTACCATGAACGTAAAGTTAAGTAAGTTCTTTAGGAAGGTATTTGATAATATAATAGGGGAAAATTAAATAAATGCTAACTTCTGCAATTAATGAAATAATTTAATTCCAAATATGGTAACTGGAAATTTTGCATACCTAATAAACATCTTATTTCTGTATTCAGGCATGATCATTAAATTTTTAACTAGCTTCCTACTGAATTCATTAATTCGAGAAGTATCATTACTGATGTGTTACTTGGATAAAGCAGACATCTCACTACACCTTAAAAATATTTTTGGTACATTTACAAAAAACAATAAATTCATATATTGCTTCCTATTACTGTGATAAAATGTTAATAAATTTGAGTAGCCTGTGTTTGCTAAGCATTTTTTGTTTTCTTTTTCTCAGAATAAAAGGAAAAAAACTCTACTGAATGTGCAATGGAAGCAAGTGTTTTTCCAGTTCAGCAGTTTCTGCTGAATTGTAAACAATTGGGTTGTTTCAAAAGGAAAGTAGCATGGTCCGTAACTCTGACAGCTAGTAGTAGTTTAGTTTACTGCTTCTACCACCTGCCTTCTGACTTAATATTGGAAGCAAGAAGCATGCAATTAAGTATGAGGAAATGAAAATAAATGACACTGTTCATTGCACATTACAAAGTGCCTGGTAGAAAGAATGTAGCTTGCCTGGACCTGATGACCCCAGGGGAAAACATGTCTCGTGCCTGGGAAAGTGCCAGTGAATCAGATACTGACCCTGATTTTATCTGTTATCAAATGCTTTGGTTTCCTTCTTAACAATTTTCATTTTTTTTTTAAATTTTAATCAACTTCTGAAAAGCAAGGAATGTTAAAGTGAAACATGTATTGCGTGTGTAATAGAAGCTACAGGACACCAAACGTGCAGGGATATTTTCGAATAATTTCTTGAGAAAAGTTATTTGGATTACATCCGGAATTAGACCAATTTGAACTGGTTGTTAAATTCTAAGTCTTATTCTAGAGGTGAAGAGCTTTTTGAAAGATTAATTTCATCTAAGCATCAATATTACATTCAATGCAATATTACTGGGTATGTAACTCAAACCCTTCTCTCACCCCAGAATCTGAATGCCTAAAACCTGTTTCATTTTAAAATGCCTGTTCTGTGAATGCTATACCTTTTTTCCCATATATGGCTCATATAGTTTTTGGAACATAACACTAATAATTGCTTTTTAGTCATTCATCCTAAATTGTCTTAAGCACCTTTACAAAGCTGAGTAAATGCTATCCTGATGTTACAAAACAGGAAGAAACTGCACCATAGGGAAATCTGGTGGCTTGCTCAGAACACGCAACACATCCAAGGATAGTTGAAAGTGAGATACCCAGTTAAGCAAGAACATAAATCACATTATTGTGCTACAGAAGTAAAATTCATCTTTTTTTAGATGAATGTAGGCACATTACAGATGAATTAACACATTACAGATTATTATAATGCATTAATTCAGACACTACTGTCTGATTTAGACGGCCATGTGTAAATGCTGGGGAAACTTTCAAAATGAAAGCAGAAGCAAGTAGAAACTTTCGTATCTTCATGATTTGGTTAAAAACTAGAACTCAAATGAGACATGCCTAAATTTGTAAACTTTTCAGTGAAGCTAAATAACCAGAGAATATTAGAAAACAGATAATCTCTGATAGAAATGCTGCCAAGACTGTGTTTTTTAATTATTTTGTCTCGAAGAAAGAAACATACAATACCCCATCTTGGTAGCTTGATGGGTATTGTATTGAGTATTATTTTTTTCATTCCATAACCCGAAGTAAAACTCAAGGGTGCAAACTCAGGAGAAATTGGAACCTTATAGAGAGTCACAGTCCCTCCATGCCAAACCCACGAACTTTCACACTTCTGTCTCTATGCAAGTACATTGATTTTCTCTTTCTCTCTTTAATATTGCATGTGCATTCTGCAGAGGGATTTTTCATTTTGCAGCCATATTCTGGGTAAGTTCCCCATATCCTATGGAAGGTGGCCTTCTTTGCTTCACTTCTTCATGGGGCTTTTTAGACCCCAGTAGAAAAAAAATAGGTATTTGGATGTCAGCCATTCAGTCTCTGCTATTTAAAAAGCATGCCTTTCAGAGATGCTTTCTATCCATAGTCCTGCACAACATGAAATATGGTTGACAGCTATATTACCACATTGCAGATTGCGAAGCAATTCACATTCACACTTCTAAGTGCCTCTCCTTTCAAGACTTATGGATGTATGCCAAATTACTTGCATTGTGGTATATGGCCTTCTATAGGTACTTTATAGAACAGGCCTTTGGTTTCCATTAAAATCAATGAAGTAGAGACCAAAAGAGCTGTTCTGAAGTGTTTACTAGATGTCAGACAAGGTTAATAATAAAATACTTCATGTATAATATGCATCTTCAACATATTTCAGTGTTTGTCTTTAAGAAGGTATTTTCTCAATTCAGAGTGGAAATTCCTGCGCTAAATTTAAATGTTGAGTATTGTTAAGTTCAGCTGTCATTGTTTGCTTCCCATAACTGGCTCTGTAAAAATGAATATATGATTTCATACCCTATTCTCGCAGTGTTTTGAAATGTAATGTACCGGCAGCCATTTAAGGAACCTAAGGTCCCACGTTGTCAAAACTATTGTGGTTATCTCAAATGAAATGAGAAAGACACAGGATACCCTCCAATGCCATTTTTAAAAGACAAATTAGTGACTATGCTATGTCATAAAGCCTGATTCTTAGTCACTATGTTCACATATTTCATTACAGCAGTTCTCTGTCAGACAAGTTAAAGAGGATGATCAGCAGGGATGGCAAAATAGTATAATTGTCCTATTTTACTAAAATACTAGTATGATTACTTTTAGGCATATTACTATGATAAATGAGGCAAGCTGGTAGATTTTAAAAATACAGACCTATGACAAACATTTTAATGACAAACATTTTAGTGAAAAACCTGATTTTGAGGGAGAGGAGAGAAGAGATGGTTGCTTTAAAGACATGTGGGTAAAATATGGACTCAAGCAAATTTAGTGAGTCTAATGAAAGATTAACTTGAAGGGGGAGGAAAGGTGCAAGAATGAGTGTGTGATGGTGGAGGGTACATTGCGCTTTTCTATTTATTTGTTTACTTTTTCAATTTCCCTTAGGACAACAGTATCTGGAAGAAAGCAGCTATATAGTTTTTAAAATGTCTTGATATTTAAAAGAAAAAAAAAAAGGAATACGTGGAAATCACTATTACTGGCTGTTGTCAGTAATGCTAAATCCATGAGGTTTTTGTTCTTGTTAAAAGGATGTGTTTTACCAGAGTGCAGCAGGTATAAGGTGGGCTAGTGACTTGTTTTTCCATACAACAATATATTTTTGTAGCCCAGCGTTCCTGTAGTTTGTGTTCTCCAAAGGGTAAATAAATTACATACAGTATTTTTCTCTTGAACTGTAGCATATGAGAAAACTCTTGGTCTGTATCTCAAAAGGTGTTCTCTAAAATCACATATGGGGTTAGGAAATGTCAGTATGCCCATTTATCAAAATAAATTGAAACTGTAAGGAACAGGAACCTAGGCGTACTGGACTAGTTGCATGGGGTAATTGTCCTTAAGTAAGTTGGAAAGTGAAGCAAACTGATGCCCTTTAAAAGAATGTTGACCTGATTACTAAGACAGAAAGTTTGTTGGTTAATTTCAAAGTACAGAAAAGAAATTTCTGGATATTAAAAATAGTCTTTAAGAATTTCTATAATGGGACACACTTCCTCTTCTCTCTGAAAATAACCCATAAAGGGTACAAGCAGGTTATAGCAAGTTATAGGTTACAGTACAAGTATGACATGGTCTTTCTTTTGATAATGCCCATGTGCGCTCACCAGTTGCTTCTGGTAGCCCTAACCTCCATGAGTTCATCTATCTCTTTCAGCACCTATCAAGTGTGTCACAGCAAGACAATTTGTCCACTGAAGTCATGGAACTGAAAAACAGAATCTCACAAGTGAGAACTATTTATGCTTTCTTCACCACGCTGTAAAGAATGATTACATAACCCTTTTCTGCAGGGTTTTGGCAGCTCTAAACGTCTTCAAATAAGGTGACAAAAATCAACCTAAATACCCAAAAAAGAGGCTGTAAGCAGCATGAAAACAAAAGGCAAAAAAATTTAAAAAGCTGCAGCTTATGTTAAAATAACTCAAATTTAGAAAGCATTTTAAAGGAGTTGGTAGTTCTTTGCCCAGGCATTCTCTTCCAGGCCAACCAGTACCAGATTCTGGAGATGAGGAAAATGTGGACAAATAAGATGCCTGAAGTGGTTTAGAATGCGCATTACTGCAAGATGTGTTGTTGAGTCTGTAGGAAATTACTTGGTAATAGCAGCATGCAGTTAATGGAGAAAAATAAATTCCAACTGAGAACTACTGATGCTAAAGTTGAAACCTGCCCAGATTTCTGGAGAAGCCCTCTCCAGAAAATTGAGAAAATTATGGTGTAACAGTGACTGCCACCTGCTGCAATCCTGAGATAATATGTGGGTCTCAGGGTATTATTTCCTAGCTTTTATAAGCTCATGGGTGGCTTCTGTAAATGTTCTCCAAGAGAACCTCTCTGGAGCCTGCTAGCCAGATCTTCAGCTGCTGACAAGGAAAGACGTTATGGGTGTGAGGAAAACATCAAATTCTCACTTGAAGTCCCTGGTGTCTTGTGCAAGGACCTCCTGCCAGAGTATTTTGTATGAGCTCTTTAGTTTGTCTATTTTTGTTCTCTGTTATTAGCCCCAAAGACCACAACAAGTCCAGAATTGTCATATATTGAAATCCAATGTGACTTAAAAAATATAAAGTGATCTTATTTACTTATCTAACAGAAACAATGGAGACAACACTCGACATTTTTGGTGTGGTTAGAAAGCAGAGACCAAACTCATGGCTGCTGGTCCAGTGCTGCAAAATGTACTAAGGCCAGCCTTCAAATGTGACAGGTAGAAGCTGAGGATGCTGGTATTTCTTCACAGTGTACACGTAAGTATGGTCTGGTATGATGTCAAGTCTACCTCAGAACATGTCTTGCTTTTTGATCCCAGAATTGTGTGGAAAATGAAGTATCTGCTAGTGACAGAATGTAGAACAGTCTTGAAAAAATATTGGAAGCTGGTGATTTTTTACAGTGGAAAGAAAAAATCTCTTCGGAACACAAAAAATATCTCTTAGCATAAGAATGTCATCAAAGATCAAGTGTTATAATATTTTATAGTTTTCCATTGATGTTCCATAACCATACAACAATAGCAGGCTAATACGTCAAATGTATACATAAAATCTTCCCACTCTTTTTAACTGTTCCATATATTACTGTTATATCTTCTGAGATTAAGTAAACACAGAATGTAATGTACTGTACATACATATAGCACTACTGAATCATAATAAAAAATTAAAAATACCTTTTTTACCATGAGAACTGTCTCAGAGTCTCTCAGTGAAAATGTTGGTTAGCTGAAATGAGAAGGTTTTTTTCTTTTCCCAGAAATATAGCAATTTCAGCAAAACTTCAGTTTCAAGAAGGATTTTTTTTAAACCTGAATAAAACAGCATACCCAACCAGCCAATGGATGTATGTGAACTAGGGGAGAACAAAGGGCAGATTGCTCTTCTGTCTGTTTTACATAAGAGGCTGGAACCTGGATTTTCCGCTTAGGTGAATGCCCTCCCTCTTGCTGATAGTTTCAGTTTCCCCCACCGAATGTGCTCCAATCTTTTAACACATGTAAATGACCATTTGGAAGATGGAACCTGAGACCTGATCTAGCATAGCAACAGGGGAACTCAAGGGGAGGAAATGATGATCATGTTCTCAGAAAACTTTTGCATATTTCCAAAATCAGAGTTCTGACAAATTTGAAAGTAGCAAAAAGGACATTTGAAAGATATTAATATACTCTTGAAATAGTAATATTTCAATAGGTAAACACTGCAACAGTAAGCAACCTCTTTACTGTAAGCAAAGTAACAGTGAGTACCAGAATTTACATGACAGAGAGAGTAATTTTGCCCATTTGTTATCTGTGGAGACAGTGACAACTTATTATGGCTAAGAAGAGGATGAATCCAGTTCTTCTTACAGACTTCTGGAAAAGCACACCCCTCTAAGCCAGCTGCAGCAGGTCTGCCCGTGCAGCAGACAGCTGAATGTTGGAGCCAATTGTTAATCCACCAGTGACAAGGAAGGGCCCAGTGCTGCATGGCACCGGTGACAAGGAAGGGCTCAGTCCTGCATGGGCTGAAGCCAATATGAATCAGAAAAAAAATTAAGCCAAACCCTCACTACACTCACTTCTGTGGCCTTCTATGAGTTTGCCATAATACCGTCTTGCCCTCCATCTCATTTTGCTGTCAAGCAATCTCCTGAAACATAAATTCTTTGCTTCTCCCCTTGATTTAAGATTTTATTTTATTTTCAATATTTGACTCTATTTGCAAAGGCAGGATAAAGAAGCATTTTATTTGTGCAATGAAATGAGTGAGTGGAGCATGCTCCTGCAAGTAGGCTGCTTTGTTGAGTCAAATTTATACTCTCATTTTGAGTGTGGAGCTTATACCATTCTTCACTTCACAGGAAAGGATACACTTTACACTAATGCATAGTAATCTCTGTACAATCCCAACTCACTTTCTCTGCTTTCAGCCACACCCTAGCGGGAAATTTCTCTGAGAAATTAACATGGGAATTGGCTCTTTACTGCATTTTCAGATATATTTATCAGTTAAATTTTTTGTACTGTTATGACAAAGAAATTTCACTAATAATGATAATAGATCTGTGATAACAGATAAGACCCACACACTGAAAACTCCTACATGTGGACTGTTTACTTTTTTAGTACATTTTGAAAATTAAATAAGTTAAATTACTGTTATTACCGAAACACATTTTAAATTGGAAAAGTGATGAGTGGGAAAAAAGAAGGCATTGTGTTCAAAAATCTAAAAGGTGGCATGTTGTTTTCACGAAATATTCACTGTTAAGAGTAAAGTTGCTTATAGACAGTCTTGCACTATTTTCATTTTCTGTGATCAGTATAATAGAGTTGTTGCATATAATAGATAATGCCAACTATTTTAGTATGGGTGTCTTACAAAAGCTAAATAAATAAAAAGTGACTTAGCTTCTATTTACCTTTCAGCAGGTGAACAAATACGGTGACAGTAAAATAAATTATTTTTTCCTGCCAGTTAAGCATGTCGTCAATCCTTCTTACAAAAGTAATGAAGCAGAGAAACAATATTTTGTTTGTTTTTCACTGTGGGGAAGGGTTTTACATCAAAAAGGAAGATAACACTTCAAATTTAAGAATAGCTGTGGCTTGGTATTACAGTTTGCCTCCTAAGTCGTGTGCTGCTTTCTGTTTTAAAACAATCTGAAATGGCTGTAGACTATTCTGTCATAAGTATTGGCTCCTAGAAATTGCTTACATAACTTGTAAAGCCTACATATGGGCAATTTATTTGGGTCTCAGAGACACTGTGTTGTGGAAATTTTGTGTATGTATTGCACAGGGTTTCTTCAAAGGAAGTATTTGTGTCTTCTGTTGACAATCAGATGTTCAGAATTCTTACCGTCTTGTAAAAGTGGGAGTGTCAAGTGCTAGTGCAAAAGAAAAAAAAAATCCTCATTTATTTCCTTCTAATTCATTCTTTCACTTGAGAGTCCAGGCTTCAGTTTAAATTTCAGGGATGCCATTCAGAACAAAGTATTTGTAGAATTTAAAAAATGGCCTTTTACAATGGCAGCAGTGAAAATGGGGATCTGTTGTTTACTTTCCCTGACAAAATTGCAGGGTGGCTTTTCTCCACAGGCTCTTTGATACTAGACTATTAAATCCACTTTCACTACCAGTCCTGGACTTCTGAAAACTTCTAGGCTATGTGCATATGACAGCTTTGAGAAGAAGTGGGAGGAAAGTGAAAGACAGTGCAAAACTGAATTCTGTGGCAACTGGGCAAATTGCCAGTAAATTCAGTGAAGCGTTTCATTAAATTCAGCGTGTTTTACATTAAAGCTGAATTTGGTCCACTGTCTACAGCTATTAAAGTTACACAGCTTTAAAAAGTTACATGAAATTTTACCTTGTTGTAAAAATTCATTTCAATGTTGGATCTATTTTAAACCCCCTTGAAAAATATTTTTAAATTATCTGTTAAGGATTCATATTGTGTGTGGCTTCTCTTTTTATTTTCTGTCTGGATGGATCAGATGAAGTACATGGTGATGGGTTCCCATAGTTTTATACACACACTTGGGAACATCAAATGAAAATACGTATACATGGTTCATTTATTTTAAAGAAAATTCTTCTGTTGATGAGGGATTTTTTTATGACTGTGCTAGAGTGATAAATAATTAAGAATATTCTCACCTTTCCCATTTAAATTCGTCTTAGATTGATGTTTTAATAATGGCCAGCTTCTTTCATCAGTGAATGTCCAGAAGTTATGGACCTTGAGAGCTCTACAGAAAAAGACAAACTTTTATGACCTAGAAGATATAGAAAAATGGCATTATTTTCCTGCCCATCCTAAGGAGATATAAATAGAGAAGTTCAGATAAGGCAGATCTCATTTTGTTTTAAGAGAAACTTTGGGACATGTGTGTAGTAACATAGCCAGTTGAATTCTGCATAGAAGACTGTGATACTTGACTGAATGTTGTCTGGCTTTAGTGAGCAGTAATTTTGTTTGTCCAGTAGGAGACCTGGAATGGGCCCTACTGGCTCTGAAGTTTGAATTTGCTGCCACTGTTTCAATTTGTGTGTTGTCTTCTTTGTGGAAAATAATGTTACTTTCTTTGGTCCTCTGTAATAAGTAGCAGCATGTTTCTTGAGTTTGTGAATAACAGTATTGAATGGGAGATGAGGTTAGAGAGCTCTACAGAAGTTGTACCAACAGCTTGAAATTTACTTTGCTCTAAGATATCAAATAAATAAAAAACACTGAGGTGTTGCAACCTCTTTTACAATTAGGGCCACAGTGCTAAATATGGGATGTAAGATTGGAAAGAGGAAAAAATGTAATTACTCCATTGTTCAATTTGAGTGTAAAGCCCTTGGATGCCTTTGGATATTTAGAGTGGATACCTGAAGCACCAAAAGTAAGCCAGTTTAGATGAGACCTACTTGCAGGATTGTGGCTCTATTTAGGATCCACACTTCTAGTTTTGCAACTTCTGGCTCAAACAACAAAAGGGATTTGCAGACAGGGAGTGTTATTAATGAATTTGTTAATGGATGGTCTGTGGGAATATTCTGGACATTAAATCATATGGCAATATCTAAGGAGATACAGGGAAGACATAAAAGCTACACTGTGTCTTTGCATGCAAATAGCAATGAGTTTTGCAGTATACATTTTGCGTCCTTGAGAAAGCTACGTTTATTAGTTCCTAATTCTGCAGTCAAACCCAGAGGTGAATGCAGTTGAATGAACCAGGTAAGTGCAAGGAAATTATGTGAATGGAAATGGGTTTCCGTACTGAACACTTTACAACACCAGGCCTTAGGTCATACATTTGAATTCCACACTGTGCAGTTCTAGGTCAGAAGGCAAAATTTCTGACCGAAGACTGTGTGTTAACTCTTTTGAAATAAGCAAATGTCATCAATGTATTCCCTTGTGGTCGGGTACCATTTGCACTATCTGGAAATTTTGAACAGGAGGGCACTAGAGGTCTGGCACAGAAGCCAAAGTTATATTCACTGATTTTAGACCATTGCTGTACCTTGTAAATTCATTCAGTGACACCAGTTTTGAGCATTGGCAGGTTAGCTACTATTAGAAACATGTCTGTAAGATGAGAAGAGCTCCCGTGAAGAACATTAGCAGGATTTGGCTCATAACAAGACCTGCACAGAGTTGTCCCAAAACTCAGGAGTTACTTAGTGTGAATGTCAGCACAGGGTGCTCACAGCACTACTCAGAGGAGTTCAGCTGGTTTGCTTTGAACAGACCTCCCCACCTCCTACCTCACTGGCTGTCTAGTGCCTATACAGAGTGGTTGGTCCTGCATGAGGCATGAGATGGCTGTTTTTCTAGCAGCAGTCAGTCTTCAACCCAACAACAGCAGAACTTACAATCTTTGCTCGCTTTCCCTGTCTCAAGTTTTTCTCGCGTATTTTGGTCAAACTCCAAATATTTCCTTTTAAAAGTATAATTTTCAAATATATCCAATTCCTTATTTTTTTCCGTGAATTTCCATTCTGTACATTTCAAGCACCCCTTTTCCTTGATAGTATTGCTGCCAGTAAAGTGACTTCTGTCCTGTATTGGTTATGCCCCATCAAAGTGCTATTCAGGTTTAGAAACACTCTCTAGCAATTACTTGTTATTTGAATTTATCCCTGCTCATTTAACTAATAATGCAATAACATCAAAAACACTAGAAGAGACAGGCAAGAACCTGCAATTCCTGATGTTTGCTCGCTGTTATTGTTACCCTGTCATCACAAACAGTATCCCTTAATTATGTATTTGAATTATTGATGTTTTTCAGTAGTACAGAAGCCTGTGTCCTCTTGGTGCCTTTTGTTCTAATTTCTATCATTTTACCAAATCTATACAGAAAAAATATGATATTTACTTTAGTTTACTGTGTGTTTTCAGTAAACTTGCCCAAACAAAGGAAGTAGGACTGCATGTTTCTGTGACACGAAACACTATTGAAAGAAGAAAAAAAAAAGTTATACAATGACAGAAATAATTGTGAGCCAATAGGAATGTAAAACGTCTTCACCTTCTTGTTATCTCACAGCATTCAGATGCACATAACAGTTTAGAAAGCATACCGCCCACACCACAGGATCTTGCTCCTCTTTAATTTTCTCTAATTTGTGTAGTGAATAACCAAATACTCATAATGCAATTAGAAGATAATCAGGCTTGTAATTATGTTAATTGCTGGAGACTTACATCAATCCTCCAGCAAAGTGATAGGATTTCAGGGGAACTATTAACATGGGAAGAGAGAGGAAGCGCACATGAGAGAGAAAGAGATTGGGGGAGTGGGTAAATTGATGAACAGCTTAGGCTTGTATCATTGAGCAACAATGAGGATACAATGGTGCAACAAATGAAAAGGGCCTCAAGGGGAGCAACTCAGAAAATGAGGTTTTAGGTACCAGCAACTCAACCTCTTTTGTCTGTTTTCTTCCCATAAATAATCATGTTGTGCATCTATATTTATTGTAATAAGCCCAATTCAGAGAAATCGGATCCATAGCTGAACAGAGAACAAAGGGGAACTGTTCAGCTATGCAGCAGTTTGCCGTGTCTCCCACACCACTGAAAGAGCCACTGTATTACCTTCTGTCCTCGACTCCTGGGGGTATTCTTTTCTCATGGTGATGTCCGATATTGCATTTAAAGCCATAATACTGCAAATGCAATTGGCTGTCTCAGAAATGTCATGGATCAGTCATAATCTATGAAGAATATACAATACAGAGTGGACTGACAGAATTTACGAAATAATCCACATTGGAAATGCTTTATTATTATTATATTATTATTTTACTTACCTTTTTGTCAGTACCTCATTGAGCTTGTAATGATTGTTTAAGCCTTTGAAAGTGAGTTTTGTCAGATGGAGTCTGATATAAATTGTAGACGATGACTGTAGTCTATTAGTGTGGCTATTTATGAGTTTACAGAACAGTTTTTTGTGTTTACACTATTTGTCAGAAATTACCTAGCTGGTTTAAAATAAAAATGGATTTTTAAGAGGCATATTATTATTATTATCGCTAAGCTACTTGTTCATAGTTTAAAAGATAGTTTGGACATGAAGAGAAACTAGTAAGGATCAAGGAAGTCAGGCTACCCTTAACCTCATATGATCTTTTTGCCCACAGCTGTCATGATGAAGATAATGAAAAAAAAAAGATAATTAATAAACTCAATTGTTTTCTCTTTTTGTTTGTATGTTTGTATAGGCAATTAAAGGGCATTTTGCAACTTTTGATTAACTCTAGGAAAGTACTTAGGTGTAAAAGTACATTAGCTTTTGCAACTCCATGGAAAAAAGCATATTTTGTCATATCTTTTTAAGTGGGCATTACACTATTATTTATGATTTCTGAATAATGATCTAAAGAGCTGAGTGGTTAGGAGAAAATGTTTAAAGATATTTAAATACCCTGTTTTGCAATATTTCCTCTAAATTACTTGTTTTGCCCTTTTGATTCAGGTTCAACTCTCAAGTGTCATCGATCATTCATACCATATAATGTCCTTAAATTCCAATTAAGCTTGATTTCTCAGTTTTAAAAAGCCTAGGAAGAGTCAAAAGAAAGTCTCTCAAGGGCTTCATCTACTAGAGATTTCTCCCCCATTGTTTCTTTGAACAGATGAGTGCTGCATACCTTGACTCCAGCCATGACAACACAATTCTCATGAAGCGGCCCTTAAAAATCACTCTGGAGCTCACACAGCAGGAAACTGGAGAGCATAAACCCCATGTAAGCCCAAGCTTCCTTACGCATAATTCCTCAGCTCTGTAGGGCTGCATGCCCTTGATTGGCCCACCCTGGTGTACCCTTGTTGTGGGAGTGTGGCAAATATGAGGGATCTGAGTTGATCCCGGTGTATTCTGGGGCTCTGCAAGTATCTGAAGGAACTGTGTCTGTCTGACAAAAAGATCAAGCATGTAATATGCATAGAGGACATCTTCAGATCCAAACAATCCAGGTGAAAAATCAACAAAAGGAATAGCACCCCCTTCTTTTTCTCTCCATGTCTTGCCCACATAGCTGTACAGAACAGCCAGCACAATGTGGAGGGGATGTGCTGTTCAGCAGTCATCTGTATCAAGAACTTAGCAATACTCATCTTTACTCTATTCAGACTGACACATTTAGGCCTTCATGGAGCTACAATTTAATTTGCCTCAGTGACTGAATGCCTCAGTTCTGAAACTAAGATTTCAAATGCCAGTTTTCACCCAGAAACTGACTCCCCAGAAAATTTAAGTAAAACAAAACAAAGCAAAACATAACCCTATACCTTTGCATTTTCTTCTTTGCAAGGTGTTTACTAACACTTCTGTCCCTTGGTGGTGATTTTTACTGTGTGGTGTGTTCCTCACAAATGATAGTCTTCACATGAATGCAGCATTACTTTATTGTTACTGAATTTACAGTAGATATTGTAATCAGTAGTAATTTGTTCCAATTAAGTACTGTTGTAGATAGGGTTTTAAAGCACTTTCACACCAACCTTAAGTATGATCTATCGAGTTTTACTGTCCTTTGTTGAGGTATAGTACAGATTCCCATCTAGTTTTAGGAAAGGAAGGAGTAGAAAGGATGATGCAGGCAGAGAAACTCTTAAGCAAGGAAAATACAGGTTAAAGAAGTCTATTCAAAGTTGAAATTTGAAAGAGAAGAAGGTTTGTTCCGATATGACTTCTTTTCATGCTTCTCTTGGAATCTTCTTTGGATTGTACCTGTCAGCCACAAGCTCTTTAAAATTGGGCTTGTGTGTGTTTGGAATTTGGCCTTGCTTGTGCAAGTGGGATAAGGGGTTGACTTATAAATCCCAGTGGTAGTATCAAGTGAAAAGGTCCCTTCAGGGCCTCTGGGCACTTTCTGTCGGTAGCACAATAACTATTTCATGATGTTGTCCAGGATATGAAGCCCAAGCAAGACAGAAGGGATTATTATCCACAAACATCCTATGCTGGTTTAATACTCTATTTCTTTTCACCACAAAATATCTTTTTTCCTGGCTGTCAAATCTCAGGATTTTCTTACAGGTTAAATTTAAGATTTCAGAGATTTTTGCAGACTCCAATGCTCTGTTCCTGTAGCTGTCTTTTCTCAACCATTCATTCACAGTATGTCTGTATAGTTTCTTATTAAAGGCCTTGGAAATTGCTGCCTGATCTGATCAAAGTTCCCCAGTTTATTTAACACTTCACGGAGCATCTCAAGCCTGAAATAACAAAAATGTAACCAGCGTAACAGAGTTAGGCTCATTGTCCTGACACCTAGCTGGCCCAAATACAGCAGCTCCCAGTCTCTTTTAAATTAATTGCATATACCACATATCTGAGAAGTTGCTGTATGGGGATGAAATAGAGGTGCACCAAAATAAAAGAAATATCCCTGTCTGCCCTTGTAAAGATGAAGAACTTAGAGAGGAAATTTTCTTTCCTCTATGGAAGAAATGGCTATCTTTGGTAGAACATTATGTCTCAGCCTGTAATGTAAGGCAATAGTGATTCATGCAGAAAGAAATTAAAGATTCACAAAAATATTCTGTGACTTGGATGAAGTTCAGACCACAGATATAAGTACCAGTATCAGGAGGAGTGGAATGAACAGAAGAAGAAGGATTCTCCCTCTCTGCTTCACTCGTGAGAGACCCTATCTGGAGTACTGCATTCAGCTCTGGGGTCCCCAGCATCAGAAGGATGTGGATCTGCTGGAGCAAGTCCAGAGAAGGCCACAAAGGAATGGAGCAACTTTCCTATGAAAACAGGCTGAGAGAATTGGGGTTGTTCAGCCTGGAAAAGAGAAGGCTCTGGGGAAAACTTAGAGCAGCATTCCACTCCCTGAAGGTACCTACGAGAGAGCTGGAGAGGGATTTTTTACAAGGGCATGTGGAGATAGGATGAGGAGGAATGGCTTTAAACTGAAAGGGTGCAAGTTTAGATTGGATATTAAGAAGAAATGCTTTATTGTGAGGGTGGTGAGGCACTGAAACAGGTTGCTCAGACAAGCTGTGAATGCCTCATCCCTGGAATTGTTCAAGGCCAGGTTAAATGGGGCTTTGAGCAACGTGGTCTAATGAAAGGTCTGTCCATGGCAGAGGGGTTGGAACTAGATGATCTGTAAGGTGTCTTCCAATCCAAACTATCCTATGATTCCATGACATCAGTGAAAACCTGTGAATTTAAAAGAGCTTCTTCTCCATATTATTGCAAGCACATAGTCAAATGGTACTGCATACTGAAACAGAGCGCAGTATCATTTTGCTGCATCAGAACATCACACATCTCCATGCCCATGACTGTATTGTTCACTAAAGGAAATATATTTAGTTCTTGTTTCCTGCTTTGAACATAGCCCCAGCAACAAGATGTGTGCTATTTTTTAATTTTTTTTTTTAATTTGGAGAAAGTGAGCTAAATGCAGCATTTGACATTAAATTGCGTTAACAATTGTCTTCAAGCCTCTGTTATCTCAATATTGACAGTTTCCTTGTCAGTATAGAATTTGTTAGCTGCTGCCTTGTAGTGTTTTAGAAGAGTTTGCTTTCAGATGTCAGTGGACCCTAGCTTGTGAGTAGATACACATATCCTTGAGTATTCATGTGCCGCAAGATCAGAGCCAGCTCTTCATAGAACTTGATTAAAATCATCTCATAGCAGTTTTGGAAGTGTTTCTTATTAGTTTGTTAGTAAAAATGATGATGTGATATCATCACACTATTTGTGTCCTGCCTTGACTTCTTCCTAGCTTATGAAAAGAGAAACTGCAGAGATTGCAATATACTCAGATTTCTCAGCACTGTTTGTATGAGAGCCAGAGTCCTTGTAAAGGGTCTATACTGCAATATCCCTCCTCCCATCTGTCCCACATTTTTTTTCTACCACATATTTTTCTACTCCTGTGCACTTTTGCCCCAGGATGGATCCATGCCTTGACCTTCTTATACTAGAAGTGTCCTGATAGTGGCATGTATACAGCCCCAGTGACAAGCACATTACTTTGTATCTTCAATACATATGAGTAACTATGCCTCCACTTTTTCTCTGTAATAGAAGTTGATGAGGTGCACATGTGGATGCACTTCTACCATGTGTAGGAGCAACTGTTCCAGCTGCTGTAATTACTGCCAGTGTAGGATCAATACAGTACAACACAATTCTCTTTCTGTGACAGAGTACCTGATACAATTAAGTTTGGACTTTATATTACTGCTTTTGTAGAAAGGACATCAGCTTCTTCTAGAGCAGCGTGTGAAAAACTATGCTAGTGAAACTCTAATTGTCCTGATAAAGATGTTACTTAAAAGTGCAGGTTACCACATTATTTTAGGAGGAAAACACATGAATGCAAATCTAGCTGGTCTACAGTGTGGATGTTCAGTTGCATGTTTAGAAAACTAAACTGCTCATCACCGAGAGCCTTGGCCTAGGTAGGCTTTACAATGAAGAAATGGTTTGGTTTTTTTTCTAAATATATCTTGTTATTCTAGTAGTTATATGAAAATCCCAGTAAGGCTGAGCTATGGTGCAGCCACTAGTCAGTCAGGAAAAATGTAATTACTTCGTTTGGGTAGTGGGAAGTAGATAAAAAAATACAAACCCTTTCCCAAAACTCTGGCCATATGCAGGACAGGGAAATGTATGAGGAGAGTCTGTGATGAGAGAGATGGGTGTAATTTCTTTTTCCTGAGGGATTTTTGTGCAGAGAGTAAAAAGAAATAAAAGCAACAGACATTTCAAGGAAAAAGGCAGGAGAAATACAAGCACAGACAGGAAAGGGTCATCTTCAAATATAGCTAAGAGAGAGTGTCTTTAGGGTGAAACACTGTGCTCGGTAAATATGAAGAGTGGAAACTTGTTTATGGTTTTGTTTTGAAACAAAATATTACACACATTCTTTGGGTAGACAAATAATTCTATGAAAGAGGTGCCTGACTCTCTCAGCAATTCTCTAGTCTGCAAGACACTGATTCTAGCTAAGTGCTTTATTAAAAATTAACACCATTTTCCATTGGTTTGTGAGACCACTTACCAAATTTAGTAAGACTTTGCCTTTATTTTGTAATTCATATACCTTCAGATATTCTAACTCATATTATTTGTATTCCATGAAAAGATGCTTATAAAATTAGTTTGAGAAGCATGTTTTTGAAAGTTTAGAGAGAAATAAGTGGAAAGTTCTTTTTGTGCTTTTCTGCAGATTGGTGTTTTGCCACACAGTAGACTAGCTTTCTTACTTTTTATGGATTTACAGCCAAGAATGAAAATGAAAGAAAGACTATATAGAATAGAAAGCAGAAGAGAATTATCTTCAACAAAACTGGAATGAAACTCCTGTAGATTTTGCCAGGTCTATTGTCTCAGCTGCCAGGTTTCTTTATCTTGTGCCAGGTTTTCTCTCTAGATGCTGGTTAATTTTTCCATACATCAAATGCTTCACACCTGATTAGACTGGCTTTTACACTGCTAGAAGGACAGGACATTGCTAACCTGCTATGACTAGAAGCCAGACTTTTGGAAACATTGGCTCAGTTTGGAGGCTCTCTTAGGGACACCTTGTGGAGGGTAATCAATTTCCATCAGGACACGAGTTCAGCCTCTCTCTTGTGATCATCATAATATAATTAGAAATTATCCTCAAGAAATTTTACTGTGCATTTCCACCAGCTGTGCCTGAGCCCTTTCATTCTGCTCTTTTGACAGCAGAGGTTTCACCCGTCTCAGATGGTCTCCAGTGAGCCTTCTGCATTCTGGACTGTGTTGTCTTTTGTTTCGAGTGGCCTACCAAAGCCTTTCTGTTGACGTCCTAGTTTATTCTCCGTGCATTCATATATTCATTAGATTGGATTCATCATGAATCATTAATCACCAAACATATATTTGTGGCTTTTTTCCTAGCCGTTGTTTGTAAGATGAAGAGGTTTCTTTTTCACTGTTCTTATGATGATATAAAATCTAGAAGTTCTGTGGAAGATTTATGCTGGAAGGGAAGCCACTGCATCAGGGACACCACAGAAGATATAAGTCACTGAGCAATTCACTCATCTGATTGTGTTTTCCTGGACTTTTTTAGTAAAGACAGCAGCTGAGCTGGAATTCATAATTTGCTACTGCTCAGAGTTAGGTACCTTTGTCCCTTTTGATTTTTCGAGACCTGTCACTGAACTATCTCTTTTGATAAGGCAAATATTCTTTATTTTTTTCAAACTAAACTCTTGATGGCAGTGACCACCTTTTATACATTTTCTTTGTGGTTCCAGTCCTTGCTTTAGAAAGGGACGTGCCAGTGTTTATTTATCCTTGCCCCTCACTTGGAAAGTTGTCCTGCTGGGGTTCAAACCTTAGGCTCCTATTTTCTGGGCCATCAGGAAGGCAGTAGAGGTGAAAAAATGGTCTGCTATCTCTCTTCAGTTCAAATGGAAGACCTTCAGACAAAATTGAAGTGTTTTTGCCAAAACTGCAAGGTCCAAGAATCTAGTTAGACTAAGCAGACAAAGTGAGACATATCAGGATGTGTGGTAGAATTTGATATGAGATAGATTGCACCACTGCCACCATGCTATAAAGTTACATAGGTGGGTCCTTCCAGGAAGATATGGCATGGGACTCATTATGAGTCCCAATTTTATATACCAGCCTTAGTTCGGAGCTTCAGTGAGATGCCTCCTCTCCAAGATTTTAGACTCAGTCACTGGCATTTCCTTTTGATTAGATGAGGCATCTGGTGTAGTTAGGTGAATCCCATCCTTTGTCGCCAAACCATCCTTACCTGTCCAGGAAGAGATTTGAGTACCCCACAAGCTCAGCAGCATCTTGTGCAGGTAGGAGTCTGGCTTCTCTTGTTGGGACAAGTTCCCACTCCTGGACTCTGTGACCGAGATCAGCCTGCTGCAAAACAGCAGAAACCTCCTCGGGACCCTTCCCTGCTTTGCTCAGCAACTGCATTTTAACACAGGCCCTGGACCATGGTACTCGCCTGAGCTATGCTGTGGTCATGTCTGTGCCTGGCCGCAGACCTCTGAACTCAGCCACTACTGCCAAGGGGACTTCCTGGCTCCACCTTGGATTTGCCTCATTGCTGCAGATGTGTGTGGTGATCTCCTGACCCTGGTCATCATCCAGGCCCTGCTCCACTCTTCTCTTTGGGAACAGCTGTGTGTTCCCCATTATATCCTCACTTCCATTTCCTTTCAGTTTACTGTAAAGTTTTTGTTTCATTGTAGAAACCACACAATGTTCAATATGGAGTGTACCATATTTCTTCCTTTCAGTGCATTATTTTCTTTTTTAAATTCGTAAAAGCATGGAATTTTTATAAGCTGATGGGCATTATGAAAAGAAATGCAATTATATGCTTAGAAATGAAACTCACAGGCTGAAAGTCGGAAACATGATGAGACGTTTAATTCTTCTAAAGTACCAATATGGTTATTACATTAATTTAAATGATGTAGAAAATTGTCGATCTCTCTTTGTGCATCTCTACCCTTTTACCATGATTCCATGATTGTGTGGTGTGATGTAAGTCCTGTTTCAAGAAAGACCTCAAGCATGTCTTTGGGATCATTCTATGCGGGAAATCACTTCAACATAAGTTTCAAACTAAGGATACCCTTTTCTGCTCTGTTTGCTTCATTGGGTCTGTTTTGAAAAGTTTGAGTAGCCTGACTCTGAAAAAGAGGGTCACTCCTAAGAACTTCCATCACTGACAGATTGTTAAAGTCATGCAAAATGAGTGCATAGTATTGAAATAAACACAACACACAGTCTGTAATATATGAGGGGTTTTTCTGCAGATTGACATTTTGAAAGCATTCAGGTGTTTCAAAATAGTTAATTCAATTTTGTTTTCTTGCTACAAAGTCAAAAGTCTGTCAGTTGCTCTTTCCTGGAACAGCGAACACCCACAACTCTCTTCTGAGTCAAGCATCAGGCAAGGGTAAATGGAGACTAGAAGAAAACATAGCTACATATTCAAGAATTTTTCAAGAAGCAGTTTGCAACTGTTGAATAAAATGTTCTTAAATCTTATTTTACTTTTGAAAGTAAAGAATTTACCTTCACATTGAAGATTTTCTGTAAATTGCTCAGTATAAGGTACTTGTCTGCAAAAATTTTAGACATAAATCCAAGTAGGTTGAAATATATATTTAAAATTAATTTTTCACTAGCAGATGATGTGTATAATCTTCATCAGGAGCTGCATCTATTATTGCAGTATAAATCAATGTTCTTAGAACCATTTAGTACCTGCAAAATAGAGACAAGAAACTACCCATACTCCTTATTCCTAAACCTTATACCGACTGTGTGTATGGTTTGAAGTGGAGAGCAGAGCAAAATCTTAATCTGATGTTACTGAATCATTGAATGTGTTTAATTTTAATTGGGATCTGGCAATTTCTCAGTGGGAGCCTGTGTGTTTCTCAGTGTATTTTTTGTTCAGCTATGCACATGGTCACACATAATTCGCCATGTCCAGGGACAGTGTTTCCTTGATAGATTGAGATTTTTTAAAAGAGAAATAGTTTCACTCTGACCTCCAGTTTTCTGTTTTCTGTAGTATGCTGCTCTGCCCTGGTAGCTACGGTTACTTTTCACAAAGCGCATGTGGCCCAGTGTAAGTACAGTTCCAACTGGGACTCTGTAATATGCCTGTCTGTATAGGGGGGGGGTGTGTGTGTGTGTAGCACAATTTTCCCCTGCACGAGGGAGTCTGAGCCTGGTAGCTGTATGGAATTCTGACTGACACTTTGAGAGAACCCTGAACTCCTCATGGTCCTGCTGTAGTTGTCTTTTTGCAGCAATTTGCTACATCAGGAGTTCCCTCCTCTTCTATTGACTTTTGAGATGTTTTAAATACATTATATGGCTCTGGTACATTTGTGAACTTTGGGAAATGACTGATAGGGTCAGAAGGACTGAAAATCCTTGCCATAGATCTGTCCTGGTAAAAATTCATATTTTGGAGGCCTTCCACCACTGGCACTTCCTCACACAACTGTGTAGATGGGCTTTAGGAAAGAGAATTTGGTTCCATTTGTGTTTAATGTGGGATACAGGGCATGACTGCAGAGAAGCAAGCCCACCAGCAGCCTGGTTCTGACCATGGCCTTTAGGGCCTTCCCTGTTACAAATGCCCCTGGCTTTTTTTATCAGACATGTTCCAGGGAAATGCCTTCACTCTGGCAGTTAACCTGTAGGACATCACACACTCAACAGTGCACAGAGAGCACTGTAATTTTCACATAAAGAAAAACAGTAAGCTCTAGCTGTAGACTAAATAGAAGCAAGAAGAGAAGCAACAGGCAGTCAGACTTAAACTGCAGTTGTCCTAAGTACATAGAAAATTACTTTATAAGCCCAGCACCTGCAGCCAGTTTTCTATAGTGCATTGAGAAAAAAACCCCAAAAATAAGGGATTCTGAAATGGAAACTTGTCTAATATAGCAGATAGCTGTGAGAAGTTATTTTGTCTTTTATTTTATCTGCATATTTGTGCATTGTGACCGATTACTTTTATTAACATCATATAATTTTATTGCAACATTAATGATATACAGCCTTTGAGGGGGAAAGGTATAACCTAATATCCTGTAAGGAGGGAAAGGCAGACCTATCTAACCCCTGACTGACTGTTGTTCTGGATAAGATGATTTAATATTTTGCCGTTGTTCCAGGAAGGTGCTGCAAATACTGCCATCAAATTTCTTTATGTACTTGTGTGGAGGTAGCACTGACAGATCAATAAAAGGAGTAAAGGGGCAGTTCTGACCATCTGTGAAGTTTAAGCCAATTGTGATATCATATTTGGTAGTTATGTCAAAGGCGCATTATCAGTGATCTAGGAAAATCGTATTTCATACCTTTTTGTAAGCATTCCTTCTGATTGAATTTCTGCATCGTTCACATCAATTTCTATCAATAAATAAAGTTCTCACATGGTGCCCCAAATGCTCACCCTGATGTCAAGTTGTCCTAAGTAAAAGCATAGCCGTGTGATCCATATGCCTCTTAGAATTAATGATATTGTCTGGTAAGAATGATCATCCTAAATGTAGTGTGTTTTCAAGATCCCGTGATGCACTTGAGAGCTATTTGGCAATTGCCTGAGCCCCAGCCTAATCCCAGTCTTATATTGTATGATACTAGCTCTGTCTTAGATAAGCTATTCAGCCTTACTAAGCTCAGCCCTCTTCCTAGTCCACAGGGGATCTAGAAAAACCAGCGACTTCAGTATTTTTGGCATCCTAATCAAATTCTATTTTGATCTAGAAAATCCTACTGGCTGCAGGTATTGTGTAAATAGATTTTCCTCAGTCCTCTTCAGAAATATTTGTAGCTCTGTTGAAAGAATCAATCTATAAAATCAGTTCTTCAATCCATATTGCCAAAAACCTTCACTTAATGTAACTGCTTAAAAAGCTTAACCCACACCTATCAAAGCTTTCATGAGTAAACCTTTTTGTCAGGTGATTTTGGCCTGCATTCAAGCACTTGATCTTTCAGCAACCTAATGGTAGACCCATATCTTTAATTTCTGATCTCCCGACAACTAACCATGGGCCCAGTTCCAGCCCATCCATCCTTCAGTTAACTGAAGTCACTGATGTCATATATTCCGAACATGAAACCAAACTGGTAGTGGGCATTGCTGAGGACCTGTGTTCAAATCAGCAGTATGTATGGATCATTGTCTATGACTGGTTAGACTCATCTTTCAGGAAAACAAGAGATTTAAGAGATTTATTTCCTTGCATTCATGAGCCAAGAGTCTGGGATGAGAGCTGGAGCCAGCTAGTTGTTAAGAGCTAGGATTTGGTTAAGGCCCATTTTTGTCACAGCTATTAAAAAATAACAGTGGAAATAACTAATGTGACTGTAATCTCTGCTCTCTAACCCTTGTCATCATTCCATCCTAGCCTCATGACTGGGACACTTGTGCCAGAGAGCTTAAAAAGTGATGTTTCCCATCAGGAGCTGCACCTATTCTAGCAATGAAGGTTTCTTAGTATTTGTCCACACACCACATTGTATTTGGCACTCTCTTCACCATAGGCTGAGCTGTAGGATTTTTTAATACTTGTTGATCCAAAGGAGCCACAGAAATTTGAGAACTGTTTCACTCAGCTGGCAGTTATATCTGTGGTTTTGAGGATTAAAATTTCAATAATAACTCTTGAACTCCAACTTTCCTATCATCCCCTAACCCTTGGCTTAACTGTAGCTGCATGATACATGTCCATGAAGAACTGACTGTCGAACATTTGGACAAACTGATGAAATAATGAGCATAAAATCTTGTGTATCTGGTATGATGATGCTTTAGTATGGTCCTACTCTGGATTATCTGAGTGCACGTTCTCAGATCAGAATTAGTTCTAGAATCTCTATATGGCAGCCTGCATAGGTCTACTCCTTTTGAGCAAATCACTTAGCATTTCTGTTCCTTAAATTGTTTGGGTGGGGACAGATGGCTGTGACAGACCTTGTATATTCTCCTCTTCACAGCTTCTCCAATAGTCCGTAAACCCAATCTCCAACACCCTACAATTTCAGTTCTTGGCTTTGTATCACCAAAAATTGCTACTGTGCCAAATCTGGGAAGCAGAGTGGGGTTTGAAATATGGAAAAGTATCCAGTAGGGACCAAGCTAAAGCTATCATATTCATTGAACAGGTTATAAACCATATTTAAAGCTATTTCTCCATGGGTTAATGTCTGGTTAATTAACAAAAGATTTAAATGTTTGCCACTCCTTTGCCTTGGTACTGCAGAAAAGGTTCTGAAAATGTGATAGCTCTGTGCTGTATTGAACAGAATCAAATCCTTCATATAAGTTAAACTTCAGTTCTCTACTAATAAAATCCTACATGCCCCTTTATAGCACATGTTTATTCTGTAGTGGAAATGACACAAATCCTTAATACAGCATCAGTGCTGCCTATTGAGCTTTGTATTCTTATAAATGGTCCCATGGGAAATCTGAAGGTTGGCACTGGTAGACTGTATTTTTAAAATATCACAGTTGGGGTGTAACCCAGCATCATGTTGCTTATTACTCTGGTGATCTATCTAATGGTATTCTTTGCTGCTGAAATCTAATAAAAAATAACATTTTTGAACTATTAGATATTGGATTAAAGCTCCTAATTGTCTCTTTCATAACCAAGGAAGGTCCATATTAATAATTCTTTCCAGAGCCATTGAAAAGAAGACATCTGTTTTGGCATACATTGTGAAACTCAAATCTGTCCAGTGCAGTTTTAATAATTTGTTACTTTTCATGAACAAATGTGACTGCACATTTATTTAAATCTTTAGAAATGTGGATGAACAAACAGAAGAAAAAGTAAAGTTAAACCTGAACTGGAGACGTGCTGTTATGGAAGAAACAGTTTCACCCACAGTAGGTGCTAACTGCCCTTGCAAAAATCCAGTGCAATAATTCTGATATGGTCAAACTGTACCTTTCATATTCACTGCCTCAAATGGATGGACAGTTCCAAAAAGAGTGCAAAAACCCCACTTCCTTAGTAAAAGGTCGTAGGAGAGAAGAAATGCCAGACACAGAGGCTGACCTATTCAGAATATAATCATGCCTTCTTTAAAAAGACATATACATTACAAAGGGTAGAGATCTTACTGCCTACTCCCTACTTTTCTAATACAACTGCCATTAGTAAGACTTTCAGAAGTGAAGAGGGTGTGGTATCAAGTTTTGTTATTTAGCCACTGTTCATATTTGAATTATTAGCAGTTTATGCACTGCTATTAGGAAATTGTATTTTCCATGTACTCAGGCAGCAGTTTTCTGGGCTTGACCTATTGCTAGGATGAAATGAAAGCTATGAGGATGGCAGTCACAGAAGTGCTGCCCCTCTGCTTGCTATAGCTCCTACAGTCTGAACATTTTCAATATTCCCTAGCACAGATGTGGCAAGATCACATCTTTATGATTGAAAAAACTAATTCTGACACACTAATCCCACCCACCCCCTCAAAACCAACAAACAAAACCAAAAACCCAAAGCAAAGAAATGACAAATCAAAACAAACAAACAAAAAACCCTCAACAAAATAAAACCAACCAAAAAACAACCAAAAAAAAAGAAAAAAAAAAGGAAAAAAAGAAAGGAAATTACTGACTGGAAGAAAAAGCGATGAAATTGGGAAAAAGGGTGAAAGAATGTGCCTGAGTGACAAATCTGGAATGCACATTCATCTTGACCTTTCAGACAGAAAGCAATGGTAGGAGCATAGGAGCTCTGTTTATCTTTTATTAGGGACTATGTATTGTCTCAGCTAAGAGTACAGAAAAATTACTCTCATTTTGATTTTCTGTTCTCTGTGCCCCTGTGGGGCAAATTTGGGATCAAAATAAACCCTAATTTAAGTGTAAAGCTGTATGTCTTGCTGCTGTACCAGCAAAACTGAAGTCTAAAAAAATTAAAGCTTTTTTTTTAAATGATCCATTTATATTAGGAAGAAAGACTAGGAGCATTGGTGGAGTAAGTAAGAGCTTGATGCTTTCAGGAGCTTCTACTAGGTGGACTGCATATTAGTGATAATCCTTATTTTCACTTAGTAAGGTTTACAAAGAGACCCATTCTTGGAACATCAAATCTCCATAAAAGTGTGCCTTCATTGCATGGCAAAAAATGATGGTAATACTGTTCTAATTAGGTAGCAATTGTCACCAGCCACTGCCATACCAAAAACCTGCCACTCAGAGTTGCTGTCTCCGAAACTATAATAATCTTTTACAATTTTACAGTGTTTTCCACCCCCAGATAATTTTTGCATTTTGTATGTACACAACATTAGACCTGGTAGGCTGTCTGGAGGAGGCACTTAGCTGGCAGCTGACCTGAAAGACCCTGCATGAAGTGCAGAGAAGAAAAATGAAAGTCAGTGTTGCCTCTTGGGGTTCCCTAGTATATCTGTGGTGTTACCAGAAGGTTCAGGAAGTTGCATCTGTCAAGTGTGAAATTCTTAAGCTCAAAAAATGCCCATTTAGAGAATCAGGAAACACCTGGAGATTTTCATTCACCAAAATACTCTCATCTTTTCATCATATGCAATATATGTAGCCTATACACACATTTTTTCAGAAGTGTTTTATTGCCCATTTGTTCAAATTCACATTTTACATTTATAACCCTTCTAAGGTGTGAAAGCAATGCTTGTTCTATACTAACAATATGCTTATTTATTACCAGTGGTAAGATTTTTGCCCTTTTAATGCCAGTGCTCCACTCTTGAATGCTGGGAAGTTGCATCCACTGTATCCTGTCTTTTTATAAATCTGGAAGTAAGATGATGATGATGAGTTAAAAGTAGCAAAAAAAAAATAAATTATTAAATTACTTGTTTCTCTGATGTTTTAATTTATAGCCTTGACCATCATCAGGGGAGTAAATAAATTTATAACAGCTGTGGATGAGTATTCAAGACTGAGACCTGAGTTTTGTATTCCAAGGGATATATTGAAAGTTAAACAAACTCGTCACTGTAAGCACATGAACATTTCTGGTGCATTTTGCAGTTTTACAGCTTTGCTCCAAAAACAACATCATGAGGTTATACAATGAGACACTGAAACAGCCAAAGGACACAGAAACACTGTCAGAATCACTAGAGTGCAGTTACAGAGCACTTTATAAAGTAATATGAGTAATTGCATGTAACAATTGCCAATATCCACAAGCACTAACCATGTCTGTAGTGCAGTAGGTGAAGAATGCTGTGTCAGACTTCTAAATGATGATTGTCTTTTGCAATAATGCATTATTCCAAACCAGCAAGCTTGACATTTCCCTGCAGACATTTCTCCTTCACCTATTGCATCTGGCCTGCATTACTGGAAGTGATTTAGTAATGGCAAATTTTGCAAAAATTACAGAATTTTGAACCCTCATTTTTCTAGCTAATTTTGTTCTGGTTTACAAATGTCTTCATGGACCTCTTCTAGCGAGTAGGTCCAGGGTACTGTGAAGATGGGATAGCGTGCTTGGTTTTGTTTCATGTAAGGAACAAGGAACTTCAAGGAAGTGTTGAAACCAGGCAGTGGTGGATTTTCCAAGAGTGCTTTCCAAGAGTGTTTATAAGAAAAATGGTTTGGAATAACCTCAATATCTAGAGGTCTCCCATCACTCCTCAAAAAAGTTTCTCAAAGACAGAAGCTGTAAATTGCAGGGGAAAATGAAGAGGATGCCTTTACTTTATTAATTAGACTACAACTCCTGTAAAACAGTAAACATACAGTGAGAAAGTTTTTCATGCAACATAAGGGATCTTAAAATATTTTCTGTAACCTTCCTATAACTTGCAAAATGGCTTTAAACATCATGCTTTATTCCCAGAGGAGTATATGAAGTTGTCATTGGAATGCTTAAGCCTTCTGCTAACTAGAAATAAACCCATTTACTGATGTCAGATGGTCAAAAAGATAAATGGTTCCTAACAGAACACAAGTTCTGTGCTTAGTCCCAAAGATGGAAGAGTTGGTGTCCAGGAAACAAAACTATGAAGTCAAACTTTTAGTGCCATAGTGACACCTGAACTGTAATGACAATCACTTTGGTCTATGGTCTCCAAAGCGAAGGAGTATTTGAAAAGAATTAACTATCAGCTAAGGACTGGTAGTGCATATAGAAAATGCAGATTCATTTATCAGGGACCAAGCTAAGAAGTCAAGCATTCCATCACAGAATTTCCCAACCTGTTCATTTCTGCACTAATTCTTATTTTTTTTTATAAAATTACATTTTCTAGCTATGTCATTCATAAAAACCAAACCAAACCAAACCAAACAAACAAAAACCCCACAAAAAACTGGTGAAAAATTCCAGACAGCTTTACTTGAGAATAAATGGGCAAACTTTATTATGAACAAGATATATACATGCTACTGCTTGAAAAATGGTCATGTCAATTGAGGACACTGGAAGAAATTTTCTTTACATACTGAAGCATAAAAAACCAAAAGAATAACTGGATATTGTTCATAGTCCTTTTTTTTTTCTTCCAGGGGTAATAGATAGAACTGCAAATAATGCTACAAATTAAATAGAACTTTATGCTGTTTGACATAAAATACACAATGGAAAACTAATATAGTTACAACTATAAATCTTTTAAATGTAGAGAATTCCCTCACTCCAATGTTGTATTATGAATTCAGTAGCATAACATTTTATTTGACAGTTGGTAGCAAAACTTGAACTCAGATTATTAATAACCTTTCCACAGTCTGTCATTAATGTCAGTGGGTGTAGTTTAGGAGTTTTATTTTGGCAAGTATAATATGTTAACATATTAACTGACTGCTTATATAGTCAGAGCAGAAATGCTAACCAGGGAAGGCATTTCATGCCAATTCTGAAGGTACTAAAAATAAACCGCTACTTACCGACTCAGACAACTTGGTAAATGTCTGATTTCTGTGGCCTCTGAAGTGTGACATCAGCAGTTAGTGTAGAGTTTAAGATGTTTCTTTCAGTAAGTGTTTACACAGAAGAGAACAGTTTGGCTACAGGACATTTACAGTAGACAAATCATGTCAGTGGTATTCTATCAAGTTTAACATCCTGTGAAGGCAACCAGTGTCAGTATGTTCTGCTGAAAGAAGAGGACGGCTGTGAGATCAATCTGTAGAACTGCTGCCTATTGAGCTAGACCATGGGGCACAGATTCAGTTATTCATATCTTATGTTAGGGTATGAGGTCTGCTTTTTAGTGATACTGTTCCACATGATACCTTTACTGCTGACTACAGTTGGTGCCATATAAGAGGCCACTGCCTTGGCATGGAATGGTATATAAACGTAACTCTACACAAACACTGTGAGCTAGGTGAGCCCTCCACAATTTGTTCTGGATCAAGAAGTGAGCATAAGAGTAGACTGGTAAAGGTCCTATTGCTATTCTTTGTTCTAGGAAGAATTAAATACTTTGCCCTGTTCAGTGTTCTGATACTACAAAGTAGTCATTATTCAAGGTTGTCCAAGACTCTCCTGATTCATAAAGGACAGTATCAAGAGAGGTTGTATGCTCTCTTTTTTTGGTATTGATAAATCTGAAGTTAGAGGGAATGTATAAAGCTGTTCCTGGAAGTTGCCTTGAAGAGATCATCTAGGTGCCTTCTTCTACTAGGCTGAGAATGCAAACCTAGACCATTGCTGACAAATGTTTACTCACACTACTTTTTAAAAATGAGGGGTCTCTCAAAGTCACTATGTTTCACTGCTAAAGACTGGTCAACTATTTAAGGCTGTATGGACTTTCTCCCCTCCGCCCCCCACAAAAGCTACAAATGTCACTTGTTACAAATTGAGGTGATTTGTTCCCCTACTCTCAATGGATACAGAGAATGTTGATTGCTCTCTCTTTGATAAGTATAACAAGAAAAGTCACTTTTCAGGCTAAGAGATAATTTTTTTCTTTATGCTATGCTTTCTACTTCTCTTGTAATTCTTGATTGCTGTGTTCATATTTTATTGATTTTCTTTTCCAATTAATGATGTGATTGCTGAATTATCATCTGTCTGTTCTCTCAGTTTAATTTGTTGAGTCAAATTTTTTGTTGCTTTCTGTCTTGTAGTCTTTTCATCTGGGTTATCTTTTCTCTAGTTTGTTTATTAAAGTGTTGTTTAGACAGGTTTAAAAGCTTTACTAATGTCAAACCAATTTAGATCTATTACTTTCTACAAACCAAAAGAACAATTTTTCTCTCCCGGAGAAAAATTATACAGACTTGACATGGTATGTCCTCAAAATCTGTGTTTCTTGGTAATTTCTCCTTTCAACACTTAAAGATGGATTGTTTAAGAATAATGACAGCAACAGTAGATGTATTATGTTCCAATTACTTTAGACATTAGTTCATCTCATGTGCAACACCCTTTTCAAGATGAGTATATCTTTCACCATGCACATTTTCTCCCACATGGAATCATTCTACATCTCTAATAGTTAATTTTTTTCCCTTGTAATTCTTTAGCATTCTAAGTATAGAACTTCCATGCATTGACTTAGTCTAAACTTTGATTTTTTCAGTCTTCTAATTTCCTTTTCTGTCCTGATACCTATTCTCTTGTTGAAACTTAACTTCACATATTTAACCTCTTGGGCAAAATGGTATTGGATAGTACAGTCTGTGTTGCTTGCTATGGTTAATTTTTTATTAATTATTGGACCTAATTTCCTAATGTTTGACTTCTAAAGGACTTTAAAATCTTCTTGGAGATGAAAAAGTTGTGAAAGAAAATCCATTAGAAATCATATTTGATTATTGCCTTCTGTTTAACATTTTGCCTGAATTCAGAGACATGGGACAGCTATAAAATAATAGGATAACTAGTTTGCACTGCTGAAGGTTTGCTTAAGGTATGTGGTGGGAGTATCATGGCACTGATGACAAATTTCACCTTTTCTCTGTATAAGTATTACTGTACCTTGAACATGTGATTCAGTTTATAGGACTTTTTTTCCCAATGAAAAAGTAAAGACGGCAAAAAATAAGGACTGATATTAAAGAATTTTTTAATAGCTAATATGATGGCACTGCACTGTTAATGTTAGTAGGATAACTTAATGGAGTGACATTACAACAAATAATGCCTCATATTATGTGGTTTATATTGTGACAAATATGACAGATAATTTTCCCAATTTCCATACCACACCAAATGCCTGTCCATACCTCGCCCTGTCCTCAGGACTGGCTTCAAAATGTACTTCAGTTTAGAAATTTGTTTTGAAACTTAAAACTTCTAATTCTCAAATGGTAAAGGAAATTGACTATTATCTTACAGTATGTTCCCATTTTTAGTTTAAAATCTTATTTTTCTGATCAGATTATTAGATTTTGGTTGGGGGGAGTGGTTGGTTGGTTGTTGTTTGTTTGTTTGTATGTTTTGTGAATAACAAAGTGACAGACTGAGATTTGATTCCAGTTGCAAACATTTCCCATTTATTAATTCAGAATTTCTCTACCTCTGGAATCTGTGTGTATTGCCTTCAGTGGTACAAGTTGCCCAAGGTAATGAGATAGCTGAGAGTCAAGAAATAAATACAAAATTAAACGCAGTAAATAATTTTATTTTAATGCCACTGTACATTCAAGGCCAATGTTCTGATAACACAGAAATTTCATTAGCAGTTTTTTTTAAAATGTCCTCCATACTGATGAAGTTTCTGAGTTTTGGATGCTAAAACTCTGCTCTTCTTTTTCACTCTCAATGGCTAGTGAGGAAACTGCCAGAAATCTCTGATTTGTTTCTTATGCCAAGGCCATGCTTCTGCAATAAAGTTTAAACATTAGGATTCCTTGAGTCAGTGGGATATGAATTATGCTTTTTCCAATGTTATTCATAGAGTATAGGACATAAGGGTACAAACCTACATAGTAGGCATCTCAGAGATATATCCCTTGTGTCATGGTGCCTCTATGCCAGGCATGTTCTAGTGTGCACCCAGGGCTCTCCTCTTGTAGATCCTATAGAAATCCTGACGAAATTATAAAAATCTTTTTGTTTGATATAGAAAAGCTGCAGGGTACAATGTGTATGGTTCTAAATGGAAAGAGTCAGGTATGCTGTGTGGGTTCTTTTGCCTTTCATCCCTCTGAATAATATATCCATCAGTAAATGTGTAGACATGAGAAATTAAATAATAATATAGTTATTTTGGAGTTAGGGAAAACTCCAGTTCTACAGACTGAGAACTGACAGAAAGACAAGAAACAGTGGAGATTGTATTATTCTTGCATATAATGTTCACTTAAAAGCACGAAGAGTTAATCTTATCATCCTACACATGGCTGCATTTATAAAAGATAAAAATCCCAAACAAGTAATGCACAGTTACTTGTTACATATTCTTCCCATTACAGTTGACAGGTTCATTAATCATACAGTGTATTTTACTATTAGAAGCTGTAAAGAAGATCAAATCTTTTGTAATTTTTCTTCTTCTTTTCCATTTGATAAGTTTGTTGTTTCAATGTGCAGATAAAATATAATGTCAGTCACGAACAGTCCCAAGGGAATTGCCACTCTCCAGTTAGAAAATTCGTCTTTATTTACAATGTAAAATTCCATGGAAAATGCACCTTTTCCTTTATAACTTGACCATCAGATTGAGTCCAATGCATATGCCTGGGTATTAACAAAAGAAGCAACCCAGAATGAAGTGCCTGTGGATATGAGCAATGTTTAACTAATAGAAATATTGCTTACTGCATGTTGAAAGCATTAACTATGAATACCCCTATTCATAACATCACACTGATTCATAATTAAAGCCCTGTGAAAATTATAGAGAAAGTTGACATGTTTCACAAGCTGTTCATGGTAAATGTAGCAAATTTTACAGTTTCTTCTAACTTGCCAATAAAGAAAACTCAGGAAGAAAGATAAAATAGTGATTCTACAATACCAAGTCTTAGGAAGTGTGACTAACAGAAATGACGACCTATGCAGGAGGTTTAGACCCATTTTTAAAAAGAAAATTATGAAAGCTTCGACTTTAGAAGAATATCTAATGGGAAACATTTTGGTGGAAGTACAGCAGTAAATTTTAGCCTATGTATGAATTAGGAAAGCCTCAAGAAATAAAAATAACTCGCCCATTTTAACCAATGAAAGTGAAACCAAGCCCTGCAAAGCTGTATGTGCTGGTGAAGGTACATGCTGAGGTCTCACTCTTGTTTCCTTCTTAGGGAGGATCAATAGTAATCCTTAGCACTTCTGCTATGTGTGACATTGTAATGTGTACATGGTCTGCTTCATGTAAAGATTTCCACATTAGGTATCCCACTAAATATTTAGAAAGTAATGTTTTGAGCTAAACTGTAGCTGATGATATCATGCAGTGAGTGGGCATCAAGATGCTTTTACATAAAACTTTTCAGAGGAATCAGAGGATGTTTTAAGACCTGTTGTATCTTCATCAAGGGAGGAAACGTACCATATGGTATGGAATATCCCTTTGGTCAGCTGAGGTCAGCTGTCCCAGCTGTGTCCCCTCCCAGCCTCCCATGCACCCCCTGTCTGCTCAGCAGTGTGGCAGTACAAGAAGCAGAAAGGGCCTTGGCTCTGTGTGAGCACTGCTCAGCAAGAACAAAAAACATCTCTGAATTATCTACACTCTTTTCTGCTCAAATACAAAACACAGCTTCACACCAGCTACTATGAAGAAACTTGGCTCCATTACAGCCAAAACCAGCACAGGGAGACCTAAGCTTGGTAAGGTAATTTATTAGGTGAGTGATTGGTTTGAAGCAGTTAAGGAGGAATGTGGGGCTGCTACACTTTAGAAAAGGAGATGAAATGACTGCTAGTCACTTCTGCTTCATAATGAGATGTGCAAAGGGGCTGTAAAACCAGCTCCTAAAGTGGTTCTGAAACTGAATGAAGCTCAGTAAGATTGGGCAGTTGTAAATTACAAAGTCAAGATTATTAACTAACACTAAGTGTAACAGTGCTGGTATCCCTTCATTTTTTTCCCCTTGGATTTTGAATTTTTTTAAGTGCATCCCTAAAAGAAATTGAAATTTGAAAGTCTGAATTGGGACTACTTAAAAGAAAGATATGTTTGGGTAAAGACTCAAGTACACTTCATTGGATAACAGTTAATTGTTAATGTACTAGTTGAGGAGCTTAGGCCAAATTCAGTATATTGTATGGAGACATATTTATATGTAAAGCTCCAGTCTCACCCTGATAGCCACAGTTTTTTTGAATTAAAACCTAAACCTTTCTAGTGCGTGTAAGAATGTATTTAATTCGCACTCAGTACAAATGAGTACGTGCCATGTGCTCATGACAAAACAAATCAGCAGGTTTCTCAGCTGGTAACATAGGAATTTAGCTGCTGGAAGCTTGTATCCGTGGAAGGCAAACCAGCCAGTGATGTTTGAATGAGGGAAGGTGGGAAAATGCAGCTGAGCTGAAAAAGTGGTAAAAAACTACTTAGGCAGATGTGAGCCAAGTGGTATCTACAAATGTTAAGCAGAGAAGTGAAAAGTATCCAGAGGGGATATTTCATGAGAGATATTTGCTTAAGTGGAAGTTGCAAGCAGTTGAATCTACAGTAGGAAAGACAAATAAAGTACAAAAAATGGTGTATGAGCTATTTTCTGGGGGAAGAATAATTACATCATAGAAAAGTTTACAGACTTAGCAGAGGCTTTTTGCACTGCTAATGTTTCATTTCCCATCCTGCTATGAAAATATACTGAAAGCTTCTTGGGAAAAACATACCTTATGCTGGTGCCATACCTGGTTTAGATCAACTGTGGAAAAAAAATACTTACCAAAGCTTCTTGAAAGTCATGTGAAACTGTTCCTGCACTGTTTCCATTCAAAGACTGCTTGACCTTTTTGGAAAAAACTCTGCATGGACAATCTATTTCTCTCAGGATGTTTGTCACATACAATCAAATAAAAATTAAGTTAAATATAGAATGCTACTTCTTGCTGTACATACTTTGTTTTCATGTGGTTGTAAGTACAGAAAAAATGTAAGTGCGTTTTCTACATTTTATACCTTTAGTCGTTTTGGGGAGCATCTATTGAAATTTGTGTTGTAAATGAGTTGAAAGAACTATTGAGGGGGACTGTCATATTTTTGTATATTGTAAACTGATGCACAAGTGCTGATACCTCTGTGTTAATCAATACCTTTCATAGCAGCACAATCTTAGTCCTGTGGGAAAAAAAGAATTACAGCTTTGGCAGTGGACTCCAGCTTTTACATCTCTTTTAGTAGGTTTTGCTTTTTCAGAAAATATCCATTTTTTTGGGGTGGGTGGGGGTATGTACATAGCTATGAGAAACCTCTTCTGAAATCTGAGACCTTTGTGCATTGGCTGCATGTTTTGTTATTTCAGTGTTAACTTAGTGAGTTTGAGTACTTTGAACACAGCCAAGCCAAATATGCTTTGTATTAATTAGGTTTTGGAATATGATCCCCATTTTAAAGACAATTTGTTCAGAAGGATGAAGTCCAATGTGATTTCTGATGAGAAACCCAAACACAGATAATTTTCCAGTGCTGACTATTATTACTGTAAGAAGTCTACTGGTGCCTACTAGGACCATAATAATTCTTTTTCTTACAACTACGTTTTTAAGAATGATGTAGCAAAGAATCAGGAAGGGCTAACCCAGCAGAGTTTCATTTCAGACCAAAGTGCCAAACTGATTTTTTTTTTCTCCTCTTAAGCAATTTTGTAGCTATTCTTTTCCATAGCTATTTTAACAGTACTTGTTAGTAATGATGCCATTGCTGAAGTATGCTTTGCTACTAAGATCTCTATTTGTTGGCTGAAGTAAAAGTTACATGAACTGGAAGACTTGTATGTTAGCCATGAAGAACTATGACACCCACCATGAAATTCTTTGAAAGTATCCAATCAAAATATTAGCTGTGATTGTGACCTGAGTTTAAAGGGCAGTGATCAGCAAAACCTTTCATTCTCTGCATACCCAGTTCCAGTTTGCAATTTGATTTGTAGTTTCCTTTTTAGGGGAGGTATTAATGTTAACACTTATCTAGAAATTTTTACTTTCTTCTTTGAGAAAATGTGTTGAAAAAAATCTACTGGATAATTCTGTTTTTCTTGGCTGTGAAAGCTTTCAAGGGAAAATAATACTACTTTGTGAGGTTCAGAGAAATCTAACAAAAGTGTTAAACTATAGCTTATTTCTCAATATATGAAATAAACTATATATTGAATGTATATCTTTATATTTATAAGGACATGTTGAGCAAATCCTCAAATGCCTCATACGAATATAAGGAACTCCCATTTCCTTTAACAAGCTTATAGATATTTGAAAGTACTACTATGTAGTGAAATATTTTAACAACACAATTAAATACAGTAATAAGTTTTCTTTGTATTGACAGAGTCTGTGACTGCTGTTGTATTTTTTTAGGTGTTCAGTTAGCTTCTCAGATTCTAGGGTGCCACTGCAGGGCTAAATATTTATTGTGGAGAATACACACTACAATCTATTCCAGTTGAAGTTACAATATATCACAACGTTATCCAGAAAAAAGACCTGGTGGTGACAGACTTTTGAGTGTCTTCAGATAGTCTAGTTTTCCATGAACAATTCTGCTTGTATTTCTCTTCTCTATTTACTGTTTCCTCCACTATGTGGCCTGAAAAGGTATCTTATGAAACCTGACTTACCCCTGCTGAGGTCTGCAGTCTCCTTAGGACTGACCACATTGTGTGTGCTCCAGCTCATTATTTATGAAACAGGTAATAGAGGAACTAGAATATTACATTCAAATGTGGTTTAGGCATTTTTCTGCCCAGATATATTATCTTTCCAGTAACTACCCTTGCAACTCTTTAGCCGCCATGGTTCCCTGTGTTTTTCTTATAAAGGAAATCAAGTTTCCACCTAATACTTCATATCTTATCACCCTGGTAGTACTTAATCAAGTGCAACTGCTTCTTAAAAAAAACCCAAACCCCTCAAAACACATTACTTCAGTGAAAGGGGGGAACCCTTTATAAATACTCCAAGGTACCAAAGTACTGTCTATTATTTAGCCCCCAAAAATCTAAATATCAATGTCACTCATTAAATGTTACCTTTCAGATAAAAGGACCTCACGTTATTTATTTCAAATGTCATAATATCACAAGATTAAGAAAAATTTTAAAATGGACTTGTATGGAGGGATATTTTCTTGGTAATCTCTTCCTCTCACTCTCAAGTAGGAACTGAAAGAATTTTCTGCCAGTGATGATGACAGTAGGTTAATGGAATAAGAATCTGTTTTTCTAAAACTGAGAGGTTATTCAGAAAACCCCACTGTTGATTGTGCTTAGTGAGGGAGGGGGGAAGCACCTCTTGCCAGTGCTTTTATGGTAGCTACCTTCATTAGTTATAGTATAGCAGTCATTTTTATTGTTATTTTTTCTTCCTTTAGGATATGTAGCATAGAATGCTTCCCTCCTGATGTCAATGAATGTTGTTAAAATGCTTTTTGTTGAGGAAATGGATAATATCTGCCAAATCCATTTTGTTACCTCTTTTATTGACATTGTTAATTTTTAAGAAATAGGAAAATGACAGCAAATGTAAGTGGAAGATGTCCTCTTGGGTTAGGTTCTGCTGTGCCATATGCATGTCCATTGAAAATAATAGGTTTTCACAGATAGAACTCAGAGAAGAACTTGGTGGTTGTGTTTCATCTCCTGTCAGGGGAAGAGAAACTTGGACGACTTAGTTGTGTAGAGTACATATATATCATAAGCATATAGAAATATGTACTGTATTAATTTTAAACACTGTAATATATATGTCGTGCCAGAGCCAAGGTATTCTTTATTATTATAAATTAACAACATGCTATGTTATATATACAGGCTGTTCAGTATTAAAGGTAAAAAACACTGCAACTGTACGTATAGTGCTGTAAGAAAAATAATATATACCATGGCACAGTTTCTTGAAAATGTGTATTGTAGAAGCTAGGGAATCTTTAACTCGGCTACAGTCACATCAACAGCTTAAGCACANGCACAGTCCTTCTCTATGTGCTGCTCTAGCAGAAATTAAAATTCCAATATCATATTAGGAAATTTCTCTTAAAAGAATCCAAAAGAGAAGAACTGTTTGGAACTATTTCATTGTCTAAAAGTTCCTCTTGAAATCAGGTAACATAAATCAGTTAGCAGTTATAGGCTGACTGTTAACTTGCACAGTCAGCTGTTGTCTCCTCCTTTGCCATACTGTGAATTTTATTCTTTTTTAAACATCTGGATGTAATGTACTTTTCTGATTTACCTGTGTGACTTGTGAAATTTAAAATTGTAATAACATGCATGCAGAATATTTTTCAGAACAGACATATAATTTGGGGTCAAAGTATTCAGCAAGACATATTCTCATCCTGTTTTAAATTGCACAGTTCAAATTGTCCTAAGTCAACAGACGGAATTGCCCAAATCCCATTTCTCCTATCGGAAGTAAAATAGCTCAGAAATTTTTGCCTAGTGATATATAAGGTTCCTATAACTGCTGAGAGGATATTCTAAAATGATTGTGAGTTGAAAATAATGTGTTGCAGTATAATATTTTTGAAGTTCAACTTGCTTAGTCTATCAGAAAGAAGATCAAGAAGTGATTTGATTCTGGTGTGCAAGCACTTGCATGAAGAAGAATAACTGTACTAAAGGCTCTTCAATCTGGGACAGAAAAGATCCAGCATAATAAGAGCCAATTGGTAGTATATGCAAATTCCAATAAAAAAGTTGGTACTCATTTTTAAGAGCAAATATAACTAAATACTGGAATAAACTGTCAAGGAAAATTTTAAGTTCTTCCACTTCTGAAGCCTTTATAAATCAAAACTAGATGTCTTTAGGAAAGGAATGCTTTTGCAAACCCAAACTTTTGAGTTCAATTTGGTGTAAGTATGAACTTTGATTGCTCATATTGCATACAAGTTCAAGCTACTGGTCCAATTGACCTTCTGGCCTTAACTCTGTGTATCTGTGAATAATTTCGCAATACATCTTTGCTTGTTTTGTACATTTGCTAACATTTTGTGTCATAATGATTTCCTCTCAAAAATGCTTGTTGATTCTTCTTTTTCTACTAGTGTGAGAAAATATTTGTTTGTGTTTTCCTGCTTGAATTTGTATACAGGAAAAAATTTAGGTCTATTAAGACAAATAGTGATTTGTAAATAATACTGAAAAAATTACTTCAGGCCATATATTCTTTCATTTAAAAATCCACTTGTTTACTACAGATTTCTAGAGCTAGCTCTTACTACTGTTATCCAATCAATCCTGATAAGTATTGTCCTAATTTATCTCATCTAAACATCACTCCGTTCCATTTCATTTCTGTTGTTTGCATGTTGGTTTTTTCCTAATGGATATACAGAAAGCCTTGGCAATTTACTTTTCCTTGTCTCCTAAGTGCTGCTCCTTGGTAGTGTACCCCTGTAACTAGGTTGTCTGTAGTGTAGCTGTCCCTTGCTTTGCACTCTGTACAATCAGTTATGTCACACCAAGTATGTGCAGACATCCATGTCTTTATAATCCAGAAGAAGCCTGATTTGTTAACATTTTGTACCTTTGACTAGATGTTTGGCAAGGGATTTATAAAGACGGACTTTCTGAATATCAAGTGAAATTCTCTGCTTTGCTTTCAGACCTTAAAATAAACTTGTCAAAATGTGAGTCTTAGTAACAGCAGACTATTAAAGTGCTTGGCTCTTGCTAAAACGTGGTCTCTAAAATCCATCTGTAAAACACTCTCTTACACAGAATAGTACAAAAGAGAGATTAATTAACTTTCACAAATGTTAGTCACATTGCAAAATGCCCTGTGAATGCATGGATACTATTGCGGAGATCAGTATAAGAGACATGTTCTATCTAGAGCTGAAGATGGGTGAATGTTTAGCATGCAGATCAAGGGTCTATCTTAAATGTTTTCAAAGGCGCAGAAGAAGATCCATAGCTTTAATGGACATTGAATTCTTTAAAAGTTTGACTTTTTTTCCTTTGTCATTAGAAGTATTATTTTGTTATCAACTGTATTCTCTACTGCGTAGTAGCGCTGAAAAATTAGCATTTCCTAGTCTAATTGTGAATTGTAAATGTAGTTCTTTTCTGTTTTGGACAACTAATGTTATCGTTGTCTTTATGGTAGGCCAAGAAATATGTGTATTCAAAGACTTGCATTGTACCTTTTTCTTTTAAAAAACAGTCACCTTTCATAGGCTAGATTTGATGAAACCACTTATCCTGAGAGAGCAGATTTAGCTGTGATTGTTTTGTTTTAAGGATAGGGCATGAATTCTCTCTTAAGAGAGCAGGCCAGGCAGTTCTTGATTACAGAATCCAAAAAGGGTAAAGTGATTGCCATCTAAAAATGGCACATCCAGAATGAGTGGTTTGTATTATTTTTCATTTTTGTTACGGCTGCTGTCATGAGAATGGAATCATGTTGTGGCAGTTTATGTTCTCCTTGCAAACCCTGTCACAAGAGCAAAACATGAAAGTTTGAAAAGCTACCCTTGCCCATGAAAGCTTTTGAAAGCCGTTCTTCTTTAACCTTTTATAGACTTAGCATTGTGACTGATGAGGCATTCCAGTAGGCATTACTCCTCCTTCCCCAAAGTTGTTGGGCCTGTATAGGGGAGTCAAAGAATGCCAGATATTTAAATGGCAAAGCACAGCAAAGGGCAAAGGTAGTGAAATTTATTGCAGTCTTTTGCTGCAAGTATGGGACTTTTCACATTTCCAGCCTACTGAGGCAAAGGTTGCAGAGCTAAAAACATATCAGGACATGAGGATATTAGATCAATTATGATTATAATGATAATAGTGAAAATTATGGTGAGCCTCAGGCACCTCTTTAAATTGTCTGTAGCAGAATAAGCTCAGGGATGCTCCTTTTATGCCCTATTTCAGGGTAGAACCTGTCCAGCAAAGCTATCCAAGTATTGTTTTTACATATTCACAATTTTTTTTTCTTTTTGTACTATCACCAGCTTCATGAATGTCATGTTCTCTGTGCTCTCAGATATTTATGCTCTTTGTAACATTTTTTGAAAACCATTCCCTTCATGGATAGGTCAGCTTTGACACCAAAAAGATTTCTGTCTAAGCAAGCTTCGTTTCCATGCATCCATGACACTGGTCCAGAATTAAAAGTTTTGAACTCTATTGCTCCTGACTTACCTGTTTTGCTCAAATTTCGCCTGTTGAATTCAGTTCAAGTTGATTGAGTAGCTTGGCCACTGTCTTGGATTTTTTTGTTTGATTGTTTTTTTTCTTTATAATCCATGACATTAGTTACTTAATTGCATAATTTTAGTATATACTCCAAGGAGAAAGCTGTGCAGGCGCAATTACCTCAGTTGTTTACTGCCTATTGCAGTAGAAACTGTAAGGAGTTCCAGCATTGCAGAATATCACAGTGGAAATTATGAGGAATACAAAGAGAATGGCTGCCAGAGTACTGCTGCTTCGAAACACCTTTCTAATCATAAAAAATGCACAATTCAGGCTCTTGGGAAGCTCCAGATAGGTTGGATATCTTAGACCATTGTCAAACAGAATGTGCTAGAAATTGTAAGATGTAACCATATATGAAATTTATTTTATATATTACCCAAGTACAAAAATAATTATTTACTTTACCTCTTGTCCCTATAAAGAGATGGAATGGTCTGGAGGCTCTGTCAGTCTAAAGTAATTTAAGAATTTGCCTTTTTTTCCATCCTAATGGAAGGTGGTAGCAGAAGAATGCTTTGTTTGATGAGTTCTCAGGGAAGAAAACCCAATGTCTCCTTGGAAAAAAAAGTAAATTTCCAGTAAAATCAACTAGAAGCACTCTTTTAAAGACATTTTGCAGCAATTCAACTACTTACCACTAAGCTCTGATGCTGTAAGAACTTATGACTGCTCATTACTGCAACCTTGCAAGTAAACTTTCTGCATTCAGACTCTACAAGGACAAAGTTGTACGTGAGATGTATCTACTAGATGACCTTTAAAGGTCCCTTCCAACACACACCATTCTATGATTCTATATGAATAAACATTTCAAACATAAAAAGTGTCATTCCAAAATTATTTGAAAGATCAAACATGCACTCTATCTCTTCTTTGTGTTTATTCTTCAATGGAGAATTATTGATTTCTTTTTATCACATTAATCTCTAGAAATGAGAAAATTTGATACCTTTTAAAATACTGTAAATATACAAAACTTCCCGAGCAACGGAACAGTAGCACAGATTAGATTCAGAAGATGCTGCAAAGTGGGCAGGAGAACCACAACATGACAAGGAAAAAGTCTGAAATACATTGCTATACAATGTACTAAATCAAAACATCCATCTGAAAAGTAAGAGACTGAACGAATTCTCTTGGAAGACATTTTTTCTTTAGCAAAGAGGTTATGTGTTTGTTTTTCCTGTCTAATTTAATGTAAATATATCATGAATGACCTTTCTTTCTTTTTTCCTCCTGAAATGCTTTCTCTGAAATATAAAATCAAAACATCTGGTTTACGCTATCGCCTTTTTTATGTTGACTTTCTGCTCCAGGGAGATATTTGTTATGTAATACAATCTTAATGTACTAACCACTTCTTTTCGTATTGGCACAACACCCCAGTACCACTGGTGACATTCAACAGATTTGCCTGGGTAGTGATGGGAGTGAGATGAAGCAATAAGAAACTCAAAATGCAATTGTAAATTTACTGTTTTAACTACCGTCCATTTCTTTTTGCAATTACATTGGAAAACCTAAGCATAATCTTAATGCTTAAAATATCTTTTCAGCTGGTGTATAAGTCAATCTAGTTATTTAGAGTAACATTCTGTTTTCTGCGTGTATGTAGGTTTTTGGAAAACATTAGGTAAATATTTTGCAATTCTTGAAATGTGGTTTTGTAGGAGGGTATCAGAAAAAAAAATTTACAATGGAGTTAAATACTTATATATAAAGATGTTATCTTTTGTAATTTTGAACATCTCCCCTCAATACTGTTGCAGTCTAAATCCTGGAAATCAAACTTTCATTGCTTCTAACTTAAAAAAGAATAAAAATAATCAGTTATATTTGAGATTGTGGCTTTTTCTTCAAACAATTTGCAAATCTGAAAAAAGTTGCTCAGTGGCAGGAGGAATACAATGGCTGATACCTTATAATGTCTTGGGAGCTGACTCTTGACATTGGGTTTTCAGTCCACAAGGCTGAGTATTATCATTGGTCTCAATGAGTGCCAGGAACTCTCGTTAGAGCTTACTTTTTCTGATATGAACGTATAGCAGTAAGTACATGTTGAAAACAAAGCAATCAGAACAAAAATCTTACCAAACCAAAATATCACACTAGATGCATTATTTTGTCATGGCAAGGCAGCAACAGGGAGAACGACACTCACAGATGGTACTGAGCTCGCTGCCCTGGAATGCACCTCCTGCAAAGTGATAAAGCACTACAAACACAGAATATTCTGAGTTGGTAGGGACCCACAAGGATCATCAAGTCCAACTTTTAAGTGAATGGCCCATATGGGGATTGAACCAACCAAGCTAATCTCAGGGTTACAATATTAATAATACAATAATANACAAACATGGAAGAAAGTGATTTCGCTAAGATCTTCATTGTAACAATCATTTGGTTGCTTACTACCTTAGGTAATATAGCTGAAAAATGAGTTGGAACTGAAAAGATAAGGAGTTATTGGACGAAGAAGGAATTTGATTTTTATATTGGCTGTGTTATCAGCGGAGGTGGTTATACTGAAATTACATTTCTATACTTAAGGTTTAATTTGTGATATGTTTTTAACTGAAATCTAATGTGCATACATAGGAATTATGAATCCTTTCTGTTATTTGTATAACTATAAGGTGTAAACAAACAGATAACACTTGTTGGTTGCCATCACATCCCATCTTCTGGACCTGTGATGCACCATCTCAGAAAACAGGGGTGAAGTGCTGAATTTCTGCGGCTTTATGTAACCCTGAAGCCTTGGATAAGTGGCCTAACACTTGGACAGGTGAAAATGCAATTATTTTACCATGAGCCACAATTCCTTATGATATTCTCTAACTCATTAAGCCAGCTTGTCATTAATTGTCAGGAAAGGCCTGGTGTACTTTGTAGTGGCAACAATGCCAGCCCAGATGCCAAGCCAGAGCTTTCTCTCACTAGCAGTAGCAAGTTTTTCAAAGGTATAGGCTACATGGAGAGTGTTCTTCCCTAGGAACTTGTTTGATAGAGATAAGTATGATGAAGTGAAAGTAGAAAAGCCGTGCATGTGGTGGCAGCGTGCTTTGCACGTTAAGAGTTGCTGTGCCTGCAGAGTGCCAGCTGCTGCTGAGCCAGGACCCCTCTCTGTCTTCTGATGTTGGGGCCTGTGACTCACAAACCACAGAGAAGTCTCATCCTCTTCTGCCAAAATATGTTAAACATATTGGCCAGGCTTAAAAAAAAAAAATAATCGAAAATAAAAACTGTAAGTAATCTGTTACGTAGTACCAGAATCTGAAGCTTCGCTAGAGCTTTCCAACGGCTAAGAGCTTCATTATTAATAAATCACTGGAAATACTTAAAGTGAAAATCAAAAAGATGAAAGCTCATTATAGAAAATGAACAGTCATTTTCCACTGTTTCTGCAGCAGAACCTTGTTATCTATTTACATACCATTTCTAATATTAATATCACTGTGGTAAAATAAATCACTCCCCACACTTTTACATTTTTAATTACATTTTACTGCACTTGTTCTTTTGTTTACAGTTACCCAATAAAATATTTATTTTATCTTATGTATAGGATGGGTTTTCTGTATTTTAATCAGATTTTCCACATAATCTTCCCCCCCCACCTTCCTTTACTGTCTTTTTTATGATTCTAAACACCACAGGATGTTGTTTCGTAGAAAATCTCATTATTTTTTAATGCATGGCTATTTATTAATGTATTGTGTATATAACACACTATGCATTTCTTTGCATTGATGAATACATTTACATTCACTTGAGAATAAGAATTCCCTTCAGGGCCAATCTCACATTTCTCTGGCTATACTGCGAAACTACTTTGTGTCTGATGATTTCCTGGGTTTTTTGTTGTTTCCTTGTGGGTTTTTTTAAGAGGCACAATGGGATTTGCTGAGAAGACCTTTCTACCAGTGGACATAGGTCATTATTCATTTTCTAAATGCAGACCTGCATGTGCTGTGATGGAGATTGCCAAATAAGGTAGTCATATTTCAGCTGTGTTCTAATAAAAATGCTCTGAACTGTTCTTGCTGTCTGTGAAAGAGGTAGACTTGCTCTCACATGACTGTGATGCCCACATTGGTATTTTGCAGTGATAAGTAAGCACATTTTTTGTGATAACAGCTAAGAAAATAATAAAGAAAATGTTTGTCTGAACATCATACCTTAAGAGCATAACGCCTTAAAAAATCCCACCAAAACCAACGTGAAGTCACCATATGAATTCATCATATGGAAATCAAGTGGAAGACATGAGTTTGTTGGAATACAAGACATTCAGTAATTTTTTGCATTTAAGATAATATGCATTGTGTACACTTACAGATGAGTTTTTTTGTACCTCAGTGTCATTAGTTAGAATTGAGAAAATTAATCTTGGTGGTTTATTTTTCTACTAGGCCTTCTTTTCCCTCACATTTCATTCTTCCTCTTTGATAAAAAATGAACCAACTGTAATTTTTCTGCAACTTACCTGCACATTATTTACCAAACTTTGCAGACAATTCCTACTTTTAATTTTCAGAGAGTAGTTTGGTGTGAAAATTTAATAGCTCATATATATTAAGTCAGCTCTCTTAACAATCATCTGCAGGAACTTTTCACCCCAGGAGAGTCAGGCAAAGATAGCCCTGCATCTCATGGAACCTTTTGAGCAGTACCTAATGAATCATAAAGTCTTGAACACTCACTGCATACTCTGCAGAAATTCATACTTAAGGCTAGTAAGTAATAATAGGGACCAAAAGAGATAATAGTTCAGTAGGCTTTTTCTCTCTGTAACTCAAAGTAGCATTTAATTTTTGGGTTATAAATCTACAATGTAAATGAAGAATAACACTTTCCCCTCACTACAATCAGAACTCCCATAAACATGTGGTGGGATAATATAGCGCAGTCTGTTCTCTTGTTTTGAGGTAGCTATGAAGGGTAAGGAAAATGGTTCCCCTATTACCGTTTATAAGCCAAACCAATGTGCATGTGTAAATATTCTTTTAGTCATCTAATGCACTCAGATGACTCCAAACTAGATTTATCCAAGACATTATTATGTTCTGGATCTCTGTAACTGCTCTGCATGGCGCCTTTATGGTTTATTGGGTAAATAATGCATATTTTTAAAATTATGCAAATACTTAGATACAGGAGAAATCCTAATGTTTCCAATGGAGTAGTTATGCTGTATAAATAAAATGCAAACTTAAAATTGTCCTCCAACAAATTTATATGTGGAGTATCATATGCTTGTGTTTGTGGGAGAGATTAAAAAAAAGCTGATTTGTTCCTGATGCATTCTTACATTTTTCAGATGCTTTTAATTTGATTTAGTTACAGAATACATCATTTTTCCTTCTAGATATGTTTATGTGTTCCAGAAATGTTAATATTGTGAATGAAAGCAATACATAGTTTATGACCTAAACCTATACCTCTTTCAATTTTTTCAACCCTCGCAGATTAAGAAGCATATAACATCACTTTCCCATGCAAAAGTGTAAAAGTGAATCCACTATTTAAATGTGATTCTCTTATCAATTTATGCATCCCAGAGAATTTTTTGTGTGAGTAGACTTCATTTATATTGGCTCATGCTGAAAAGTCTTGGTAACAAAAGTGGATGGAGTAGTATTTACACTACTTTTTCTCTGTTCCTTTTCCTGTAAAATAGCAGGGAATTATTGTCATCAGCTTAAAGAGTTAAAAAACCCAGATTTTTTGTGTGTACATGACTTCAGTTCCTCCTCTGGGTTTCTCAGGACTGTCTTAGTATGGTAAGGATGCTAATGACTTACCTAAACAAGGTTGCAATGCTTCAGCACATGTGCCCCATTCCTGCCTTTGTCATTAGAACATTTTCTCAATTCCTATTCAATATTTTTTCTGTTCTACTGTCAATCTGTTGGCTCTTATTAGAGTAATCTGTTTCCTTTGTTTGTAATGTTATCTCATTGTCATTTGAGACCTATTTTCCTCTCTTGAATTTTCACTTTTCTGAGCAAGGCTCATCAAATGCCTCCAGCACTGGCAGCAGCAAATTCTTCAATAGCTTTTGTCTTTGAAGAGTGTCCTGGGTTTCTGTAGCTGAATTTTTTATTTTTGGGGGGAGGAGATGGGGTGTTCAGGCGGGGGCTGCAGAGGTGGTTTCTGTTAGAAGCTGCTAGAAGCTTCCCCTGTCCCATGGCAGCCAATGACATTTGGCCCCAGGAGGGACATCCGGCTCCGGCCAGGGCCGAGCCAATTAGAGATCACAGTAACGCCTCTGTGATAACATATTTAAGAATTGGAAGTTGTTGCGCAGAAGAAATTCCAGAGAGCGAGAACATGGGATAACAAGGCAGACATCAAGGTCGCTGCAGAAGTGAGGGGGGAGGAGGCACCTCATGGAGCAGGGGAAGGACTCAGAGCTAAAACCCCTGCAGCCCATGGAGGAGCCCGTGCTGGAGCTGTGGATGCTTGAAAGGAGACCTGTGGACCCATGGAAAGGCAAACCCACGCTGGAGCAGGAGCCTGTGGACCCGTGGAAAGGCAGACCCACGCTAGAGCAGTTTTTACCCAAGTGAGAGTTGTGGCCCTTGCGACAGCAGATATGGAAGAGCTGCTGCCCGAGGGGTGGATTCACATTGGAGAAGTCTGTTAAAGACTGTCTCCCGTGGGAGGGACCCCACGGAGCAGGGGATGGACTCAGTTGTGGTCCCCTGTAAACCGTGGTGAAGCAGAATGTTCCCCTGCAACCCATGGAGGCCCATTGGGGTGCAGGGACTCAACCTTTACTGCACCCCATGGATGAGTGACCCCGAGGGGTGGGGGAACTCGCATCGCAAGCGGCAGCAACTGCAACCAAATACAACCCCCCATGGACAGAAGGAGGGATGGGGGAAAGTGTGTGTGTGTGGTGTGTGTTTTAAGACTGTTCTTTTCCTCACTATTTAGTTTAGCTTTTATCCTGTTAGTAATAAATTTAGGTATTATCTCACTTCGAGTCTGTTTTTTTGCCCATAAAGGTGGTGGGTGGATGACCCCTCTCCCTTCTGCCTAGTTGCAGAAAGGGATTTAATGAGTCCATGGAATCCAGCCAGGGTCAACCCACTACAAAGAGAAACAGGTTTGGTGAAGATGAGGGTCGAGTGAAACCAAAATCTTTTATATGAAAGTATAGTCTGTAATCCACCAACAGAGGGATGGTATCATCCCACCAGCCTGAAGTGATTTAGCAAGACTGTTTTAGTTTCCTCATTGTAGGGTCTCCTCTCTGGAAACCCGTAACAGGAGAATCATGTGATGCCACACATAGGCATCACAGATCAGTGAGGCTTCTCCTTTTTTATCTTCCCCTTTTTGTAAAATAAGAATAATTTTGTTTTTTTACAGTTTATTGGTATGGTGTTTTTTTCCATTTATTATCAAGATGTTCCCTTCTAAGCCGGTGTATACTGTGGCTAATAACTGATTTATGAGAGCTTCTGTGGGCTAGACATTATATCAGGATGATTAACTAACAAATGAGAAATTATACACTGGTAGCATCCAGCTTGTTAAGGACTTGTAAAGATTATTGTTGAGGAAATAAGCATTAAGAGCAACTGTGTCAATGTCTCCAGAACATCTGGGGAAAGTTTATCTGAGATACAAATGCATTGTGACATTAACTATCTTCTTAGGAAGAACAGTATTGCTTAGACTATGATCTGAAAATGATTTTTACATTCAGGGCACTGAGCAGCAACAGACAGAAGCACAGAACTGAGGAAGATGGGCATGTATGAGAGTTTTCAAAATGAATAACCTGGAACCAACATTCCTCTTCCTGTCAACAACACAGATATTTCAGGAAATATAACTTGTGCACGTGTTTCTGTAGCTAAATTTCTAATTTTTACAGATTATTTTTTAATTATGTGCTCGGTCTGATTTCACAATTATTCTGCATGAACATTTCCTATTGAGTTCAATCAGAGTGTATATGATGGGTCAATAACAGGATGGGGATTATTAGTCACTATTATACATATACACAGACACATTTGCCCATGCAAATAATTGGATATATCCAAATAACTAGTGAGGTTGAAAATTATTGCCGTTTGCTTAGTCTGAATGTCATGGCATTAGTGTGCATTGTTCCAAACAATATGTGAATTGAGCCAAGCAAATAACAAAGCCTTGCTCCAAGACAAATTGAAAGGCACAAGCAGGTAACTATAAAGTGCACTACAGAACAAAATAGCATCTTGTCTTCACTGTGGCAGTGCCTTAAGTGTGAGTAGATTTTGGAACTTTTTCAAGAAGGTGTGAAAGAGAACTGTGCATAACTTAACCAAAAAACCGCTACATATTTTCATGCCTGTAATAATAAGAATGAAGTAAGAGATCTTCAAGAAAAGTATCATGATTGTGGATATAAGTTGAACAGAATAAAACTATTTCCTTCATGATGCAAGATCATCCCTTATCCAAGACAATCTCATGAAATTTTAATAGCATTATAACCATTATAACTATGGTTTCAGCATAGTCTTTAAACTGGAAGATGGATCGGACATAACTAAGAAGACATAGCAAAAATATTACCATTTCATAAGTGGTGTGATATTTAAATTTCTGTGCCTAGAGCACAGTAAAACTTGACCTATGCCTAGACATTGAATCCATGTACATTTACCATAAAAATTCACAATCTAATCAAAGCAGACTTTTGACAGATGCAGTAAGTGCAATTAATTGCACAAGGTCCCATAATCCAGAGGTCCCCACCGACTTTGGCTGGGTTTCCATCTTGGCAACCCACTAGTACCACATGGAAACTTACGAACCTAGAATATCTTCATAGGTGAGAGAAAGAGAGAAGTTAGTCTAGGGCATGATTACTTTTATCTATATGGAACATTTAGTTGAAGATGAAATAAATTACTCTGTAGAGGAGCCTATTTTTCTGCACTGTAGATGAAAGAAGTCTAGAAGACTAAAAGGTCTGGAGGTATCTGTATGTCCATGTCTATTGTTATGTCTATGTGGTCAGCTAAATCCAGTCTTGAGTATCTTTTCTCATGTTCCAGCTGACTTGTTGAGTCATTATGATTTCATCAGATTTACCCAGTCTTATCCAATTTCTCCTTTTTAGGAGCAGCTTACTCTGATTTGTCAGTGAAAAAACAGGCACATCTGGGACAGGAGGAGCTGCTGTGTAGTCCTTGAAGACTTGAACCTCTTATAACTTCTTCCAGATTCTTATGATAATTTCATTCTATTCATCCAATATTGTTGATATGCTAAAAGTAGCCCATATTCTGTATGAACTTGCCCTTTTTGCTTACCCAGTCTCACTTAGGGGGCCTGATCTGTTGGGTGTACTCAAAGCAATTTTTCCCAAGAATGAAACTGTGGTTTCCCTTCTCAAAATGACCCTCTGGATTCTGATTTCTGCTCCAATTAGTTGTTGTCTGTTATTCTCTACTCCTAAGTACAGAAAGTTGAATGTGAAGAGGGGAAAAACTGGACTCTATAGCATGACTTGTCACACTCAGTTGGTTTAGTAATGAATGTTCTACACAAAATAGAAGGTTAAATAGAACATATGGAGAAATCTCACATTTGATTACTTTTTACTAGTATTTGATACTTAAACAGTCTCTGCCTAAAACCTTTCTGTGGGTCAGGTGGGTTCAAATTGCCTGAGGCAGAAGAGGAAACTTAATGCAAATCTCTTACATCCTGTATGAGAGAGCTAAGCATGGGTTAATAGGTAATCTCAGCTTTTCCGCTTCTGTACTTGAAGGGGCACATGTAGGCACTGGATTTCAGAAAAAAACCCACGTGTTAGGCCAGAGCATTGATGCACCTGAGTAGAGAAGAACTTCCTATCACTGTTTTAGGTAGTATATTTCTTTCTTCGAATATAAGGGGATCCAGTGTACATGTTATGGGACTTTAGATTCTGCTATGGACCAAAATTTAGAGAAATGGAGATAGAGATATAATATCTACATTCCTGTAGCTTTGAAATCTCAAAAGCATTCTTTTCTGTGCCTTTAAATTTTGAAAGTTGATAACGGTGGGTCTTGCACCCATATTTTCTAGACTTACCACAAATTCTTTGAACCTGGGAAAGAAAATATTGCCATGCACAAGCCTCAGTTCGTTCAAAAGTGTCATAATTCCTTCCTCTCTACCTTTCTGCCTTCCTGCTGTATACCCTTGTTGCCTTTTTGCCTTACTTCGTTCATTCCTTTTAATTTTGTTTCCCATGGGGAAGCAGGATATTTCAGAAAAAAAAAATCAGATTTTATTTACAGTGTCCTCTAGGAACCCGTATAGTAGAGTGAATGTACCATTATTGTAACTCAGGAGCTTTCCTAACATATATGGTGCATTTGAACAGCATAAATGTCATTGATATTAAGGATATACAACTTTTTTGAATATTGGTTTTCATCAGTAGCCTATTTAAGGTATTATCACAAATCCATATAAAAAATACCAGGTTCTTTTTCTCAACTCAAATTGCATGTGGTGTAACTGGTTAGTGAAGATCATGGTCCCACTGCAGTCAAGACAAGCATTCTGATCTCTTGAAGTGCACTTACTTGAATTCTACCCTCTCTCATGCTAAAAGGAAGTATTTGATTAAAGCAAAAGCAATGAAATCCCTCCCCAATTAATGCTCTTCCTAAATCGTTTTATAGTATAATAAAATAAAAAATAAAAAACCAGTCCATGTAAAGGAAACAATTCTGTATGTTCAATACATGTTGTCTTTGCGCAAACCCAAGAACACACACCTGTAATATCAAAGATACATGAAAGAAAGACAGAGCAGCTGCATGTTCTGTTGGCTTTCATTTCTTTGTGTTCAGGGTATTCATATAAGAAATACTTTGAATGTATGACTGGCTTGGAATATAAAAGTTATGTTTTCGGAAGAGCAGTACTTACTAGATTTTTAGGCATATTTATTTTTGGAGTGATTGTAACTTTTGCATAGTGAGATGGTATTTAAGGAATAAAACAAACTTCCTTCTATTATTTTCAGTGTTAGTAAATTTATAGGAATTTAATATCAAATTTTTCATGCTTTATTTCCACCTCTCACTGGAACAATCAAAAGCTTGATGAAAAGTTCTTCGGAAGTTTATTTTTCAAAAGAGTTCAATACGAAAAGAATTTTATTTTTGCATACATAATTTGCTTTAAAAATCCAGAGGAATTAAAATGAATGTTGTCTATAGGGATGAACAGAAACATGAGGATCAAAAAAAAAATGTGCAGCAACTTTAATTCTCCAATAGTATACTTGGAAAGCTCTAGTCTTTCAACTGATAATTAGAAAAGGTTCTGGACTGTCCTTTCAGTGTCTCAATCCCACTTGTAAATGGATAATTAGAGACAAATTTATTTCTGAATATTGATTCTCATCTCCGCAGTTCAAATTTCAATTGTTAATTTTGAAATTTGAAGTAATTTAAAAAAAAAAACAACCACAGTTTTTCATGTATGGAATGTGAGAAGTTGTCTAAATTCTTTTCACATACCAAGAAAAAAGTAGTTAGCCTACTTCTTCAGCTAGTGAAAAGGTCACTTTTTCTCTTCAGAAAGGGGAAGATTTTATGTTAGCTACTCAAGCTATGACAAAATACTGGATTATACCACACAAAAATAAAACACAAAGCAATACTAATTAAGCAGTGAATGTATATGACTCACCCTATAAGACATGATGTGAGTATACTTTGAAGTGCTCTGTATACAAAGCTGAAAAGAGCAAAGGTTTCAGTTTTCAGACAAATGCACATGTGCTTGCAATTCACCATTTTAGGTGACTTTATCCACCTAAAGAGGTACCATGGGATATGTCACCTGACTGAAAAGTAATACCTCTTCTAGCACAACATCCATATTTCACAGAAACTGCAAGGATTTTACAAAAAGACCAATTAGGTCAAGAGCAGTGTGTAAATATTTTCACTTCGGCTAAACACTCAAATCTTAAAATGCACCGGTTCTGAGATATTGCTGCCTGTGGTTGGAAGCGTTTATGCTCCCATGTGACAACTTTCAAGCATTCCTTAGTGATTCTGCACCAGTTCCCAGACACACTGACGTCTAACTAACACACTAACTCTATTTGACACACACTCTATACTTACTTTTTGTGTCCCTAATAATGCGTAAAGATTTGCAAATATGTTGTTTGAGCCTAGTGCATGGACAGACTCCTGTGATCTGCTGCATTTTGGCTTTACTGCACTGTTCCATGTATTATTTCATGTCCTGAAATAGGGAATCTCTCCCTACTCAAAGTTTAAAGGAAGACATGAAAAGTGCTGTGTATATATGCTAAAATGGGAGGTGGAGAGATATGAGGAAATTTTATTCTCATTATCTTTATGATGTAAATGGTTGTCTTGACAAAACCTTTTCTTTTGATGCAAAATTAAAAATGTATAACCCGTGACACCTGTAAAGATCTTTCAGAAGGGAAAAAACCTTACAAAACACTGAAGAGTATTTTGTTGCATACATTTAGTTTGTGCAGTTCTAGACAAACAGTTAGAAAACCCCTTTATAAAAATTCTTTGACCCTGCATTTTGCCATCTGAATGGTCATGGTTGATTGGAAAATCAATGAAGTGCTGTGAGAATTGCACCTCACTGTTGCAGAAAAGCCACACAAAAATCCAACTTTTCACATGAGATGAAGATTGCCTTTGGTTCATTTACTCTCTTAAGACACATTAAAATCAAATCTATCACCCCATTTGGCCATCTGTCAATTCTCACTACACAGTAAATGAGTAGACTTTGTTCCTTGATCACCAGAATTGGAGGATGTTTTGTTGTTGTAATAAATGGTCGTAGGCCTCAGAGACAGAAATAAATCAATGCAATTTATAAAGTTGGGGTGAAAATGTTAGACGCAGTTTTCTAAACTACAGAGAATTATGTATGGATGACTTGCAATAAATAAAGCACAGCTTTAGCAGCTTAGAAAAATAAATAATAATGATGAAAGAAATTAATGTGTAGTCCTTTATTTTGGAACCTTTTAAAACTAAGAATAAATACAAGAGTAAGTTGCACATCAAAGATGCAACTATCTATACAATTTGTTTTTTTCTGGTCAGGCAATAAATAAGAGAGTTCATTTCCTTCTCCTCTTAACCAAAACCTGGTTTTTCAGTTAAGGAATACCCTAACAACTAAAAGCACATTTCCTACTTCTTGCTCTATAATTGTTCTGCCGTTTATATCCAGAATAATTACTTTCTAGAACAGAGTCTGACTTTCACTGGAAATTTAACTTTTGAGGAGTAGTTTATGTTGAATTGAAGAGGAACGCTTCTGGAATTGATCAGTTGTGTTGAGCTGATGCTCCAAGAGTCCAGGTGCTCCAGGTCATTAAAAGCTTGGTTTCGAGCTTCAATCAGCATAACATCTTTTGCCATACCGTCATTTGCACTCTATTCTTTGTTTGTTATCAGCAGTCTTATAAAACTGAACTATCTTGTAGGTAATTACCTCCAAAAAAATATCATGTATGAAAATACAGAGACTAAACATCTGGCAACAGCCATTAACGAAACCATTTCCATTTCCCAGCAGACTGCATTAGTACAACAAAGTTATTTTCAGGAGAATAAACCATCAGTTCCCAAATGGTGGTCTGAGGCAACAAATGGTCTTCAGTGGTTTGCAGAACAATGCCACCTGTGTATTGTTGTGGATTAAAAATATGATGGCAAGTACACACAGTTCAAAGAGTTTAAGAATCACTGAAATAACCTATCAAAGTCACAGGTCAAAAACAAACTGCTGTAATAATGGATGCAGGGTTTTTTCTTAAATTTGTGAATTTGCAGGAAAAAAATTAAAGTCTACATTTATTTCCATATGATTTCTGTCTCATTTTTAAAATTTTTTACATTCAAATGGAAATTTAGGAATTGTATTGGATGGAGAACTCAGTTTGCAAATATAATTCTGTGTGAACTATTTGCAACAGTACAGATTTTTGAATGTTGCACTCCATACAGATACTGACAAGTCCCATGACTTTTTATGCTAAAATCGAATTATCTTATATTGCTTATATATACTTCCCTTATAAAATGATACTAATGTAAGTACTGATTCAAGATACTTCCTGTAGAAGTTACAGTGGTTGAAGTGTAATACTGAAGTTTATTAGTTCCAGCTTTAGAGATAACTAACATGTTTGCTCCAATCTAGTTGAGATATTCAGTGTTCAGCAGAGGCAGCTTTTTAAGTATTTGAATCTTCTTGAAAAGATTCTGCACATGATACCAAGTTCCAGGTGATCAGATGGTGGCTGTCCTGCCACCCATATGCATGTGGCTTAAGTGGAAGTCTATACTACACAGTTAATCCAAATAGAATGGGATTTTCAGCCCAGTTCCATATTACATACAAGGAGGGACTGCTACAGGTGTTTAGAGTTGTTTTAAGCATGGGTTCATTCTCACATAGCTGAAATACGTTCTAATCATGACTGCGAAGGACAGTAAAAAAGTACTTAGGTGCTGGTCGTCTCCCAAAAACGTTCCTGTGTTTTTCATGGTAGGCAAACAGCTTTGCAGAGTGAATTTACTACTAGGAATTCTTGATCATCTCTGTGTAAGAAGCTGAGAAACATGTCCCCAGACATACACAAGTCAATGTAAAAAGGAGTGTACAACAATGTAGTTTGAGCTCCTTTGGAGACAATGTTCCTTAGAAAACATGCTGATTACCTGGGCTAGGCAGGTGGTCTGTAACTAGCTTTCAGTGTGAGATTTAAAAATGAAAGGCAGCACTAGCCCTTGGTGAAAACCATTTTGAAAATCTTTATACCACCCCACTGTTCAGTACATCCACATGTGATAGAATAGAGTTCTTGTAATGAAGAAGCAGAAATGTGACATCAAAGCTAAAGAGCAACAGCACCGAGCTTGTTTGGGAATGATGAACTTTACGCTGTTTGCTGGCCTGCTATTGTATTACTTAAACTGTTTCTTTTATTCTTTGGAGATATCATATTTTNAAAAAAAAAAAAAAAAAGGAGAAAAAAAAAAGAAAGAAAAGAAAAGAAATTTTGACCCAACATTCTTCAAGAAACAGCTTTTGTTCAGGCTGCTCACAGCATTTTATTGACAGGAGTTCAGTGAAAGGCAAGACCAATGGGAAAAAAAAAAAAAAGTACTGACTTTATTTTATAAAACTATCAGCTATTTTTCTTTTTGCACTTGGGCTCAGATTTTTAACATGACCAGCCTTATTAGTCTAGCACGGAGGTGGAAATTTTTTCTATTGCTTCTCTGTCAGATAGAATAGGACAGGGCAGAAGCTGTGACTCTATCACTGAATCTACTTTTACTGTCTATCCAAACTTGGTAAAGCTTTCATTCTTTATTTTATTGGTGCACCAAGGATAGCTGGGAATGCTAAAATGTCATTATGCTGCAGAGGACTCCGTTAAATTTCAGAACTGGGTTTTTTTTTTTGTAACGAAGCCTCACTGCAACACCAGAATGGTTGCAAACAAATCTCTGTTCCTAGCATTTCCCCTAAATTTTTATTTTATTGCTGATTGCTTTTTGTGTTGATTCTACTTTCAACAGAGAGTCTGAAAATCCATATTGTGACACTACTTACTTGACTCCCTGGGGAAAGCAATGAGTTACTTACAAGAACTTACTTTTAGTCGTGTTAATGTCACAAAAGAACCAGGCATTACATTTATCACTGTCATCCTGCAATGGTACTCCTGGAAAACAAGGGGAGAAGCAGAAAATCAAAGTAGTCAGTAAAAGCAACGCAGAAAGACACAGTGGAAGCCTGTCTACTGAAAACTGTTGTCTAGCTGAAAATCATGGGATGTTTTCCAGGGCAGCATTAAAATACTTCCACTGAAAGTTTGGCGAAACAATGAGTATTATGTGCAATAAGAAACTCAAGTGTGAAGCCAAAACATCCAATGTTGTATTTCATGGTGGGCAACTCCACTTGTGTCAATACCTATATTAACTTATTCCTGCAGTTGCAGCCCCACAGATGTGAAGGAGTACAATCCACTGTGAAGAGCTAGCAAGAGTACAGAATGGACTAAAACATCAGAAGAACTAAAGAGCTAGCTGGCTTGCAGCAACTGTCCTGTGTGCATTAAATAGCACTTGTGTGAAAGTGGCATGCAACTTGTGTACATGAGCATGTGGACTTTTAAAATGGGACTTCATGGACAAACAACTGATGGTCTTGGAAGAAGACAAACATTCAGAGCAAAGTGAGGTGATGCAGTAGAAGCAGAACAATAAAGCTTTGCTGGCTAATGCCAACCAAAACCATCAAATATGAAGAGATACAGTCGCTTGTACATGCTTATGTGCCCTGACATTCTCAGAGGTTTTCAATGACCCTCATTCATACAGAAAGACTACAGGAAGCCACACAGAGACTATAAATTCTTAGACCTAATTTAAATTATTATTCTAACTCATGAGAATAGCAATTGCAGGAGGCTTTAAAGGAGGTGCCCTGCAGTTTTTCCTTTGCCAGAGTACCTGGAAGCTGTTCTTTGTCTACGCTGTGAACAGACCAATATAAACATACAGGTCCATTGCATTGATCATAAAGACAGGAGTCAGGACAAACATAACAGTACCTCTGCTGCAATTCTAGTTGCTCAGATTACCTTGGCAATGTTTTCAAATTATTTTGCTTTTTTTTTTTACATGTTGGAGAAGGAAATTATGTTAAGGGGACATTTTTGCATCACCAGCATATTTCACATGAAGTGTGTGGAGCCCAGCTGAATAATAACACATCATTTGATTTACTTTTCTCTTCTGTGTGCCATGGATGTGCTATTTCAGACTTATGTTTCTGTTCCACTTCCTCAGCTGGTGTCCAAATCTCCACAAATTAGATATGGCAACCCATGCATACAGCACTGAAAAGCCTGTTATGCTTTGGGTTCTGATTACAGTGGTAGATTTCTCACCTGAAATCTGTTTGAAAAAGAATTGCCTTAACTTGGCCAAAAAATTTCCTTTAAGTGATGGCTAAGGCTGATCACTGCGTTATTAACAGGAGGAGACAGCTTTAGAAGGACTATTTGTAGTGATAATTGGTGGTTTTCAACTTAAATGATTCTATGATTCTAACTGTGTCACCGAACACTAAGTACAGTTGGTACTTTGGTGTGCAATTTCGCATAAAACTCCGATAGCCATGATGTTGGCAAGGTACTTTTTCAGTTAATCATAAATGCGCTTCATCCAGAATTCAAGCATTAAAATTCTTGCTCTTCCCAATGGAATCTGGCTAAATAGCAACTATTGCAGTTTGATCCAATTTCTTTTTTAAAGAAACCTAAAAATAAGGTGAAACAACAACATAAAGTATTAGCTATGATTATGGTAATAGAATTAGCTAAAGTTGCTTAATTTGGAAGTCACAAAAGCAGGATGTGTTAAACTGACAGAGTAAAAAAAAATAAAAAATCGTGTGTTAAAAGTTTTCATTTTTAAAATGAAAGCCAAATGATGGAGATGGAAAGTAAAAAAGGAATTGTAGTGACTACTAAAAAGAAATTTGGTGTTTCAATATTATGTCATTACATATCATAAAGTTTGGAGCACTGTGGGACAATGGTACAGAAAAAGTTGTCATGAAATTATTTTCCACTTGACACAACCACTTGGTTACATATTGGGTGCGTAATGCAAAGATGGCTTTCCAGAAGAAATACTTTTCCTCATGTAGCCAAAAGTTTGGGTTAACTTCTGGGATTACCAGGTGTTTGGAGTGATAAACAAAGAAAATGAAATGTTCACAGGATTCACTTCAGAGTTTATGAAGTCATCCTGTATCTTTACGCATTAGTTTTCCTCTATGTGTAATGGAGTAATATAGTCACATCTGCCCTTTTCCAAGCTCATTAAACCAGTTCTTATATTTTTAAGCACTGGTGTCTAGCCTTTCACAAAATAAAATCCTCTGTGAATTTCCCTTCAAGCCCAAAACACAAAATACATCCTTCTTATGTCTGAAAGACTAGGCAGTGTGGTGATTTCATCCTTTGTAGCTGTTAGTACTGATAGAAAGAGGAGAATGGAGTTTTTGAAAAAGGGCCATTGAGCTTTAGCTCTTGCAAAACTGTGCTGAGCATCAGAATCAAACACCAAGCATGGAACAACTCAGCACAATTAGAAATCATAGAATCATAGAATGTCTTGAGTTGGAAGGGACCCATAAATCATGTCACAGCCATGATGTGAACATAGCACAGACTGTGTCTTATTGTCTGCATGACAACTTTTAACTGAATATATAGACCACTGTAGCTTGTCTCACGATGTAATTTGAGAACATATAGTGTTAGCACTTTTGTAGAGCACAATGCTATTTTTTCAGTCTTACCAGATCTGGACTAACATATATATATATATATATATGAGAAATATTGCATGAAAAATACCTTTTTACTGAAAAGTAATAGTGGGGGGAAATTGCTTTTTGAGCTTTGAATTTTTTGAATAGCATTTATTTTCCCAAGTTTTTGATTAGTAAAAGCAGGTGAGGGAAAAACATCTTTTAACCACTACAATATAAAATTTCATTAACTATAGTATTGACAGATAACAGGGGCGTTACAGTTCTCTGGGAAGGATGAACCTTGAAATTCTGAGGGAAATTTTCTTCTATTTTTTCATCCACTTCCCTCCAACTTTTATTGGATTACGAGTGTGTCTTCCTAACTTTTATTATTATGTCTAACATTCAATCCTTTTGTAGGACTACAAGAAAGATCTTTGCCTGGAATTTCCTACATGACTCAATTATGCTGACATGTAAATGACAGGAGAGACATGAACTTACACTCAGGTGTTGTGTAGCCGTATTTAGAAGAGGTTATAGGCAGCAAAAATCCATCCCAACACTTAAACACAAGTACTGCTCTCCTGAGCTGGTTACCACAATGTTACTGTATAGGTAGGAACTTGGAAACTGCGACAGGAATGAACAAGTCGGCATGGTTTTATTTGTTAAAGTTAAAATAAACACAGGATTTCGGTGTCAAGTTTTTTTTTGTCTCCCTGTATTATTATTTCCAGGGTATTGACAATCCTAAAAAATGAAAATGTGCTGAAAAATAACTTGCAGGGCTGTAAGCTTTAAAAAAAAATATCAATTTTGGAATGTGAAAACATTTTCAACTGGTGCAAAGTTAATGCAGCTGCCAGGATGCTACACAGCATGTCAAGCACTTCCTTCCCTGCTGTGTTTCTGTAGGCTGAGCTGTACCTACAATAAGGGCGCCTTCAGTCAAAGGGGACGGCAGACAGGAATAACCACTGAGGGACAGAGTCTTTCCTGAGGAGACAGGTGGGTAAGATGCAGGTCAAAATTTCCTTGGAAGAAAACACTTTCATTTAGCTTTACTTTGGGCAAAATAGATCTTTTATTATGATAAATATTTATGTTGAGGAAACTGCAATTTCCATAGAACACTTTGAGAGAGGATTTCCAACCAGGATGAAAGTTTTTATCTGGTGAACCAGTATGTGTAAGGACAACATTCTGTGTGAGTGGGAATCACAGTAATAACCTGACCAGTCATGGAATCACAGAATCACAGAAACATCAATGTTGGAAAAGACCCTCAAGATCATAAAGTCCAACTATTAACCCAGCACCACCATGTCCACCACTAAACCAAGTCCCCAGGTGCCACATCCACACTTCCACAATTTGAACAATTCCAGCAATTCCGCAAATGGACACCCAGACTGCAAATGGAGTCCCAAGAAGTCAGTGCTGGTGTGTCAACCGGCTGCTGACTACAGTGCACTGCACCTCCATGCAGTAAGAGACACACATAAGACAATCTTCATTTCCAAGGTGAGATAAGATGATGAGGAAAGGAAGAACTGGTTGCTCTCAGCTGCTGTATAGGACAGGCTAAAACCGCAACAATAGCAGCAGAGGATGATAGCAGAGTCCCTGCTGGTGACACCATGGGGCCATTACAACTCTTCAGGCAGGCAGTGCTAAGTGGCAGCCTCCTTCCCTCTCACACATTAGTGAGGCTGAAGTAGCAGGTTTCATACCTCCCTTCTGTGACTTGGCAAGTTGGCATTACAGCTAATGAAAAATGAATCAGGTCCTGGGGATGCGATGAGAACTGGCTGTACTGCACACTTATTAGTGTTTGTGCTTTGCTGCTTGGATACTTCTATTGATAAAGTGAAGTACTGCATACTATTAAATTATCATTTCATGCTACTTATGATAATAGGCAGAAGAGCATGGCAGATTATTACTTTCATTTATAACTGATTAATGTGTATTGTTGATAGTATGCATTCCTTTCTTAAGGAGAGCGGAGAGGTGAGAGATTTCACTTTGAAAGATCTTGTGTTCCTTTATACACTTACATTCAAAAAAAAAAAAAGGAAAGTAGAGAAAAGGAGAGAAAAGAGGACAGAATGAAAGGACGGGGCTAGCTGTGTTAAACAAGCTGAGATGATGTCATAATAATAACTGTTCAATGTCTCTATGCATATGGTGCTGAGCAGAATGCATTGAATCCTAACAGTTATGTCTTTATGTGTGCAGTCTCCCTACAGTTTAATAATCTATTGTACCTGCTCTTCAAGGCACCTTGCTATTGAGTGCATTACTAAATAGCACAATGTGTAGCCATTTAATGAGGCTGAGTAATTCTATTATCTCTTCCTACTATTTATTCTCCAGCTGCATATTTTGCACTTCCACCACAGATAAAGTTAACAAAATTAATTCTGTCCTTTGTGGTTGATAATCCTGTCATCTGTGCGTTTGTGGCATTCATTTGATGGCGATCTACACGTCCCCAACTTCTGGCTTGTGTATGTCATACAGTAATTGAAGTAAACGGAAGACAGCAAAATAATTACTGTAAGAGTACTATACAGAATACAGAGTACTATACAGGATAGCCACAAAATTCCATCTTACTTACCATAATATTGATTTGCATGAATAGTGAAAGGAGTTTTTCTTCTTTTACCCACATGCCAATCCAAAAGTTAAGGCCTGTTGTATGCAAAGTGAAGACTGTTGTATCATGGTAGAATGGAAAGTGAGAAGTGCCAAAGACAAAGCAAGTGATTTCCACAGATTCTGCAGCAGTACCACAGATCCACAATGAATAAACCTGCTAATTGTTGAAACTAGTATATTAGATCAAATCAAGCATAGAAATCCTTTTTACTGTCTTTCACACTCTTTGGAACCTTCCAGTATCATTCTTTTCCACTTGCCCATGAAACTCAAAAGTTCAAAACTGAACTAGGTTTTGGGGTTTTTTTTGCATTTTGTTGAATGATTTTGGTAGGTGTATTTAACTGTCATATGAACAGCATAAACAGACACGCATCACTGCATGAACACTGTCACAATGCTATCCTCACATACGCATCACACAGGTGATCAAAGAGGAAAGTTGAAGGTTGAGGATGAAAATGAGAATGGTAGTCTGATTGTCTCTCTAGATTTGGCATGGAGATCTCTGCTATCTACCAAAGTGTTGCAACTGAATCTAGTAAACCAGAGCAAGAAAAAAAATAAGATAAAATACTAACTTATTGTTGAGGGTATTTTTATGGTGTATCAGATTTCCATAGTGGGCACAAAACATTTGTTCCTGCAACTATATACTGTGCATGGACAGAAAAATAGTAAATGACAGGTAATCTTGTGAAAGTGGCAGAGAAAAATTTGATGTAAAAACCTGGGTTTGGCTCTGTTTAAATTCAGACTCCTGCTGCTCATTTGCCTTTCTAGCCATGGCTTTCATACAATTTAAATAGCTCCTCACATAAGTATGGTACCATCCCTTATCTCCTTCTCTATGGAGATTGAGTTTGGGTGCCAACAAATTGCTGCATATAGTCTTAAGAATTACTTAGGAACCATGAAACACTGGTATCCTTTGACTTCTTCCACACATCTATGAGTACAGACTGTCTTTCTGCAGTCTGTTATAAGGCAGACGGCCCAGCTGCTTCAGGCCCACAGAGCAGTGCTAATAGACCAGAGCTTAAAACCACCTCACCCCTCAAAAAACCTCCACAAACCTAAAACCATCACTGATGACATAATGATAATTGGCAATCCCATATAGGTACACTCTGTTTCTCCAGGGTAACAAAAACTTAGAGGCCTTGAATCTTTGAAATTGTCATTAAAAATTATCCTTCTGCTTTAGCTAACTGAAAAAAATTACATTGGACCAGGAAAAAAAACCAGAACCTGCAAACCCAACCAATCTGAGTTCCTCTTTCTCCTCCACAGTGTCTGTGTCTTGATTTTAAAGTTTCAATTTTGCTTGCCTAGTCTTCAAATTGAAATGAAACTCTGAGCTAAAATATCATCTTTCTCTACTTTTCTGTCATTGTCTGTCCCTGAGAGCAATATTCTCCTTCCCAGTGTGTGAGAAGCCAAGAGTTGCAGCCCCTCATTACTAAACGAGCGGGTCAGTGATGCCCATGGAGGAGGCTGCCATGCTTGGCTGCAGGAATAGTCAAGGACTGGGTGGAATCAATTATTTGAAATGGGAGTTTCTACCAGGGAACACATTCCCAACAGCAAAACAATTACACCAAAACACTGGGTTAGCTGGTTGGCAGACACTAGGGCACAGTGGCATGCGGTGCTGTAGAGCAAGAGAGATATATGGTATAGTGCTATAAATAAAAGATGAATCTGCATATTAGAGGGCAAAATTTGGGGACTTTTTCTTGATGTAAACACTTTGTGTCTTATAAAATCTTCATTAATTAGTATGTGTTATTATAAGAGAGTTTTGGGTCAGTTCCCAACAGAAAGATTTGGAGAATTTGGTCTCACCTACAATATGACCATCCCACATTCACATTCAAATAGAAAGCATCATGATTTAATGGCCTTCTGTTTTCTCTGACCTAGGATAAGGGAGGTACAGGCATGGAAAGAGTAGTATTCCATGTCAGCACTTTGGATGAATGCAACAGGATTTACATATTGTCTTATGAGAAATTTTGGAGGTAAAAATGCAGATACTGTTGTTTCCCTCTCCCTACATCCACTTCAATTATTTCATCAAGAAGTCTGCTTAGTTGTGACTAACCTCTAGCTGTTCATAAACCATTGCAGCTAAATCCTAATTCAGCCTATTCATGCACCTTTTACACTACATCTATTGACCTTTTAAGCACATAGAAATAAGAAATTAAATTGTGAAGGCAAGAAACAGATCTTAATAAACCTAGGGCTGCCCAACAGTTTAATATTATTTATTCAAGTGGCTAAACTCAGTTCCTGTTAGAGGTTTTACCATTTTGGTTCTGTCACACAAAAAAAGCACCTCTAGAAAAACAATCTTGGCACCATATGAAACAGTGGAGCAAATGTTTCGGTACCACACAGCATGTGCAAATATACCAAGAAAAACAATTCATTTAATCAAATTACAGACATATGGACATAAGCATTCTTAACTTGCACATTCTGACACCTGTCCAGTTACCACATTTCTGAGGAAAATAACCTGGGTTTGGCAAGTTATCTAAACATTATGCATAATTTTAGGCACATTATTAATCTTTGTGATCTTTTTGAGTTATGAATTAATCTAAATTTAGGAACAAATTGAAGGCAATTTCTAAATCTTAGTCTCTTTCTTCTCTCAGATGCTCTTCATCCATCCATAACTGTCCTTAAGAAAATAAAGTAGCCATTGTGAAGCACTGAAAAAACTCTTGACTAATCCTTGACCAGAAGGATGATGGTGCAAAGAAGTTAAAAAGGAATAACTTCTATACTGAGACAGAGATCAGGAGGACTCTGTGAAAAAAGTATTTCTCACCATGGTAACTTTGAGAAAATTGCACTGAAAGAAGAGCACAGGGGTTCCCTTTAAGCTAAAGAGACAATTATCATGTCTATCTTGTTTAAATTAAGTGAAAATCTGAGATATGTGCAGCATAAATGAGGGAAGCATATGGCCCTTGCTTGGTAATTTAAAGGGTAATTTGGTTAAGAAATTGAGAGTAGTTCAGACCAGAGTACTATTATGTAATATCAATGCAAAGCAGAACCCTCCCCAGATAATCAGTTCCTACTTTTCTGACACATTTTTATACTTTCTCATTCATTTTCCTTATTTCTCACACTTTTTAGTTATGGCTTTAAAATATATTCACCTATTTTCACATAAAAACCAGTATTTTATTAAAAAAATGCCAGAAACCAAAGGAGATAAAAGGGTTAGCCTTTACAAAAGGAAGTTCGACACGGACAAAATAGTCATCCTATTCTGAAAAATATTCTGAGTTTTACTTACTACTACTTACCTACAAGAGAAAATGCTTTCACAATATAGGATTTTTGCCTGTGAAAAACTAGAGTTGGAGCCACTCTAGAAGAATCTGTAAGAGTCCACTGGGACATCTTTAAAACTCTTCTCCAAAATGGGTAGAGCAAGGACTTTTCGGTATTAAATGAGCAATTGTGCAGGTTAATTCTATTCTGAGCCTTCTTTTTTAAAGTGTTTAACCAGAAATATATATTCATGACTTCCCACTGAAAATTTAGCGGAAACTGGTAAGAATCTTTGTGTTTTCTGATGAGCAACTGTTTGAATTAACAACTCTCCAACCTCAGAGATAACCATAGTGCATCCAGAAAGATATTGCACTCTCACTTGGGTCAGTGTAATTTTTATTTTATTTTTAGAATGTCCTTACAAGCAGTGTAAGCCAAAGGAAATTAATGCCTATTGGTGTTGTGTACATAATGATACACATCTGATTCCCAGAAATCTCTAAGTACTTGTCTAACAGCAGAATCATGAGTAGTTCCAAGTGAATCATGTATTTGAATGTTGAATTCAGTCAGCAACCTTGTGTTACCTAAAAGTTTTTTGTATACTGCTGGATAATCCATGCTTTAATAATTTACATGAGTTCAAGCTTAAATATCTCTCTTTGTGCAAAATTGTGCAAACGCACCTATATTCAGAACACATTTTATTAATGTATTGAATTTAAGTCTCAAACATGCCGATTTATGCAGGGATTTTTGACTTCTGACAGGTCTATTCTGCAATCTTCAGAGAAAGCTGAAGCTTTATGAAAGCTGAATTTATGCTTCACTGATGTGACTAGGCACTTCTAGGGAAGTCAATGATTTTACTTCAGTGGGATGCTGCCACTAAGCCAGAATCAGCTCAAAAAGATTTTTGAGATTCATGTATGTATATGCTCATGAACATGCAGAGAAGGAACCCTACATGATGTTCCTATGGGGTTTTCCTGTCCAGAAATATGAGGAGCATTTGCTATATGCAGATATAAGGCAAATTCTCTTCCATTTTTTAAAGAAAAACAGAGAGCCAATTTTATTACTTTAGAATTAAAACCTTTCAGATTTTTTTTTTCATGGTAAAAATTGTAAGCTAGTTAAGAGTTAAAAGTTATGGTTCGTAACCTTTGAAACTTTCCCCAAAGCTGCACAACTACTGATGGGGTGACATGAAAAGCCATTTCCCTTATAATGAGATACCAAGCAGATCTGTCTTCTTTTAAAACCTGGCATTTAAAAATACATTTACCTCTATTATGTACTGGCCTAACCTGCACAGGCTATTTCTTGTGACATATTACCAGAGCAGATGTTTTAGACAACCTGCTGGCATAACTGCGAAGAATGAACAGTGTTTTTTATTTTTCTTTTTAAATTTTGACAAACTATTGCAAAAGTTTATTTTCCAGTATTTTAACACAGGTTTATCCAAGGATTTCTTATGTAAATTGCTTATTATTTTTCCCCTGCTGTGCAACTGAGTAGTTTAATATGAAGAAATGGGGGGAAAATGGACACCCTGATGACTTTTTTTCAGAGGACATCTGCTCACCTTACCCAGATCTTTTGCAGCCAATTTGTCTAAGACCATATGGATGAGATCAAATTGAAGAGAATTGGAGGGAGGGGAGAATGCAGAGGAAAAAGCAGGGGCTAGAAAGAAATAAAGGAAAATATAAGAAAGATATGTGTTTGAGAACATAATATTTTTTAAAAAGCCACCCCCACACACACTCTCCCGCTGAGAAAAAGATTGCCTACGGAAAATTAGAAACAAGAATGTTATGATAGTGTGATTTTTAGTTATTGGCTATCTGCTCCAGGTTCAAAATCCATGTTGTTACTGAATAACAAGCTACTTTGTTCAGAGTAGCTATTGCAGTCTCTCTACTGTCATGACCTTTCCTATAGTTTAATAACGGGATCTCAAACTGAATCTGTTTAATATTTCATTAAAATGTTTAAAATATAAATACAGAGCATTATGTTACAGAACATATTTGTACGTTTTACCAAGAGATGGTAGATTTCTGTATTCATGAAGAAATGACCTTCAGGATCCGGAAGAAGGTCTTCTCTGTTTCATGCTGTCCTATTCCATTTTATTAATTTTTTTCAGGCTATATGGAAATATGAAATTCATCACATCATCTCCAACAAATGTATGATCAATCAGAGAGATGCAAAGTCATCTAATGTTTATATTAGGTTGCTGGCACAAGCAATCACCCCTAATGACTTAGTAATGCCACAGTATGCTGTGCATATACTCAAGTATTTTCATTTGTGTTTCTGATATTTATCTTTACGTGGCTGTGGACCTGACCCTTTGGATAGTTATGTGGTTTCTTAAACTGAAACATCTTTGACTTCTGTGGACAACTTACAAACTTAAAGCTGAATATGCGCATCACTGTTTGTGGAACCAGAACATTCCTTTGTTTAAGTTGTATAATAGATGTAACAGCTGTGTAAAAGAAGAATAATCAAACAATATTTTCACACAAAAGAAGGGGTTGCCAAGCAGAAGTAATGAAAAGATCAATGCAGAGGTTTCAGATTCCCACTGAAGTCAGGATCTGGCTGCTGGTAGGGCATGAAAAATGATTTAACATTACTTTGAGAGTAATTAAGTGGTGCAAAGATAACTTACATCGGTTTGCATTTGCTGTTTTGTTCAAACTGATCCAAAAGTTTTCAACAGTCAGCTGCTGCACAGCCCTGTGTTCTTTGTTTGTTTGATGCCTGAAAAAAAGCTCTTGATTTCGCAAGAAAAGCTGAAATTCTCAGAGGGGAAACTACCTATAAAAGCAGGCAGCTTTATTACATAAGCATAATCTTGCCACTCTCAGTGTCACCTATTACATCAGTTGGACAGCTGGAAAATTTAATATTGGAAGACTGGCCAATAGAATTGCCCAATATGCTGTATAATTAAATGAATCCTCCAGAAGATTTCCCATAAGCAAATGTGATGGTGTCTTGGCTTACCAAACAAGATGTGTACAGAGTACTGTTCTCAATTGCAAAATTTGCTGAGCTGGTTTTCTGATTCATGCTACTTTATGCAGAAAAGCAGAAAAATTGACAAAGTGATGTTTAAGTCTCCTCACTTTTGTAATTATTTCAACTGTCTTCCAGCCATGTTTCACCCGTCTGCTTTTTCACTTATTAAAATCATTAGAAACTGATAGCAGAGGGAAATATCTCTAACACTGATCTGCTCCTTTCCAAAAAGAATCAAAGAGAGGAATCGTTTGACAAAGGAGAAATCCTCTTTCAGTTTTTGTGTTCAGGCCTCTTTTGGTCAATGCTCTCTTTTTGCTGGATGTTCAGGGTTATGGCACTGTCTTCACTAGGACTGGCTCAGGCCAAACTACCACAGATTTCCTCAGCAGCACAAGGTTAAGCTCTTTCTGTTCACATTTGCCCCCCTCTGTCTCATCTGTTCCTGCACTGCCCCCTCTGTTAGGGGAGCGCAGCTGGGAGGCCACGTGGTGAGACAATCATGTGGTAAAACAGGTCAAAAATAGCCTATTATTTTTAACAGATACCAGTTCTCTGGTCTGGCTCACTGCAGAAACTCCTGAGAGATGGAGATCTGTATCTTCGCCCAGGTACAAGCAATAAGACACAGAAAAGGTTTCAAGTTGCTCCAGGGAAGATTCAGATTGCATAGCAGTAAAATTTCTTCACCAAGAGGGTTTTCAAGAATTGAAACTGACTTCCCAAGGAAAGTGTTGAGTCACCATCCCTGGAGGTATTTAAAAGACATGTAGATGTAGCACTTAGGGACGTGGTTGAGTGGTAGACCTGGCAGTGTTACGCTAGTGCTTGGACTCTGTGATCTCAAAGATCTTTTCCAACCTAAATAATTCTGTGATTCAGTGAACAGAGGAGGCATCTGGGGGTAGAAACAATCATCTGAAAGTGGGGAGTGAACTGGGATTCACTGAACTGGTGTTGGTGCTGATGGGAGTGACCTCTGAAAAAGGCTTTCTTCTCTGCCTGTCTCTACCTCTCTGCCCCAGTTCCTGTAGCCAAAGCAGTACTTGTGAAAAAAAACAACTTCACAGGGCACCTGAATTCCTGAGTGACATTGCATTTGCCTTTGTTCTTTAGTAAAAACAGCTGGTTAACTGTCTTTTAGAGCAATCTGAAAAGGGCTGCGAAGAAATCTTCTAAATTAATCTTATATGAGAATGTGTCAGGAGAATCAAATAACAATTAGTATTATGTCAGGGCTGTCTTTGAGATATTGTTTAGCTTAATATCATTTTGTAAAGTAGATGCAATAGCAGAAAAAAAAAGAACAGTTGTCATATGTAAGCTCCAAAAATGTTCATTATATGTATTGCAAATATAGGTTTAGAAGACTCTATAATCAATACTTTTGATGGAGTATGATATAAGAAATCATGCTTTTTCTAATAACAAAAAAGCTTCCTTAGCCAAATACACTATACATGATCAGATGAGCAAACAGGGAATATGATGCAAAGTGGGATGTAAAACAATCAGAGAGGAGAATAACACAAAGAACCAGTGTAGCTGTAGGGGAAATAGGCTAAACGGTGTTTTGGGGAACTGTGACACCTGAGGGGATTGTTACAGCCATGTTCAGGCCAGAAAAGTTTTCTTTATCGTGTGATAAATTCAGAGGCTGTACAAGTGAAATGTACTAAACCTTATGGCAGCTCTGACTCCTTTTCATCGGTGCACACTAACAAATAAAGGAGGATTTAGGGAACAAAATAGGACGTTAATTCATTAGGCGGAGGAGTTTCTCCTTTATTCCACAAAGAGTAATTTCTGAGAGTTACAAACTTCATTATTTAGTGCTGTAGTCACATTCTTAAAAAGATCTTGTAGTGGATGCAATATACTTATACAACACAAATAGATTAAATGAGTAAAAAACAATTCCAGACATTCTGTGCAAAACAAATATAAGACAGGTGTGTTCAATAGGTCTTTTGAACACAGAATTAATTTCACAGCATAACTATGTATGATGGTAGGAAACAGAAATTCCATTTGTTCAGCCCAAATGCTCATTTCATAGTCCCAAAATACCCTATAAAAACAGTTTTGAGTCAAATACTGGTTCCCTTAGACCTTCTGCACTAAATAATTATACATTGTAGAAATACAAAAGGAAGATAGCAGTAAAAGCTTAGTGATGTCAGTGGGAGCTTCCCTATTTGTTTGAAAGGACTCAAGACAAGCAGAAAGGTAATCAACATTTTTAAAGTGTGAACTTCAGCCCCCATACACCTTTACTCCTTTGTGAACAACATACCTTTGAAGAGCATTGACTTCACCTTCTTCATCCTACAGATGCCAGTTTTGTCTTGTCCACCCCCTCAGCCCCACTTGCAATCTCAAATTTTTTTGTACTAGAAAGATCAATTGTTTAATCCAATATTTTCTGTAGAAAAACAGGTTTAAACCTGTTAAAACCAAAATGTTTCTGCCCTAGTTGCCTTCCATGGCTCACTACTCATGCTTTTTATACTGTTAAGGTGAACCCACTGATGCAATGGTTCAAAATGACAAAGTGTCGTAATTGAAAAGGTTTTTCTGTCAAGAGTTGATTTCATTGAAATGTGGTCAGGATTTAACAGATCTGCATAAAATTCATTTGGAAAGTATCTGCCCATTCTTTGCTGGAAGGAACTGCAGCTCAACAAGGTGTTAGGGAATAACCTGTGACTGCCAACAAAATAGCTGCTACTGTTGGACACCAAGAAAGCATAAGCAGAATGACAAGAGCTTACGGTAAAATAGAATTGAATGAAATATTCTGAAATTCAGTAAAAAGTGTATGTGGATTAAAAAGAGATAATTTGTGGGTACAGAGAAGAGAGGAGTTTGAGCACTACTTTCTGAATATTTCTGAGGGTTTAGTTCAGTGTTTTTCCATAATGGTAACTTTTTGGCCCTTTGTATTGTTTTAGCAAATAATTCAAACTGCAAAATGGCTTCTGAAATTGGCATCCAGATTTTCTGGCTAGAAGAATATATATTGCAAGCTAGCATTTATCAGGTCCTTCCAAGGTTTGTTGTTAGTGTTGGAATATTTTTTCATTAAATGATTTTTCGCAACAGTAGAAATTATTGCTGTTTTAAAAGCTAGAAGAAAGGTAGGTAGGTAGATAGATAGTAGTGTCGTTTGGTGATCATATGAAGTGTTTGTGTTGTCTTTTGGTTCCTGCTTCCCTACAGCAACAGACTATTAATACTGCATGTAGAAAAGCCGCTGAATGCTTGAAATCTACTCCATCTGTTATGAAGAGGCTTTAATATCAGGTTTCAAATCCCAGATGAGTAGCCAGAGCCAGTGTCTGCCTTAAATGGTACAATGGTACAAAGGGGTTAATATCAAAGGACCCAAATTCAGTCTACTGAAGAAGATTAGCCTTCTCTACACCTGTACCCAAGTATGAGGCTGTCAGGCTTCCTCAGCTGTTTTAGGTTTCTTTGTCTTTCTTTGGGTTGGTTTGTTTTGCAGTGTTTATTTGCTCTGTCTTTTTTTGTTGTTTGATTTTGTTTTGGTTTGGGTTTTTGTTTTGGTTTGGTTTTTTTTGTACCAGGGTGGCAGGGAGAGAAATGTCTGGCTTCTGTAGAATTTGTCAAAACAGAAATAGCACTATAAAGTTTCTTCTTGTTTTTGGTAGTCAGGAGAGCTGCCAAAATGAGCTGACACAAGTACAGCACTTTCTCCCTACATATGTCTTGGATCATGAAGCATAGCAGCATTTAAGCTTCAGAATGGTGCTTGAAGAGTATGCTTTACGGGGACATGAGCATGTAAGTAGGATGACTTAATTTTAGTGCATATGCATGCCTATCTTTCCTCCCTTGTGAGCAGTTTTTCATTAAAGGGAATGATTAGGTTCTTATTATTTATACATTGTTTTCCATTGCTTAGGGAGATTTTTCTGTAATCTGCCTCACACTCTGAAGGATTGTAAAACAACTTTCTGTCCGTTAGGTAATTGGCTTAATGCAGGAAATAGAGAATGAAAGAAATCATGTGTACAGGAGACTCTCTGCTGATTTTTATTCTCTTTAAATTCAGACAACAATCTCTTCTAGCCCCATTGCTGTTTAAAAGCTTTTGAAGATTTTTGGCTGGGAAGCAAATCAAAAGCAACAACAGGGAAAAAAGAGCTACACAGTATGTTTCAAGCTAATGGAGCGCACCAGAGAATGTGTTCTAAAGAGGCTATCCACAGAGGCAGCAGCAGGGGTGGGGAGAATCTCTGTCCACCTCCCTCCAGTTATCAGGCTTACCTGATAGACGGTTTGATGACAAACTGAAGAAGGATGCTTTTGACCAATTATGTGGTATTAATTCTATATATGATCACAAGGACTTGGGTTTATTCCAAAAGAAATAGCAGAGCTCATAATAAATTTATTTTTTTTTTCCAAAATTCATAGCAGACACTTAGTTCGTGTTCAGTAGTACCTAACTCCTGAAAACCAGTGGAATTTTGTGTTTAGTGAGATAATAGTCAGTCAAAGATTGCAAAATAGAAAACTAGCTCTTACTGCAAGAGGCATTTCTGCCATCACCCTACCTTAGAGTACTTCCCTTACTGTCCAAAGTGTTACTGAATGTTGAGGACATCCTATATGGGGCAAGTGTTATGCCACAGACAACTCATGTCTTTGTGCAACAGTCTAACCTTCATATTACATGGTATTTGCCTGGTCATGTTATAAGTTTGTGTCATCATCAGTTACTTGCATGAACACATATGCAGTTTTTTCAATCAATTCCTTGCATCTTAATTGTATTGGGACCATAAATGCATTACAACTTCTTGGAGAATCTTACCACAGTATTTTTGATCTGGATGCTATATTTGAAGGCTATTCTACATAATGGTAATCAAAATGCATATACTACAAATAGATGAATATATTGGCTCATGGACACCGGAAGAGAGCTCTCGAGTGTACAAAACAAAGACTGCAAATTGTTGTTATTTTAGGTGTTCTAAGGGAAAACAAGAAAACAGGATGTATTGACTATAAAAGTCATTTGGGAATTTTCCAACAGAATATTTTGATCTGAAAATGCAGATTTAATGGGGTTACAGAACATGTTGTTTCAATTATAATTTCATCAAATACTCAGATACTCTCATTTACATTTATGATGAATGTGATGTTAAGAAACAACAAATATAGTAATTTAGTCTTAGGAGTTTGCTTTCCAAAATATGTCATTAGAGATGGACTTTTAAAAAGGGTAAGTCAGATCAACAATTTAGCACTGTGCTTTGAAGACCTTGGTATCTCTTTCCCAGTAATAGAATAATTTACTAACTAGAAAAAAAGGCAATGTTGGAGACATAGCCAGAAGTCTCCTGACATCCTGTGCAACAGGAAAGTATCCTAACCCCACTTATGGGCTCAGATCCATTCTTGTACCTAGTTAGATATTCAAATTATTTCACTGAATTAAATTGTTAGACAACCATTTCCAGAACAGTTCAATAGATTGCAGTTAAGTCAGTTGCTTGGGAAATGGAAGGCTAAGGGTCAAGCCTTTAGCTTTAACAAGGAAAAACAATGGGACATCAGTAATTCTGACTGGTTGTTCAAGCCTTTCACCTTCTGAAATGACTTTTGAAATGCTTTTCTTTCTGCTCAATAGGAAAAATATTGAAATTTTGTAGTAAATCTTTTTTTTTTCTCCTTGCTCATGTCTCCTGCCTACCCTTAGTTTTCACTGAGAAAAAAATGCAATAAGCTCGACACCTCGATACAGGGACATAGCAGACTTATGAAAGTTTATTTTTTAGCTCGATAACTGCAAGTACAATGCATGTCTCTATATGTGTCTGTGTGTGTATCTGTAGAACTGAAGAATGTAGGAACTGAAAGGATTATTTTAATGAACAGTTTCTCACTTTTACAATTCTTCACAAAGCAACCAGACAATGAGACACTATGGAAAGTGAGAGTGGACTGAATAAAGCTTCCATTGTGTTCAATAACAAAAAGTTTAGAGTAATAATAGTCACTGGAGAAAGTCATGTCAAAGAATGTAAAAGACACAATAGTCAAAATAGTGAACTGTATGGATAAGAAAAAATGAAATATTATTTTTCTTGTAGTAGCAGAAAGCAAGACTGAGACCAAAATCTTGCATGCGTTAAGACTCTGGAATGCAGCCTTCTAACTTTTGGAGACTAATTCTACCATTTAAAAGTCTAATTAAATTCTGAAGTCAATAAAATAATAAAAAGTAAAGACCAGTAACAAATTAGAGCCTGGAAAGTCTTCCAGAAGGAATCCGTGTGCTTTACAGTAATAAAAAAGATAATAATATCACACAGTGTGGAAATCTTTGGTCTCTGGATACAGCGATTGCAAGACCCTGCCAGTGGACCATCTAGTCACTCAGCAAGACTGCACAATTGTGGTTGCAGTGGACAATACAAAATTAACTGCAAAATGCATGGAGAATTTTTAAATGAACCTTCCAGCAAAAAAAATTATTTTAATCTTTTACGTGGTAATTGGTGAATATGCTGAAAGTTAGCATCCAATTCAAATGAATATTTTTTTTCCAAAGTACCTGTGGATGCTCTCATTAATCAGATAAAATTTCATCTATTTTTCAAAGGCTCTTAAACTCTTGAGTGCACTGATATTTCATGACAACCAGTTTTTCAGGTTAATTGCAAACTGTGCAAAAGTATATTGCTTTTCTAGATCATCAGAACTTTTTGTTCTTGTGTTGTTAGAGAGTGAATAAAAGTTCCTTATTGACTTTCTGAGTAACTTTTGTTGTTTTAGGTGAATCAAATCTATTTCCTCTGATATGTTTATTTGCTTTGGTTTTTTTAAATTAAGCAGATCCAATCATCTTGATTTCTTCAGCCACTTAAAAATTGCTTGTAACCCTTTTCATCATCTGTCTTTGAATACTTTCTATTTCTCCTAGAAACATAACACGGTGATCAAGACACTGGCACCATTAAACTCCATGTAAGTTTTTGACAGTTTGTTTTTAAGGTCAGATTTTTCCCAGTGGTATGTGGTGGGTTCACCGTGG
>VWZG01009482.1:1081-12664 GCA_013396735.1 Grallaria varia
TGACCAATTTCCCTGGCACAGCACCCCCTGTTTCCCTGGCACAGCCCCCCCAGTTCCCCTGGCACACCCCAGGCTTTGCTGTCCCTCCCCTGGCATTTCCCCCCCTTTGGAGCTCCACCAGTTCCCTCGGGCCATGGGGACGAGGCAAGTGGGAGACTCCAAAAGGGCAAATTCCGCCTCCTTCCCACTGAAAGGCCATGGGGCAAAGATCATTCCAGAAATCCTGGTGATTTTCCACTGTGGAGAACCCCGGGAGAGCAGGCGAGGACAGTGCCCTGGGCTGACAGTGCTGGCAGCCCCGGAATAAACAGCCAAGGCGACGTCTTTCCAACCCACAGATTCACATGGATTCCCCACAAAAGGGTGGGACATCCCCGTGCTCCAAGTTTGTCCTGGTTTGTCAGCAAGGAGAGCGTTGCATCAGCCCCGAGGCCTCGGTGTCCACGTCACCACCTCTCCCTGTCCCCCCCCCTTTCCTGCTTTTCCAGCCTGAGGAATCCCAAAGTTTGGATAAAACCAGCCCACTCCTCACTCCTGGGAGCTCAATCCGTGTCAGACCTCCTGGCTCTGCCCCTCCCTGGTCTGCAGGATGGATTTTTTGGGGGAGTTCTGAGGAAAAGTGAAGATTCCCATTATTCCCAAAGGGAGCTGATCCCTATGGTTCAGTTTTCCAGGCTCATGGAGAAGGAAACTCCACTCGTGTCCTGCCTCCACCCAAACTGCATTTCTTTCACAGCTATTCGGGTACCTGGATAATATTTGGATGGGGAACAGCAGGGAAGACCCCTGGAGAACTAACAAACGGCAAACTTCATTATTCCATGTGCCACGTGGGATGAAATTCCCAGGATTTCTTCCCGTGTCTTCCCCAGGGCAGCAGCAGGGATGTGGCAAAGGTGGTGGGAGCTGAGTTCTCCCCAGTTTTCTCCCGTGGACATGGGATCCAGTTTGGATTTAATGCTAAAAAGCACCAAGGAAGGCCCAGGAGAGGAATTCCCGGCCCAGCAGGAGCCAGAGGGTTTTACACCCAACCATGGAATGCTTTGGGTTGGAAGAACCTTGAAGACCATCCAGTTCCACAGGGGCAGGGACACCTTCCACCGGCCCGGGTCACGCCAAGCCTTATCCAACCTGGCCTTGGACACTTTCAGCTTTTCGGGAATTCCATCCCAGCCTCTGCCCAGCCTTCCAGGGTGGAATTTCTGCCCACTCTCCCAGCTGACCCTGCCCTCTGGGGCAATGGGAAGCCCTTGGCCCTTGGCCTGGCACTCCCTGCCCTATCACTGATGATGTTCTGCTCTGTAAAACACGTGGAAATCAGGCAACGAGATGGATTTAAATCCAGTGGGAGCTTCCCTGTGGCTCAGGTGACACTGACCATCCCCTGCCCTCACAGCAAGGGCTGCTCCCAGGCACTGCATCCAGCTGGGAATCCTCTTCCTCCCCATGGAATAAGTCCAGTCTTGTCACACAGAGGGGCTGAAAACCCTCCCACTACTGCCAGCGACCCCCCAGCAGCAGCACGACAGCCCCCACGGGCACCCACGGGTGACAAATCTCCCCCTGCAGCCCCAAGTTGCTGAGAAATGGGGAAGAAACTCAGGAATGAACTCCTGGATCTGTCCCATGTGCCTGAGCCACCCAGGATGAGCTGAGCCAGCTCATGGAAGAGACCCAAGGGCAACACTCTTGGGGAAACACAACCTGAACCAATGTGGAAATCTCAGGGACTGGGGACATTCTTCCCTGTGAGGGTGGGATGGATTTCCAAGGGAAGTGTCCAAGGTCAGGTTGGAGCACCCTGGGACACTGGAAGGTGTCCCTGCCCATGGCAGGGCGTGGAACGAGATGATCTTTAAGGTCCCTTTCCCACCCAAACCATTCTGGGATGCTGCAGTCGGCAATTAATTAGGAACAAGCTGCACACTGGGAATGTTTTCCAACCAACCCAGTGAGTTGCTCCAGCCACAGATTCCAACCCTGATCCCATGGGGAGCTGCTCCTTCCATGGCCTCCCAGCGGGATGAGCTCCACTGCCACCTCCTGGCTCAGCCTCCCCCCCAAAATGTTCCCCTGCGGAGAAAGGACACGGATTAAATGGCAGGGTGGGAAAAGCCACGAGCTGGGACAGCAGCACAGCCCAGGTCCCATCTGCCAAAAGGCATTTAATGCACTGAGCCGACGCGCTGGGACGGTCCGATGTCATTCCTGGGTTTCTCCAGACAGCAGGCCATGGATGGATTATGGAATCAGGGAAAACACGTGATCCGAGGGAGAAAACTCAAATCCATGAGTGGCACAAAATCCCATTTTTTTCTGGTGGGCAACAAAAAGCTTCAATTCCCGCCGAGCACGAGACGACCTTTCAGGCCGAGTGGGAATTTTCCTATGGATTAGCAACTCTCACATTCCTGAATACTTGATTTCTGAAGGCAAGGGGTGCAGACTCCACCTCTGGCTCCCCTGCTCTGCCCCATTCCCAGGTTTCCTTGGGGATGGGATGGCCATTTTCCATCCCCACCAATGCTCTTTCCCCGGCGCTCCCACTTCCCAAGGCTCTGGATCTGCTCTCCCTGTGGCTCATCCCAAATCCAGCCTCTCTGTGTTGACACTGGTGCCTTTTCCTGCCTCCAGGTGCTGCGGGAACGGGGTGGCTTCTCCCAGGGAATCTCCAGGTGACACAAAATCCAGGTCTGAGGCGAGCTTTGGACTGTTAATGACATCCAAGTCCCGGCAGAAATCAGATCCCTCCGTGCCTGGCCCGCCTTGGAAGGAGTCCCTTTTTCAGGCTGAACTAATTCCACGTGTCATTATTCCAGGATGTCTTCAGTGAAACTCTTGTCCACGCTGGGAACACGCCGGGACAGGAGGCAAAGATTTCCCAAGCAAAGCTTTTTGGCATTCCCTGTTTTTTTGTAGCTTCGGCAGAACCACGAAGAGGTGCCTGATTCTCATCTCCTTCATTGGAATATTTGCTGTGCACTGACTGAGAAACCTTAGGGAGGAAATTAGGCAGGGAAATGTGAAAAGAAGGGAAAAGGGAATGGATGATCCCGCCTGGATTGGGAATAACCCGGAGCTCTGATTCCAGCTGTCACTCCTTTACACAATTCCAGGCAGATCCCTCAATTCCACACCTGCAAAACAATGATATTTTACTCATCTGACCATAATACACTGAATTAATCACAGGACAGCTCAAGGAACCACCACTGGAAACCCTTCAATCCCCCTTTACAAGAGCCCTTTTCCTAATGAAATTCCAGTTCTATCCCAGTTGTTCACCTGGGAATTAAGGCACCAAATAATTCCCCCAGGGTGCAGGAGGGAGGCTGAGAACTTTAAGCAAGGAGATGAAAACATTCCAGTGTTTCCCAGGAAAAGTCCAACAACCCCTTCCATTCCTGGAGCCAAAATCCTCGGAATGGAATTTTTCCTTCTGCAAAGCAAAAGGATTTTGCAACGTGTTGTTTTTGCAAGCCCTGAGCTGCTCCAGTGCCCAGCCCAGGGCTCTTCTGAAGGCACAAACACAACATATCCCAAAGTTTTTAACTCCCATTCCCCACCCCTGGAACCTGCAGGACACGGGAAGGACAAATCACCTCCCGCTGTCAGTGGGTTGTTATTCCCAGACTGGGACTGGGGCAATCCAAAGGGAAAATTGCCAAACAAAGGCTGTGAACTGCAGCAGCTTTACCAAAACACACTTTAGCTGAGGTCAAACAAGCAGCAGGTCCTGTAGAAGCACCAGTTTCAGCCCCTCACTGGTGTTACTGGTGTTACACTCTGGCTGCTGGAGGCAGCACCCTCTTAACCCCTTTTGTTTCCTGCTGTGTCACATCTCAGGAGAAATATAAATGGATTTAAAAAAAGCAGGAAAATGGGAAAATCTGAGCTCTCTCCATGCCCATCCTTCCCCCCCCCCCCCCTCCTTCTTTTAATAAATAAAACAGTTTTTCCTGGAGGGGAAAAAGAATTTCTGAGGAACAGGTAACTGGAGCAACAATTCAGGACACAGTCCAGGAAAAGCGAGATGTGGATCCTTGGGAAGATCCTCAAGGGATCAGGGTGGGGATTCTCAGGAATTCCTACTCTGGACCAAAACAAAGTTCAAATTCCCCAAGGAACTGAGTTATTGGAGCACAGGTGGGTCCAGGGAACGGCCCTGCCTGGCACTCCCCCAAGGGCCGGGTCCTCATTAACAATTAATAATTAATAGATGTCCTCCACAGGGCACCTGGGACCTGCTGCCACCCCCTGCCCAGGAGCCTGGCAAAGGAAAGGAAATTCCCATTTGGCAGGAAAGGGAATTCCAATAAAAGCTCGTTTTCCTTTTTGGTGGAAAATTTTCTATCGATTATCCTTTTCTGATTTGTTTAAATTGGGCATTAAAAGGGGAAGAGCCTGAGAGTGGGGGAGCTGCATAAGAAATACAAATTCTTACTTAATTCTTATTCTTTATTCTTATTTTTTATTATTTTTAAATTTTTGATTATGATTCTTAGTTCTTATTTCTTATTCAGTTCTTACTATTACTTAATTCTTATTCAATTCTTACCTTTATTTAATTCTTATTATTCAATTCTTACAAATTTCTTATTCAATTCTTACTCTTAATTCTTATTCAATTCTTACTCTAATTTTTACTATTTCATTCTTACTCTTATTTCTTATGCAATTCTCACTCTTACTTCTTACTATTATTTAATTCTTACTTCTTATTCAATTCTTGTTACTATTATTTCATTCTTACTCTTATTTCTTATTCAATCCTTACCCCTGCTACAAATCATCAACCCTTATCCCTGCCTACATCCCACCCCCATTCCCACACTGACGGAGGGATCAGGTGGGAGTGAGAGGAATTCCAGGAGTGTCTCCCACCCCACAGCTGTTTTTTGGGAGCTCCCTGTGCCTGCAGAACTCCTGGACAAAGTTCCCACTCCACAGCAAGGGCCTCGTTCCAAAACACATCCATCTATTGAGGGAATGACTCAGGACAAAGGCAGCTCTTCCCAAGATCCAGAGGGATTTCATCACAAGGTATTTGCTGATTCCGAGCTGGAAAAGCAGCAGCAGATCAAGAAAACAAGAGGATTTATTTAAAAAAAAACCACATCAAAACCACAGTGAACAGCCAATTTTAAAAATGGGGAATAAAAATAAAATACCAACCCCCCAGAAAATCCCTCTTAAATCTTTGTTTTCGTTTAAAAAGCACTGTCCAAATAAAAACCCACCGATTATTTCTGAGGTCTGAGAGCTCCCCTTGCATTCCAGGACAAAAAAAAAATAAACTGGACAGGAGAAATCAAATGAAGTGAATGCANTAACTTTTTGCTCTTTTCAAGGGAGACTTTAATTCTCCTGCCACGTCTCCCATACATAATACAATTTATTGGTAGCGTGATCCAAATAAAAATAGAAGAATTAATTAATTTATACTTTCCAACAGTGCTGGATTGCTTCCAAAACTGCCTCATCTGCTGGAACTGATTAGACTTTAATTTCAGTTTTGAACAACCTGAAACTCCCTCCCCTCTAAAGAAACAACCAAGTTTCATTCACACCCACGAGCTCTGGGAAAAGGAATGTTCCTCCTTCCCCTTCCCTGTTGGAAGGGAACATTCCCTGTGAATTGACAGCAAAACAGGGAGGGAAAAAAGGTGAAATGGCACAAAAAGAGTTTGAAGAGAGGAATAAAATAATAAAAATATAAAATAACAGTCCAAGGTGAATTCTTTGCATGGAAAGTGGACACTGGTGAGCCATGAAAGTCCTTAAATTTGTGTCCAAAGGGACACTCCTGCTTGGAAATTCCAACTGCAAAAGAGGGAAAACACCTTAAAAATCACTCCTTTCAGCTGGGCATTCCTGAAGGAACAGGGAGAGTTGTGGATCCCAATCCAGGATACTCTGACAGCCCAAACAGGCTGGAAAACCAGGAAAAGGGGTGTCCTGTTTATTCCCCTCCATCCCATCTCCAGGGCTGGAATCCCAACATAAAGCCAGGAACTGAATCCATGTCCTGCTTCAAGGGAGATGTTCCTCTTTAGGGGGGGAAAAAAGGCTTTGGAGCTCTAAATTATGTTTGTTTAGGTGTTTTTTAAACACTATTGGCCCACAGAAAAATTAAACTATAAATTAATAAATTACATGTAATACATACATTATATATTCATAAACATATATTAACTGTGTTAACATATGTATTTACACTTTTATTGAATATATTTATCATATAAAATATGTTTCTGTATTTATTTATATTTTTATATAGATTATTTATTATATTATTTATATAGATTAAAATTTCATCCTGAGCTCGAGCCCCCAGAGAGTGAAAAACACCTTCGTATTATTAAAGCCACACATTTTTGATCATTTCCTTCCTCTGCAGGGGAAAATTGACCCAAAAACTGGCAACACAACCCAAAGGGGATCTCTCAAACTCCTAAAAAAAAAAACAAATACAGGACCTGACCCCCCCCGACTGTCACTGGAATGCAAAGGAACAGGCAGCAAAAATTCAATGTATTACCAAAAAATCCTCAAGGTTTCCAGCTCAGAGGTAAATCTGGGATAAAAGCGACTCCAAACTGTCCAAGGGAAGGTTTTAAACCACCCAGTCTTCCCAATCCTCTGGAAAAGAGGCTCATCCTGGAATGCTGAACTCCGGAGCGTGTGTTAATTGTGCTGAATTTCCNTAAACTGGACAGGTGAAATCAGGCAGAAATTCCCAATGAAGTGAATGCAATTCTCATTTCTTATTCGGAATTATATCAGAAAACTGACCAGAAATGAACTGGATGGAAAAATTATCTGAAAAATTGTCTTGTCACTGCCAGGCTAAAGATATTTATTAAGGAGATCTGTAACCCTGAGATAGGCTTTTCTTCCTGTAGGAAATGGAAATAATTGCCTTTGGTTTTTAACTTTTTGCTCTTTTCAAGGGAGACTTTAATTCTCCTGCCACGTCTCCCATACATAATACAATTTATTGGTAGCGTGATCCAAATAAAAATAGAAGAATTAATTAATTTATACTTTCCAACAGTGCTGGATTGCTTCCAAAACTGCCTCATCTGCTGGAACTGATTAGACTTTAATTTCAGTTTTGAACAACCTGAAACTCCCTCCCCTCTAAAGAAACAACCAAGTTTCATTCACACCCACGAGCTCTGGGAAAAGGAATGTTCCTCCTTCCCCTTCCCTGTTGGAAGGGAACATTCCCTGTGAATTGACAGCAAAACAGGGAGGGAAAAAAGGTGAAATGGCACAAAAAGAGTTTGAAGAGAGGAATAAAATAATAAAAATATAAAATAACAGTCCAAGGTGAATTCTTTGCATGGAAAGTGGACACTGGTGAGCCATGAAAGTCCTTAAATTTGTGTCCAAAGGGACACTCCTGCTTGGAAATTCCAACTGCAAAAGAGGGAAAACACCTTAAAAATCACTCCTTTCAGCTGGGCATTCCTGAAGGAACAGGGAGAGTTGTGGATCCCAATCCAGGATACTCTGACAGCCCAAACAGGCTGGAAAACCAGGAAAAGGGGTGTCCTGTTTATTCCCCTCCATCCCATCTCCAGGGCTGGAATCCCAACATAAAGCCAGGAACTGAATCCATGTCCTGCTTCAAGGGAGATGTTCCTCTTTAGGGGGGGAAAAAAGGCTTTGGAGCTCTAAATTATGTTTGTTTAGGTGTTTTTTAAACACTATTGGCCCACAGAAAAATTAAACTATAAATTAATAAATTACATGTAATACATACATTATATATTCATAAACATATATTAACTGTGTTAACATATGTATTTACACTTTTATTGAATATATTTATCATATAAAATATGTTTCTGTATTTATTTATATTTTTATATAGATTATTTATTATATTATTTATATAGATTAAAATTTCATCCTGAGCTCGAGCCCCCAGAGAGTGAAAAACACCTTCGTATTATTAAAGCCACACATTTTTGATCATTTCCTTCCTCTGCAGGGGAAAATTGACCCAAAAACTGGCAACACAACCCAAAGGGGATCTCTCAAACTCCTAAAAAAAAAAACAAATACAGGACCTGACCCCCCCCGACTGTCACTGGAATGCAAAGGAACAGGCAGCAAAAATTCAATGTATTACCAAAAAATCCTCAAGGTTTCCAGCTCAGAGGTAAATCTGGGATAAAAGCGACTCCAAACTGTCCAAGGGAAGGTTTTAAACCACCCAGTCTTCCCAATCCTCTGGAAAAGAGGCTCATCCTGGAATGCTGAACTCCGGAGCGTGTGTTAATTGTGCTGAATTTCCCCCCTTAAAAACACCACCTTAAAAATTCACTCAGGCTTTGCCTCGGGCTCATAGGATTGCTTTTTGGGGAGGGAAAAGCCACAATTTAAACTCAATTCATGCCGAGGGAGAACAGTTTGGGATTGGGTTGGGAAGAGGAGGTGGGAAGGGGAGGGTTGGTGGGCACAGAGAGGGCATCAAGGAGGGGCAATAACTCAGGTGTGACCCCCCCAAGGCCTCGGTGGGCACTGCCTGATGGGCTGCCAGGACAAACCCCTCTGGAAAAGATGCTCCTCTTGGAATGCTGAGCTCCCAAGTGTTAAAATTCCCCACGCCCTTAAAATATTCTACATTAAAAATCCAGCCCGGCTTCGCCTTCGGCCGTAGGATGATTTTTAGGGAGTGACAAAACCCGGGAAAATTCATTCCCACTTCCCAAAACATCCAAAGCCAGTGGGATTTCTCTTTGCTCCCCTTGAAAGGAGCATTTTAGTGACACAAATCAACCCTTGAAGTTACTGCATCCCATAATGCTGATACATTTAGTTTGTCAGCAGGGGCAGAGAGGAAGGGACAAACACATCCCTGCACACATTCCTTGGCATTGCCCAAGCTCTGGGAAGGGGGGACAATGCAAATGAAGAAGCCACAGCAAATCCCTTGCCTTTTCTAACACCCATTTTTCCTTTTCCTGCTGGAATTGTCCTTTAGGAGAGACCACAGTGCCCAATCCCAGCTCTTCTGGGAGGTGCTGTTGCCATCGTGTCACATCATGCCAGACTGGGAAGAGGGTTGGAAAGTTTAATCTTCTTCCACAGAAAGGAAGTTCATGATTCTCAGAAGGAAAAAAAAAAAATACAAGTTATATCATCACCGTGAATTAAAGGACAGAAAAAAACCATCCCAGATTTTAGAATTCTGAATAGCAGCCTAATACTGTAAATTTATTGAGAAGAAAATCATTTTGCAAAACTGGAATACAACTGATTTACCAAGATTTTTTTTTTTTTGTGTTTTCTTTGTTTGTTTTTTTTTTTAGCATTTAAAAATCATTTCGTAACAGGCCTGACCATAAAATAGTGGCACAACAGAAACGTAGGTTGCAAATGTGATGTGGAATGCATAGAACCCCCAGGGCAGACCAGGCACAGGAAACACAACAGTCAGAATCAGCAGTGGGAATTCCAAACTCATCCTCATAATTGGCTTTTTCTTCCAGGAGGTGAGAGGAGTGGGGACAAATATTACAGAGAAATATTATAGAGAAAACATTTTAAAAAAAAACAATTTTATTTTTTTTTCAGAAATGCTGGGAGGGGTTTCAGCTCGGGCAAAAAAATGAGTTGGTTGGGCCAAAAAAGGCCCTTTCTGGTTCCTGAAGTTTCCTGTGTTATGGAAAACCCAACATTGGTGGCAGGAAATGGGGCAAAAACACCAACTAAGGAGCTGTTTGTCACAGCCCTTGAGGAAGAATTCCACCATTCCTGCTGTCCTGGAAAACCATCAATCCCACAACCCCAAATCCACCACCAACTAGGACGAGCTCCACCTCTTGCCTCTGAGGATCTCTGGATGTGGAGCTTGGTGGGACTGAATGGAAAAAGCAGCACGAGGAGGAGGAATTCCAAGGAAAAGGAGGACTTACAGTGCATTGCTTGGGCCTCTGCCTTCCCGGAGGTGGGAACAAGGTCCTGGATTGCATAAAGTTCTAGTGGAGGGAAACACAAACCTGGAAGAGGAACAGCTACTCACGGTTCCAACAGACACCTCTGGCATTCCAGCCCCTCATTCCTGCTCTGACTTGGCATCTCCCACTCCTCTCCTCTCGGGATTACCACACAGTGCCATGCCTATGATTTAAAACTCAGCTTTGCCCAAACTCAGCCTCTGAGCCTGAAGACTCATCCCGGTTTTCCGTGCTGGGATGAGCACTCTGCAATTCCATCTCTTCCCCCAGCTCTCCCAGTCCAGGCAGAAACACCACGTTTATGATCCCACTTCATTCCCGTCTCCTGACAACTCCAGGGATTCCACAAACCCATCTCAAGAGCAGCATTTGGTACGATCCCCAATTCCAATCAGGCCAAAAATCCAGCTCTCCTACGGAAAAGGATCCTTGGCTGGCTCGGGAGACTCAACTTCCTCCCTGCTGGCAGATCCCTCCTTTTCCTGACTTTCTCTTCCCAAATTAGCAGGTCCCTACGTGTCGGGATCCCCCTTCCCAACCCATCTCATCCCTCACTCCAGCTGAGCTAAAGAAAACCTGTGGAGCAGGAATATTGCATCCCAACATCCGATAGCTTAAGAGAAACTGTGAGGAGGGAAATAAGGTTAAAAAAAAAAAAAAACCCAACAGAAAAAAAAAAAAAGCCCTAATAAAATAAATTACATAAAATTCTGAAATCAACATCATTTTTTGATTCTTTCCAGAGACCTCTTGGTTTCCTTTCTTCTCCGAAGCACCTTTAAGTCGTGTGGTTGTAAGAATAACTTTAACTCTAGAAGCATCTTTTTTAAGAATCACATTTGGATGATTATAAAAATTTCTCTATTATACAACATAGGTCCAGCTACACTGAAAAAATTACACCGCTTATTGAAATACATTTCGTTTTTAGAAACAGACTACTAAATAGGTCTATACAAAAAACTCTAAAATAATTTCTGTAGTAAAATAAAGAGTGTGTTAGGAGAGCTACACAAAACGAGAAGGTTTTTTTGCCTTTCTTTATAATGCTCCAATATACTGTGATAACGTGGCTGGCTCATCCCAGAGCCAGCACCAGAAGCTGAAAGGAATCCATTACATACACAGTGATACAATTAATGCTCTGTATTAATCTCACAGCCTTTCCCATTATTAGTACAAAGAAAAAACCAGGCCTGTCTCCTCTTTGAGGAGAAGTCCGGCGTATAAAAGCAAGCATACCTCATCAGCTGATATGAAATTAGAAAATTCCACGAGTCTCGGGATCTGAAATTTATAAAAGTCGCCAGGAAAAAAAAACAAAACAAAACAAAACAAAAAACCCAACCACGAGAGCGGGGTTGGGGCTTTTCGGTCCTGTCGGCGTCGAGGCAAGAGGGGCTTTTCCTTGTGAGCTGATCCAAGGTTGGGGGGAAAACAAAAACCACACCGAGGAGCCGAGAGGATGATCCTCACCAACCAAACCCTCCCCTGCAGCTTCCCGGAGGGCCGGAATTCCATGGGGAGCAACAGGATGGGCGTCAGTGGTGCTGCGCCGAGCCGTTCTTCTCCTCCCTGGGACCCCGGTGGTGGGGGTGGTGGGTGAGGG
>VWZG01009482.1:22366-38048 GCA_013396735.1 Grallaria varia
AAAAAAAAAAAAAAAGCCACGTGAATTCGAGTAATCAATCTCTTGCATCTCTTTTTCAGCAGGACAATCAACATTTTGCGAGCACAGGACTGCGATTTGGCTGTGCAGATCAAATCAGAAACACGCTGGCAGTCCTGAGCAAACAGCATTCCTGGAGCTAAATCTGTAACCAGAGGGTGCAGAAAAGGAGAATTAAGGACAGAGACAGGACAGGGAGACGTCCCACGATTAGGGGGCAGAGAAGGACCCAAAGAAATGCATGGACTGAGCAGCTAAACATGAGGAAAACAGGATCTCCACTCTTGGAAAGCTTTTCCTTTGACTAAGTTCAATGAATTATTCGGAAGCTCAGAAAAACTCACACTGAAAATGATCCCTGATTATCTCCAAGGCACATTAAGCACCTCTAGCAGGAGGAAATCGGGAAGGCTATTGGAATGTTGGTGCTGGAAAGCCAGGAAAGCACAAAACTTGTCAGGAAAAGGAAGCTTCACCTTCACCCCCATTCACTGAATATCAAAATACTCCTGTCATCCTTTCCCCTCTGCTCACTGAAGGAATATTCTGCGTAACAAACCGCTTTGTATCAAAACGGTACCACTTCAAATAAAAACCAGCAAAGGGGTTTATTCAGAATTATCAAAGTTATTTGGTGTTAAAACCACTTCCCCCTGCAGCGTCAGGGACCTGCTGTCACTTTGAACCCACCACTGCCACCCTCGAGGGACCCACAGCTTTCCAACAACATTATTTAACAGCCACTAAAAAGCAAAGCCCTCCTTGGGCCTTCGGTACAAGCAACAAACTCCTGACAGCTCTGACTCCAGAGCCCAAAATACACTCCTACGTTTTATTTCCCCTTGAAGTTTCTGATCCCAGACACAACGAAGCAGCGTTGGAGAGGTTTTAGTTTCATCCCTCCCTGCTTTGAAGGCGACTTTGCTTTTGTCCCCAAGTGGTTTTGCTCGCGGGGTGAATTTTGACTCAAAAGGGAAAAGGAAATGCGGCTTTCAAAGTGGGTTTTTGAAGATGCTTGTCGAGACACGGAACCCGGGAGGGACCCACGAGGTCCCTGTGACAGGGGAAAGCAAATCGGAGCACGTTTGCAAATCCACAGACACGAAAGGCTCGGAAAGGGAGAGAAGCACAACCTGCAGAGGGGGTGGAGGAAGTGGGGGAGCGTGGCAGTGACATCCATCCCACGCGGGGCTTTCGCTGCTTCGGAGGAAAAACCGCAGCTCTGCCCCTAAAGCAGAGCCCGCCACCGTGGGCACCTCCAGGGTGGCTCTGAAGGGCATGTGGCCTGGGCTGTGCCCGCACAGGGACCTGCCTGGCACCTCTTCTGGGCCTGAGGAACGTGATCCAACTCCTGGCAGAGATCCGACAGCAGCGGGCACTGATGGGAGGGAAAACGGAGCTGCTTCCAGCTCTGGGACCGAGCAAAGGGGCTGCACAGCCCTGCCCGCTCCACAGCCTGGTCCTGAACCTCCTGGATTCCAAACCTCTGGAACTCCAAACATCCTGGGACTCAAACCTTCTGCATCCCAAACCCCCTGGATTCCAAAACTCCTGGGTCCTCAATCTCCTGGATTCCAAATCTCTCCTTCCCAAACCTACGGGACCCAAACCTTCTTCCCAAACTCCTGGACTCTGAACCTCCTTCTTCCCAAACCTCCTGGATTCTGACCCTCCTTCTTCCCAAAACTCCTGGATTCCGAACCTCCTTCTTCCCAAATCTCCTGGATTCTGAACCTCCTTCTTTCCAAACCTCCTGGATTCCGAACCTCTCCTTCCCAAACCTCCTGGGTCCCAAACTTCCTGCATCCTGAACATCCTGCATCCTGAACCTCTCCTTCCCAAACCACCAGGATTCCAAACCCCCTGGATCCCAAAACTCCTGGGCCCCAAGCTCCCTGGATCCTGAATCCCCTGGATCTCAAATCTCCTGCATCCCAAACTCCCTGGATGCCAAACCTCCTGCACCCCGAACTGCCTTCCAGCTCCAGATGTGCCATGAGCAACTCTCATTCCTCCTGCCCGGATGTTTCCAGTGGGAAAAGGGAGAGAAGAGGCACTTCAGGGCACTCCCCAGCCAGCCATGACCCTGCAACTCCTGGGCAATGGCTCAGTGGCCTATTTGTTTTACTTTTGCTGTATTTTTAACCAGTTTCACCCCACTCTTGCTCAGTGAAACAGCAGCCTAAATATTTTATTTTTTCATTTATTTTTAACCAGTTTAACCCCACTCCTGCTCAGTGGGACAGCAGCCTAAATATTTTATCCTACCATTTATTTTTAACCAGTTTAACCGCACTCTAGTCAATGGGACAGTGGCCTAATTTTTTTTAAATTTTTAATTTCTTTTTAACCAGTTTAATTCCTGCTCATAGATAAGTTATCAATATTAGTCCTGAATGCTGCCAGGCCTGGTCTAACTCATTTGCTGGTAAGTCTGGAAGTGCCATGGGCACAAGGGTGACTTGTCTGCTGACACAAAGCCAGCACTGTATTGATTTATTGCTCAGGGAACATCCGGAAGCTCCCCCTCCCTTCCCAGATTGCCATAAGGATCAGGGAATTTCTTTACAAAGATACTCCTGCTCCAATTCATGGAGCAGTGGAGTTGGCTTGGGTGAGGTTAACACACACCATATGGAAAAAAGAGGAGTAGAATCAAAGAATCCTGGAATGGTTTGGCTTGGAAGGGACATTAAAGCTCATCCTACCGTGGGAAGGGACACCTCCCACTAGCCCAGGTTATTCCAAGGCTCTCCTGCACCTCACCTACTCCCCCCATGAAAAGCCAATACTATGAAAGGAGAGATGGTGACAGCCAACACCCCAAAAAATTATTAAAATAAATTATAAATAAATATAATTATTACAAACCAACTTATCAGCCATCACTGTTTCCTTGCTGTGTTACAGACTGTAATTTCTGTGGCTGATATTTCACTCCAACTGGTCACAGAAATGGTCTCTCAGCCTTCACAGAGCTCACAGGAACCGAGGCAAAACTATTTCTCCCAAATTATAAAGCTCCCAGCACGTGCTGGGGGGAACCTGAGCAACCCCAGCAGCTCTGGAACACCTGGGACAAACATCATCATGTTTCCTTTTCAATGCAAGACCTGTAATTTCACACAGTCAACCCCCACAATTCATTTTCTTCCCCCCTCCAGTTTAAGAGCAGAGAGCAGCAGGTTTTAAATGGATGCAATCCAGAGGCTTTGCAAGGAATGTGCAGGTTTTCCACTGTTTATTCAGGGATAAGCAAATAAGGATTCCACTGCTCATTAGGTATATTGACCACTATACACAAACCCAAGGTCAATGGGAAAGTCTGAGCACCCTGAAATCTGAATTGTTCTTCTACAAAACAAGACTTTTCTCAGAACTCAGTTGAGAAAAGACATTCTAACTGTGCTGCAATTAAAGGCAAAGCCATTTTGCACATGCATTAATGACCTGAAGCTTTTAAGGCTCCTGGATGCCTTTGGGTTGGAAGCCACAACCCAGCAGCTCCAGCAAGTCCTGGGGCAACCAGATTTGCACTCAGTGGTGAAACAACCATGTGCATAAATAAATAATTTACATTTGTTAAAATAACGCACCAATTTGAAACTAGTTCAGTAGTTGTTGAAGGAAAGGCAGTGGGTGCAGGTTGAGGGATTAATTAACACAGCTCCAATTATTACACCAAACAAATCCAGCTCCAATGTTACACCAAACCTGAGACATGTTTTAGTCTGGCTACCACCCAAATTTCTAACCCAAACTGGAGATTCTCTGCTTTTAACTCAGCAGATAGAAATTTCTAGGACAGATGAAACCTGGGAGAACTCAATGCAGCTCAACCTTCCAAAGAACCAGCATCATTCTAAGTAAACACTTTCATACCTAATCACTCATTATTTGGCTACAGAAGAATTAGAATTATGATGATCTGGGACATGTTTATTTTGAAAGGGTGGTAAGAAAACGCATCCTTCAGGTAAATGTAAATGTGGAGGTAAATAAGAGTGTGATTTTTTTCACTTTGCCTCTGTTAATATTCAGTGTTATCCCCCAATCAACTTCAATCTCATCAGCAGGCAGGGGAGAATACAGGAAAATGCAGAAGAAAAATGTAATTTTCATTCCACAGATACAAGCTGGCTTTCGGTGTAATCCCCAGCACAACGTTCTGCTGAGTTTCTCCTAAAAATAACAAAGCATTGATGTTTTCTCCCTGAAATCCTCAGAAAACATGAATTCCCAAACTGTATCAGCAAGGAATAACCAGAGGCTGCAACGTGAAAATACAAAGCGAGGACTGAAATGACATGGGGGGATTTTTGGGGTGTCCTGTGCAGGCTCGATGATCCTGGTGGGTCCCTTCCAGCCCAGGATATTCCATGATTCCATAAACTGGTCCATCCATAAATCAACGATATTGCAGAGCACATGGAAGCCTCAATACACCATCCCAGTTGGAAGAACAGGTGCACAAAACAAGCCCAGCAATTCCCAGGCAGTGGGAAAACACATCTGCTCCAAGTTCCATCCTGTCAGGGAGAGCAATCAGGGCTGGGACACAAGAGGGAATTATTTATACCATGGCACAATCCCTCCTTTCTTGTGCATCTTGGCTGCTTTATATGCAAAAAACCCCAAAAAACCAAAAACAAAAACACCAAACCCAAAAATATGTTCTGAAGTGGTTAAGTTTTATCTCAAGACAGACCCCCAGTCAGCACGTCCAGGGGCTTTTGCATTTCCATGGCAAGTGCTCCAGCTCCCCAGTGCCCATGGAAATGCAAAATAAAGAGCCTGAGTGCTGCTAACGACCTATTCCCAAATATTCCTGTATTCCCAAACCTCGGGACAGCTCCCCATACCCACCTGAGACTCAGCACCTGCCACAGGTTCACTGAGCAGAGCCCCAAAAGGAAAGCAGGGAAAAATAATCCCATTTTCTGCATGGATTTGGGAACACGGCACAACACGGCAAAGAGGATATTTGGGAATAAAATTCACAATTCCTGCACTGGGAACAGCCCATTGAAATTGTGGGTGGCTCTGTGGTTGGGGCTTTTTTTTTTGGGAGTTAAAGCCCTGCCACATATTTGGGCATTTCTGTCGCCCAATGGATTAGTCCTGGGGACAACTAAACAAACCCGACACGCACATCATAAAAAACCAACAAGGCTGGCGGGGACTCAAAAGTGTCGCAGAGAAGCCTTGGCAGGGACACAAAAGCCTGGAGAAGGGATAAATCCTGCTCCAGGCTGGAATTCAAGGGCTGGGCAGGAGGCTGTTTGGTGGGGTGGCAAAGGACAGCCTGGAGATGCTGCAGCGCATCCAGTCCACCCTTAATTCCAGCTGTTTTCCTCTGACCATTCCCCAAATAATCGGCGATAGGTATTTTGCTAACTCAGCAGGCAACATATTTTCCCTGTATGGAGTTGGCTGTTTGCCTGTGACTATTTAACAGGCTCGTGGAAAACGAAGCAGAACCTATTCCCAACTCCTGAAAAGCACTTTCTATAATATCCTGCCACTAAATAAAATAAAAAACAAAAACATGATGAGAAACCTTCAGGCTTTTTCCATTTCTCAAGCTGCATTATCTTGGCTGTATCTAGAAATCTGCTTTGGGACACAAAGACTGTCAAAGCAGTGATTTCCAGCGCTGTGAATCTGGATTTTTTTCAAGCATTATCTCTGCAGAAAATAGTTTCAGAGCTTGCCATTTCGGAATTCAGCAGCATTATAATCCCTCTGCTTTTGCAATGAGCTGAAGGTTTTCCATTGGCCGCGAAGGAGTTTTAGACCCAACAACCATAAACCTCAACATTTTTCTCTGAGGGGGCAAAACCACCTCGAAATAAGTTCTTACACACCACAATACACCCTGAAATTAAGTCTACACCCTTCCTGCTACCTTAAATATATAAAAATTAAACACCTGGGAGCGAATCAGGAACTTCCTTGTATTCAAATCTGTTGCTGTGTCTCATTTTATGTCTTTCAATGCACAAAAAAACCACCTGGGCAAGATCAGAACCCAACCAGGTGGTTTCCACTCCAGCTGTCATTCCCCTTTTATGACTTTTCTATCATTGTTTGATAATTTAAGACACATAGGAAGAAAAAAAATAATAAAAAAGAGCTTTATATGACCGCATAAACAGATATCTGGCCCTCCCAATTTGTAAACTCACCAAAAGAGCTGCCAAAGGGCAATTGTTTCACCCACCAGCCTATTCTTCATCCCAAATCCCTTCCTAGTGCCTGGTTTTCCTCCGGTCCATGGCTAAGAGTCCTTTTTGCTTTCAAAATTCTTTGGTTTTCATCACTCTCTGTATCTTGAAAACTGCACTAGGATGGTACATTTATTTTCATACCCACCAGCGCTGACACTTCTCACAAAGCATCACTAACTCACTCTGAGCTTGCACCCACGATTTAAGTTACCCACAAGGGCACAGGAAAACAAAAAGGAAATCTGTCATCAAGATCTGCTTCCCAAAATTAGCATTTTTTCCCCCCTCCCAGTACTGCAAAGAGGCCCTGGATGTGGATCTGTGGGTTTGAATATGCAGGTGGCAGGTCAGTGGGCAGGGGTATAAATTCAGCGTAAATGGGTCTGTCCCAAAGCACAGCCACGGGTACAAATCCGACCTGGACATTTATTCCCCAGGAAAGGGGTTTTGCTTTTCTGCTGACAGCAAGAAAACAATAACACTTTCACACCCAGGAGAGATTTTCCTCCTAACTGAGACTTTGGCATATTGAGAATGGAGGCAGCGATCAAATTCTGTAGTTTTTCCACAAGAACTCAGTAAGTTGTTACAGTTTTTTGGACAGTCCTCACTACACATCCCTGCACCTCATATGCCCCTGCAGAATTTCTCTTTTATAATAATAAAACGTTTGCAATAATCCCATCTGAGCTGACAGCACGTTCCACGCACACTTTAGAGTCTCTCAGTCAACTGAATGCAGTTTTTAAAAACCCATTTTGACTCATTTCCAGTCTACCAGTTTATCTCAAAACCCTGCTAAATGTTTTGGAACTTTGCTCAGAGTGGTATGTAGCAAGGGGAGGGGGTGGAAAGAAAAAAAAAAAAAAAAAAGATATTTAACCAGCAAAACCTTCTTTGGCTTCACCAAAGTGTGAATTCTATCTCTCCAAAATAAAGTTTGTTCTTCTCACATCATTGGAATGTGCTTACAGAGAGGTATAAAATCCTCGCCATCATTTTTCACTTTGAGCTCTTTGCACACTACATAATTTTGATTTTGGAATCACCGACGAGTTTGTCAAAGCCTCCATGGCAACCCCAAAGCTGCCCTGGACAGTGGCAGATGCTCCGGCCGGGACGTGACTCACCATTCCTGGAAAATGAGGAGGGAAAGAACGAGCTTCCAGATTTCCCTTCTTTTCCTTACCTGGACTTCTCTTACCATCTCCCTCTTTCCAATTGCCCACAAAAACCCACCTGCAGAGGTTCAGTTTTAGAATTCTATTGGTGTTTTAACTGCTGGATCCCCAAACCCTCAACACTCAATGATGGATCTCCATCAAACACTGCTCGGTGCTGATGGAGAAGGAGCACCAGGAGCTTTCCTTCTCCTCCCTACCTGGCCTTCTCTTGGTATCTCTCCAAACCACCCACAAAAACACACCTTCATTCACCTGCAGAGGTTCACTTTTAGAATTCCAGTGGCTTTTTAACTGCTGGATTCCCAAACCCTCAATGATGGATCTCCATCAAACACTGCTCGGTGCTGATGGAGAAGGAGCACCAGGAGCTTTCCTTCTCCTCCCTACCTGGCCTTCTCTTGGTATCTCTCCAAACCACCCACAAAAACACACCTTCATTCACCTGCAGAGGTTCACTTTTAGAATTCCAGTGGCTTTTTAACTGCTGGATCCCCACACACTAGACATTCAATAATGGATCTCCATCAGCACTTCTTTTTTATAATTCCAGTGGCACTTTAACTGCTGGATTCCCAAGCACTCAACGATGGAGCTCCATCAAACACTGCTCGGTGCTGATGGAGAAGGAGCACCAGGAGCTTTCCTTTCCTCCCTACCTGGGTTTCTCCAAGTTATCTCCTTCAAAGCACCCACAAAAACACACCTGTAGAGTTTCAGTTGGACGCCTTGTGGTGGCATTTTAACTGCTGAACCACCAGCCCCTCCTGTGGTTTGCCCGAGGATGATCTGGGTGTCCACACAACAGCACAGGTTTAATCTGGTGTTGACAAAGTCTCCCCGTGCCAATCCCAAAACCCAGCTATTGTGTTCCCTCCTGCTCGATGTCACCACGCTCCTGGAAACCCTGGAGAGCCACTTGGCTGGGTTATCTCCCACCAGCTCCTGCCCTGTTTGGAGGCACTGCATCTCCTGAACTGTTTAAGATGCCCAGTGTAAACTTTGGGAAAAGCAGCCAGTCTTGCTTTTGTAATGTTTACATAATTTAGCCAAGCACACTGAACACCACACAGATTTATCAGCCAACCAAGGGATGATCCCTCAACAAAACTCCTCTTTGCACAGACTCGACCTCAGCAAGGAGAAACCACATTCCTGCTCTCCCTCAAGGTGCCAGAGGTGGACATGGAGACATAAAACTCTTTGGCAAGTCCACAAGTGATCAAAAGCCACCTTTCCCAGGTTTTACAGTTGCAACCCTCAAGCATAAATTCTCTTCCCACTGATAAACTGTGTTTTATTTATTTTATTCCCTTTTTTTCTCCCTGTAATTCTTTTTGCAGCAATGGGCATCTCATCCCCACTTTATATTTAAATTTCCTCCTGGGACAATTATCAGTTAAGGCCAAAGTTAGTGGTTTGTTTTAATCAGATCTAAGTGTTTGGCTGCCAAAGGAGGCAAGACATTCCTTCCCTATTTATATGCCAACACTGGCATTCTTCTGTCTGCAAGGGGAGATGCCTTGGGAAATGGGTCTGCCTGGAAAACAACCATTCCTTGGGATGGATTCCCAGCTGGATCAGTTCTCTGGACCAGCTCAATGTGCAACTTCATCAATCCTACTGACCCCTGCAAGATGCTGCTTCCTGAAACAATCAGTTTGATCCACAGGTGCAATTTGGCTTCCACCTCCAATAAAACACCAAGGTAAGAGAACCAGGAGCACAAATTCATGGGAAAAATCCAAGGATGATGCCCAAGAACATTGAAAAAATAATGTGTTTTCAAGAATCTGTACAAAGCAGGAACTTTTGTCAAATTCCTTCAGCCTTTGTGCAGCTCGTGCTTTCATTGAAAAATAAACTCCTAATGATTATGAAAACAATCTCAGATATGAGTTCTCTCCTCACTGACATGTTATAATCCAAACCCACAGATTTATCCTTAAGAACAGAAGGATGAGAGTTCCAGGCTTCAAATTAAATCCACATTTTGGCAAAGGTACCACAGGAACCACCTCAGGACCTCCCAAATCTCAGGAAGGAGATGCTGTTTTCAGCAAGTTTCACAATGAGAAGGAGAACACTTGAAAATAAACCAACCAAAAAATTGTATTTTCTCTTCTTGGCAAATGGGAAAAACAGCTGTTTAACTTCCTAAGTGAGACAGGGGAAAGCATCTCAGGGAGAGTCTCAACAGAATTGGGGCTATTTGTGCAAAGGGAGGGTGAGAAGGGAAAATAAGTGATCACTGAGAGCAGGAGTAATTTAATTCATCTGGCTGAAGTTAAAGTGCTCAGAGTGTGGCATAACAGGAGGCACAGGAGAGATGACATTAAATGATTTTATAGCACCCTAAGTGGGCCTGGGAATTCATCAGAGACAAGAAGAAAGAGGATCCTTCATCCAGAAATCCACAGGTGAGAGGACCTGCTATGAAAATCCCAAAGACGGAAAGGAAAACAGACCAGTTTAGGGGAAAAGGCAGCAGAAAACGGCACTGAAGGAAGAAAAAAGGTGAGTGGACTCCAAACACAAGCACTGGAAGGGGAAAAGTGCAACCAGGTGTGTGTTAAACCAAAACTCCCGGGCAAAAAGTTGCAATTACAGTCAGGGCATCATTTTTTTCAGCCCTTTAAGGGCAGCGTTTCCCTCTGCCTGAGACTGCCCCGTGTGAAGTGAATGATTCAAGGCATGCACATGACAATAAAGCAAAATAAGGATCCTCAGCAGCCACTTCTGCCATTCCATGACACAGAGGAGGAGGATTAGGACACGGGTCTGTCCCTGGGAAGTCACATCCAAATGCCACAACTGGTATTTTCATAATGTCACCGGTGTCACAGCGAATTAAACACCCAGCCCTGCATAAATCTCTCCAAGTGACATGAACTTAAAACAAGGGAAAACTAAGCACAGAAAACGTCACTTCACAGGGAATTTGGAGGGTTTACTTCAGGGAGAAAGCATAAAAAACACTGAGGAGTCCAATGTGACCAACACCTTGAATTTTCTAGCCTGAGAAAGAAAAAAAGGCCAACTACTGGAACTAAGGTTAGAGCTCCCATCATTGTACTAAATTTGTTAGAATTGATAGACCCAGAAAATCCGCATAAATATGAGCAAGGAGAGCTGCTTCTTTAAAACATAAGCGGCAGAAAACACCTGCAACAATAAGAAAACACAAATACTCCTGGTTCAGCAAATGCCCAAAAATATTCCAGTGACACAGCTGGCTGCCAGGACACGGGAGGTGTTGGGACGCAGACTTTTAATCAGAAATAATCTCCCTTCTACCATTAAAATTCACAGTTGTCACAGTGTGTAATTTGCCTTCAGACAGCACTGTTAAGGCACATTCCGTAATTCCCTTTTCATCACATAAGCACTGCAAAGGCTTAAACAAGCATGACCTGCCAGCAACTGGGGAGCTGAGAACAGATTTTTTACTGTCCTCCACAGGAGCAGCAGAAATTCTGCACCTGCAAGGTTCAGCTGTGCTCCAACTCAAATATTTGCAGCTTTTTGTGGACAACATTCCCATAAAAGAAGGTACATGGATCAATGGATGCTTGTCTGTAAATTTTCAGCCATAAGACTTTCTGCTTGTTAAATAAAATAAAAAAAAAAAAAAAGAAAAAAGGAAAAAGAAAAGAAAGGATCTACCACCTTCTCCCACCAGGGCTTTGTAGTGGCACCACAAATATTCTGCCCTGGGAAGGTGGTGAGGCCCTGGCAGAGGTTGTGGATGCCCTGAAATCCTTGGAAGTGGTCAGGGTCAGGGTGGATGGAGCTTGGGCAAGGTGGTCTAGCGGAAGGTGTCCCTGCACATGCAAAAGGGTTGGAAGTGGATGACCTTTACAGCCCCTTCCAATCCAGGCCGTTCTCAGATTCCACATCCCTCTAAAATTCCATCTGAAAAACCTCCTGTTCACTCCTATTTACTCCCTGGGACAGAACGAGCTTGGCTTACCAGATTTGGCCTCAAATTAACACGGATCCTAATTCCAAGTATTTATCCCCAAACAGGCCCACTGCCTTCCACATCCCACTCCTAAAAATCCCATTCCCACTGAAAGAATCACTAAAAAAGAAAGCAAGCAAGCGAAAAGCACATGGAAGGGCAGCCCAGCAGAACGTGCTGGTGGTTGTTTAGCAAAGCTGAAGGTGAAAACTCCTCATCTGAAACCTCCTCGGGGAAGGGTGTCTGAAAGCACAGAGGAAAACTCCTGCAAGCTCCTCGTGTTTAATGAGTTTAAGCTGCTGGCACCAGGACTGTGCCAGAGTTTCACTCCCTGTGCAATTGTTTTGCAGGAGGGAGGAGCAACCTAAAAAAAAAAAATTAAAAAAAAATAAAATCTCCAGTTGGAGATTGCTTGGGAAAAATAAAAATAAAAAAAAAAAAATCACTCGTAAAGGTGATTTGGAAATCGGACGCTGGAAGTTCAGGTTGTTATGGGAGGGAGCCACGGGAATTCTGCTCCCAAATCCTGCAGAGATCCAGGGTGGGATGTTGGGGTGTAACTTCACTCACTTCCGTGGGGATATGTTCAAACAGCTTGCAACTTCAAGGATAAATCACCTTTTTATTAAGATGTTCTTGAAGGCATAAACCCCATCGCTTCTACCCAAAAGTACTTGTGACTTTACATCCCTTTATGTTCGGAGATTAATTAGATTTTGCTCCAATCAAGGAGTTACTGGAAAATTTTTCAAGGGCCTGTATTGACAGTGGGAACAGCTGGAAATGAGGCATTTGGATCCATGGGAAGAGCAGGTTAGAAACGCCACATTCCTGTTGGAAAACACTGCCTGGAATAATTCAACCATGTTTTCTTGGCTTGAGGAAGCTCAAGACAGAACAGGGGGAAGTCAACTGGAACCAGAATCTGCTCCTGCACTGCATTAATATTGAAAGGGTACAATTTCATGAGAATAAAATGACCTCTGCATAAAAATGCGCATTTTCACATCCCAAGATTCTGGCAAAGAGAACGAAAGCAGAATACCCCAGTATCTGTATTTTTTCTTAAGTTTGGGGGGGCAAAAAACCCTCAAGTTTTGGTATAATAAGATTCTGAAATGATAAATACAGAATGTAAGCCAGTACTGTTCCAAAAAGGAAAATTATCTTCCTTAAAATTCATTTAGAACTCAAGACCTGGATCTTGCAGAGAGAGAACTGATCACAGCAGAACACACTGAGACATCAGCTGGTCTGTGCTGGAGGAATTTAACCCAGGGAATGGTTAGAAAAGATTTTAATACAATAATTATCCACAGAATCAGGTGGTTGGGGAACATATCAATCTTCTTAATTGGTTGGTTCTTCCTTCCAATTAGGTCTGGTTTTTTTTGTGGGGTCAGAAATGAATTTCTTCTTTGATAAGGCACATTTTGTGACACAGAAATAGGTCACTGATGACACGGGAGTTTTGTAATCACCTTAAACATACCTGTGCCTATCTCAGATGTGCTATTGGCACATCCCTTCCGCATTAGGCACTGATGGCACCTTGTTTACTGAAAATATCTATTTAATGCAGTTGTAGAAGCTCAGGGGGGCCTTCCCAAGTCATTCCTACATGGACATCTCCTGCTCTAGGTGGTCTGACCTCTAAGCAATTCTTTGTACATATAAAGGCTTTCAACCTTTGGATGAAATTGCACCTCTCAGACTGAAATTTCCACACTCCAAAATTCTGGCAAAGAGAATAAACCCAGAACATCCCAGTATCCTGCACTTACAAAAAAACCCTGACAAATTCCTTTTATAATTTAGCCCCTCTATAGACACCAAACCATTTGTACAGAACTGTTGAAGAATTTACTCTCCAGAAAACAACAGGTAAAGGCTTCCTGCATCAGTATTAAACAAGAAATAATAACACAGTCAATTAAGTCCTTTAAAACAAACTCACAATAGTCTAAAATGCCAGTCTCTTCTGAATATATAAATATTTGAAAGGCATTTTTACAAATATACAATATAAGCCACAAAACATTTAGTGATGGTCCCAGATCTCAATTACTACAACTAAAAATGAGTCACCACACACTAGATAAAATTAGAAATAAAACCTTAACCCTCTGACAGCCTATTAAATGCAACTGCTTAGTTAGAAAAATAAAAAGCCTTCATGATTTTGCACTTTTCTTTCAAACACACCCTCTCTGGCAAAGCTTTCAAAATTTCTGTCCCTCCACTGCACATTTACACTGTGAGTTTATATCTCAACTTTATTATCACATCTAAATGTTGCCTGCCTGGGGCAGGGATGGGGCTCTTCATTCATCCAGCACAACCAGATTGCAAGTGCCTAATTAATCTCTATAAAGCAGGGGATAAAATACACCTTGCACACAGGTAGAATGAGATAAAAGGGTTTCAAAGAGGAACCCGTGAGAACATTCGAGCAGAGGTAAATTATCAGACACCACCAACACCAGACCCTTTTAAAATGACATTTTGCAACCCCCACAGCCCTTTTAACACCATCCAGAAAACGCCTTTTGCTTGTACACACCAGACACCGAGAAAGTGAACACACCTTCCAAATGGGAACAGTCTGGGTGGGCCAGCCTCAATCTGGGTGCCAGCCAGCCCCCAGTCCAGGGGTACCATCCTGCCCCCAGTCCAGGGGTGCCAGCCCGCCCCCAAAGCCAGGGGTGCCATCCTGCCCCTAGTCCAGGTTTGCCAACCAGCCCCCAATCCAGGAGTGCCATCCTGCCCCCAGTCCAGGGGTGCCAGCCAGCCCCCAGTCCAGGGGTACCATCCTGCCCCCAGTCCAGGGGTGCCAGCCCGCCCCCAAGCCCAGGGGTGCCAGCCTGCCCCCAAAGCCAGGGGTGCCATCCTGCCCCTAGTCCAGGTTTGCCAACCAGCCCCCAATCCAGGAGTGCCATCCTGCCCCCAGTCCAGGGGTGCCATCCCCAGTCCAGGGGTGCCATCCAGCCCCCAATTCTGGGGTGCCATCCTGCCCCCAATTCTGGGGTGCCAGCCCGCCCCCAAGCCCAGGGGTGCCAGCCTGCCCCCAAAGCCAGGGGTGCCAGCCCGCCCCCAAGCCCAGGGGTGCCAGCCCGCCCCCAAAGCCAGGGGTGCCAGCCTGCCCCCAAAGCCAGGGGTGCCAGCCTGCCCCCAATCCAGGGGTGCCAGCCTGCCCCATCCTTCCCAAAGCAGGACTCCCACCTCTCCTTTATCCAGCTCTCACACACCAGCAGCCTCCCGATCCCCCGCTATCAACAAAGCATGTGCCAGTTGCCATTCCCAGGACAATACAGGCCAGGTCAGTCCCCTGGAAGGCTCCAAAAACGCACATTCCTCACATCCTCAATGCCCGCGGTCCCTTCCGCGGCTTTTGACTCGAATCACTTCCACGCACAAGATGCCAAAAATCAGCTGTGATTAAAGACGCTTATATAAGAGCGTTAAGCCCGAAGAGATGCGCTGGGTCCCTGCCTGCTCTTCCTCCCAACAATACCTGCGCCAGGACATCCCAAAAGTTGCACGGGAGGCTGCTAAAAAAAATAAATTTAAAAAACCCAAAAAACCAGAACACGCCAGAAAAATCAAACCCCCGGGGGGCTCACGCACCGAAGCAGCGTGTCCTGGGAGCACAGGGAAGGGGGAAAACACCGCAAGGAAAAGGGGGCTGAGAGGGAGAGAAACCACCTGAATTTCCATCTAGAACCCACGGCCAGGTAACGATTCATTTCCTCACCCATTCACTGACGTGTCCTGTCCCAAACGCCAGCGGGTCGCAGTGGGCAGGGGCCGGGCTGGCAGTGCCCCCCGTGCCCCCGAGGGCCGGCGGGGACCGAGGGCAGAGGGTCCCGCAGCGACCCCCTCCGTGCCACTCACCTCCCCTTGTCCCCTCCCTGGGGCAGGTGGCACAGCCCCGGGGGAAGTGGCAGCGACCCCCGGCCCCGGGGAAGCCCCTCCAGTGCTTCGGGCAACCCACCAGCGCTCGGGGCAGCCCCCGGTGCTTTAGGCAACCCACCAGAGCTCGGGCAGCCCCTCGGTGCCTTGGGCAGCCCCTCGGTGTTTCGTTTTTTCTCCTTGACTTTCGGGCAGCTCACCGGAGCTCGGGGCAGCCCACCGGTGCTTCGGGCAAGCCCTCGGTGCCTTGGGCAGCCCCCAGTGCCTTGGGCAACCCCCCGACCCCCGGGGCAGCACCGTGCCACCAAGGCAGCCCCCACACCGTCCCTGCCCGCTCCTCCCCGGTGCCCACCCCGCCTCCAGCGCGGGGGGTGCCG
>VWZG01009482.1:39291-53314 GCA_013396735.1 Grallaria varia
GTGAGGGGTGTGTGGAGTGGCGCCGACTTCCCCTCAGTGCGGCCGCCTGCCCGTTACTCCGCACAGGTAATTAGCGAGCCCGCACTAATTACCTGCGTCAGGTGAGCCTGGGGGGTGCGTAGAGGAGGAATTGAGGTGTCTCTGAGGGGGCGTGTCTGTAAGGGGGTGTCTGTGAGGGAGACAGACTGTGAGGGAGGTTCCGATNGGATGTCTGCCTGTGAGGGGGGTGTCAGTGAGGGGGATTCCGATTCCTCTCAGCGCGCCTGCCCACCCGTTACTCTGCATAGGTAATTAGCGAGCCCGCACTAATTACCTGTATCAGGTGAGCTGGGCGGGCTGTGGCCACGCTGCGGTAACCCCGTCCCACGCTTCGCCTCGCCCCGGGCAGGTGCCGGGTCCCTGCCTGGCCTCGGAGATGGTGATTCACCTGGAGGGGCCGTGTGGGGTGACAGAGCTGCCCCTCAGAGCCAGGTAAGACCCCAAAGCCTCTTGCCCGAGCCCCTGTCTGGCTCTCAGCAGCCAGAGGAGTCGGTCCCATCTGTTGTCGTGCCAAACCCCAGCTCCCACTTGTTCAAACCTTCTTTAAAACACCAATAGCTGTTTAACTCCAGCCTGCGGTTTCGTGATTACACCCTGATGCGTGAGGGAGATGTGACGAGAGGAAACACCTTTTGCAGGTGGTTGGTAACACGTGTGGGGCTCGGGATGTGGGGAGGGTCGGGGCTGCCTCTTCCCGGGCTGGCACAGCTTTTCCCAGCGGTACCAGCTCTCCTGGGAAGCGGCAGAACCTCGTCCACAGCCCCGAAACCACCGCTGAGGCTGTGTAGGAGGGGACAGCGCTGCTGTGGTTGGGGTTTGGCAGCAGTAAAGGAATTAGTGAGAGCAGCAGAAATGGAGAGGGGGAAGGGCACCAGCCCCTTTGGCAGTATTGCTGTTTCCCAGGGACTTCGGGGATCCCTCTTGCCACTCGCAGATTTATGTTCCTGCTCTAGTCTCCTTTTCTAAATCCTTTACTCCACAATCTCTTGTCTACCTGTTGTTTGTTTCCTTGCCTGCTGCAAATGCCCCTCACCCCCAACAGCTGATTTGAGGTTCTGCCAAAAAATCTCTACACCCTCACTCCCCTGAAATGCAGCATTACATGCTAAAGTGTTTTATTTACTCTGGATTACTGAGCATAAACCTCAGATCTGAGCTCCCTGTGCAGATCAGGGATTGGGGGTTTCAGAGGCAAAGTCCAGGGTCAAGTTAAAAGGGCAGGGAAGGCTGGGGAAGCCCCAGGGTGGGACCAGAATAATTCTTCTAGTTTTCTTCCTTGCCCCAGCAATCCCTGCTTTGGGGCAGAACAGGACACTTGACCAGCCCATGGGAGCTGTTACTGCTTGACCTGGCTCAGAGGAGGCCCCAGGCTGTTCCAGTCTCTGCTGGGACCTGGGAACAGCTGGAGAGGGAAGTGGTAAGCTGGGAAGACTTTGAGTTTGGGGTGCACGGAGACTGCTCCATCTTAGCCCAGCACCCTTGTGCAGTGCAGTGTCTTGAGGAAAAATAAAGAGAGAATTTCAAGGGACATGGTGCTGCTGTTAGATAACTATGGATGTGCCATGTAGTGGAATTTCCTGCCTTGGAAAGGGAAGGAAGAAGAATGGGATGGGACCTTTTTCTTGGAAGGTGAATGTACAAGACAGCAGTGACTGAGCCTCTCCTCTAAATGTGGGATTTCAGCAGGGGGGCATTGGAAAACACTGGGTGCGTTTGTTCAAAGGAGCTGAGATGAGGAGGAAACTATTCAGCCACAAAGGCAACCAAGCACAAATAAACTTGCGCTGCTGGTGTGATGAAACCAAACTGGTCCTCACGTCCCTGCCTGTGTCCCATCAGCATCGAGACTCTTTCTGGCCTCACTGCATTGTGTGGCTCTTGAGTACTCACGGCCCAGTTTCTTCCCTGGGTGTTTGGCTCATGGGGGGTGACAGCTCCTGCTGCTGCTCCCAGGAAAGGATCCAGCTGTGGCGCTCAGCCCTGTTCCCACAGGGAAGCTGTTTCAGCTCTTTCCGTCCCTCTCTTTGATCTCGCCTTTGACATGAGGAGACATGTCAGGCAGGTAAAGGGAAACAAACAAAAAGCAGCCCCAGCCCCACATCTCTGCTTGCACAGGGCCTGCTCTGAGCACGCAGCTCTGAGCACACACCTGCCTCGGAGCCACAGATCCTTATCAGCTCCCCATTTCCTCACTATCAGCTCTGCTTTCTCTCCACACTGCTGTGTAGCTTCTGGAGGCAGCTCTCTGCTGCAGCTCGTTGCCTGCTCAGCCACGTGCTGTGCTCCTGTGCCCCCCTCTCCCTGTCGTTTCTCTCCTCTACAGGTAGAACCACTGTGGGAAATGCCCTCTGGTGTCCACGAGGTGCCAGGAATAGGTGATAGAGATCTTCAGTTCCTCCCTGAAGTGCTGCAGTGTCTCAGCTGTTTGCAGCTCACTCCGCAAGCAGCAGCAGCAGTGGGTGACATTGTCCCTCCCTAAGACCCAGATTTTTTTGGCTAAGCAGCTTAGGACTTTTCAGGGTGAAAAGCATGGCAAAAGTATGAGAATGTGCTGGGCCAGGGGCCACAGGTACAGCAGAACACGGTGTTACCTGTGGGTTTTGTACAGGACTGGATGTTCTGGGCCTGCTGAGAAAGCAAATTTAACAAGAGTATTGTTGAGATGCAGCGAACTCTGTCACAGGGGTCACCTCTAGTACCAGCTGCAGGATAGCACGGGGAGGAGAAAACCAAACAGAGGTGAACTCCTGCCTTGTTCAGCTGTTGGTTTTCCTGTGGTGTGGGCAGGCTCCTTGGGTTTTCCAGGCTGGGTGTTTTGGGCCATCTGCTCTGGTTATTTCACAGGGCTTTCGGGGCTGGAATCCTCTAGTAGGAGGAATGCCTGCCCAGCCCTGCAGCCCCACCTGAGTTCTGCTGCTCAGATGGGGCCCAGTTCCCAGGGCTCTTGGCTTTACCCAGGCACTGATGGATCTGTTTCATCTGGGCTCCTGCTGTGAGGATTCTTGGGAAGATCCTCAGCCCTTCCAGTCCTTTCTTCCCACAGCTGCCAGGGAGACAGGGCTGCCTTCCTGCTGTCCTACCTGCCTCTTCCCATGGTGGGAGATGACTCTTGGTGCTGGTGGCAGGGCCACGTGGAGGAGCACTCGCCCTTCTCCCCGTGCCTGGCATTGTGCTGAGGCCTCCACATTGTGACAGTTGTAGTTTGGGAAAACCTGAGCCAGGCATGACTTGACACTTGTGAAAATAAATGCAGGTGGGACAATTTCTTCTTCCCTAGGGGAGAAAGGCCTTGGGATTTTGGTGCTGCTCAAGGGAAAAACAAGCCCTGCCCCACAAGGAAATGAGGTGGGGAAGAGAAACTGAGGCATGGACAGGGTGCTGACCCCTCACTCACTGGGTCTGGACCAGACCAAGTGACTGATTAACTCTTTATCTTGTAGATATCCTGCTCTGTCCTGCAGGATTCAGAATCCTCTGAAGCAATGGGAAAGGAAGCAAAAGGAAAACAAAGGAGTTTTCCTGCTAGTTTTTGTCACAGGAAGCCCTGTGCTGTCTGAGGGAGCCACCACCACTGAGAGCAGAGGTGCTGGGCTTTGAGGCCCTGTCAGAGAAAAGGAGAAGTTCAGGCAGAGGAAATTCCTGTTCCCATTCTCCTTTCTTTCTTCTGTGTAAAGCCACAATTAAAGACAAATTGTCTCCAAATAATACAGCAGAGCTCACACCCACCAGCATCTCCTGTTTGACCTTTGGAGCAGCACAGTTCTGGCAGCTCCCTGTGGGGGTTATTAACATCCTTTGGGGTCCTGGGGCAGGGTAACATGATTGTATTATGAGAACTATCGGCCTGCATAAAAGCCATGCCACAAAAAATAAAATTTCTCTTTGGGTAGCCTTGGTTTTGTGCTTTTTTTTTTTTTCTCCTTGACTTTTAGAAATTTAAATACAGATTCCAGGATACAGCAGTTGGCCAAGAGTAGGATGGGAGTGAGGGGAACCCACAGAACTGGGGAATTTTACTCTTTGTTGTTTGTTTCATCAGCTTTGGTGTTGTGTTGTAATCTCAGGTGTTGCATAAAGGAAGTTCTAAAGTTTGTGCTGGAGTAATTATTGAATGGAAATGTCCCCACAGGAGGCTGTCAGATATTTCTGTTCTGTGCTCAAGAGCATCTCTGCTCACCTCAGCATCAGCACCTACAAAGCAGTGCAAGAAGTGTCCATGTGCCTTGGCTGGTGAGGAACAAACTGGTTCAACTGGAGTCCTTTCCATTCACACCTGATGTTCCAGCTACCTCTGAGACTCACACTGGGGTAAGGCAGGACGTGCTGGACTGGAGTTAGTGCAGTTCTGATGGAAAACAGGCACTTGAGCAATGTCTCAGTGCCAGGCAAGGAACAATTAAACCGAATTTGGCCCTAAGGATTACTCCCCATCTCCTAGCTGAGCTCAGCTCCAGCCTGACTTGGGACATTATTCCTACTCACTTCTACAAGTGCTTCCTTCCCACCCCCCGCCTCCGTTTCTCAGGACAAGCATTTTCTGCTGGATCCAGTTGGATATAAACAACACAAAGGAAGCAATAAGGAAACTCCTCCCTATCCCTTTCTCTACCCACTTCAAATGTGCTGCCAGTTTGCTGCAGGGTATGAATTATCCCAGCTTGGGGACCTCCCTTACCTGGGGAGGCCTCAGGTGCATCAGTGGCTGTCAGGGAGCAGGTGCCTTTTCCAAAGCACAGCCAAACCACAACTGCTCCACAGGGCCTGTCCATATGGTCTCTTTCCGTGTCCTTCTCCCAGGGCAGGTAGGCTGGTTGTCTATTAAATAGGGAAAGAGCAAGCTTGGGAGAGGGTGAACACACAGGGGAAATCAGGCAGTTTCCTGTTTGTTTATCCTCGACAAAAGCCTGTTTGGCTGGTCTGGATGTTGGCAGCAGGCTGGCCCAGCTGCTGCAGAGCTCTCTTCCACTAGCATGAAAGGAAAAAAGGAAGGTAGAGTCTCCCAGGAAGTAGAAAACCACTCTGTGCTGCCATCAATCACTCTGAAGCCACAAAACTACAGGGCTTTAGATTGAAAACTGCCAGGCTTTTACAAACGCGGGGCTCTCCAGCATGAATTCGTCACAGTAACCTGGACCCAAAAATTCAGTGCTGTTTTTTGACATCAAGCTAGACCAAGGCAAGCCCAAATGTTCATGCTGTTCCTGGGCACTATGAAGCAGTAAAATAAACTAGGGATGGCCTCTGGCAGGGGGGAAGGGAGGAATGCTCTGAGGGCTGCAAAGCCCATCCACTCTGGGACCAGGCTTTGGGAGGTGTCAGGCATTTGCACCTTTCTATGTGCTGCCTTTGGCTAGAGGAGCTAAAACCTGGAGCTGGACAGTGAAAAGGGTATCAGAGGTTTACCTGGACAGGCTGGCACAGAGACTAAGCCATCACACCTGCTTGCCTCCGTGTCACTGCCTGTCAGACAGTTCTTGTGCCAACTTGGGCTTTTCCTTCCTCACCTGGGGGCTGTGTTTGCCTTTGTCCATGTGCTCTGCCCTGCTCAGGGTGACCTCCAGCTCGCCTGTCCCCGAGGGAGGCTGAGGGACACCTTTGGTCCCCACTAACCTCCCCGCACGGACTTGCTGCTGCCACCTGGTGGGAAACAGCCTGGCCCTGGTGCTGCTGTTTGTGTGACCTCTGGAAAAGGTGACCTCTTCCTGTCCTGCCTGGTTAACACGGCCTTTCACAGTGAGCAGCAAAGCCACAGCCTCCATCACTCACCTGCACAACACCCCCAGCCCTGAGAGTTTGGTGCTAAATGTGACAAACCGTTGGAAAATCACAGGATCCCAGAATAGTTCAGGTTGGAGGGAACCTCTGGGGATCATCTAGTCCAACCCGTCCACCCCCAGAAAACCTAGAAACCAGGTGGAAAATGGGAAGATGTAAGAGTACCTGGGTGATGGATTAGAAGTTGTCCAGTACACTAAATTCAAAGTGTTTTGTGCAAATAAGTGAAAAAATGAAGCAAAACTGACCAAAGGAAGCATTCTCCTTTCCAAAGCAAAACTTCTATAGTGTGGCTGCAATCCCTGATGAGCAACAGAAAGGCCACAGAGCAGAGAACTGGTAAAATTGCCCAAAGCAGGAGATTCTCCCATAGATCAAACTGTGCCCTTCACTGCAGACAGTGGGAATCCAGCTGGGACAGCCAGGCCAGGGGCTTTTCTGGTCCCAGGTTTCTCTACCTCTTCTCAAATGGCACCATTTTGGACAATGCTCTCAGGGGCATGATGGGATTTTGGGGTATCCTGTGCAGGGCCATGAGCTGGACTCTGATCCTTGTGAGTCTTTCCCAGCTCAGGATATTCGATGATTCCCATCTGGAGTCAGATCTCTTAGCAGCCCACATGGTCTAAAGAGCAGCAATAAACACAATATAAACAGGGGGTTCATCTAACACACACCAAACCAGAACTAACCCCAAACAGCCCCAGGTTCAAGGGCAGCTTTGAAGTCTGATGAGTTCATGGCAGCTTTAGGCATTAAGTGAGGGAGAGAGAGGGTAAAGGAGCAGTTAACAGACAGAGAACATCTGCAGCAAGAATTACACCCAAAAGCAAAGGAAACAGTGATTAATCAGACCCAGGGGACACCTACAGAGCCTCAGACACCTCCTCCGGAGAGGCCAACAGAAAAAGCAGCAGGAAACGCTCCCCTGGAAACACAGAACTGGAGGGAGAGGTAACACAGAGACACAGAAGCTGAGAAGGGATTTCAGCCACACTGTTTGGAGCCCAACACCTGGTGTGTGAATCTAAAGGAGGGAAGTGCAGGAAACGCTGAGGGGGCTTTAAAAGGAGCCCTGGGAGAAAAGTGGAAGCTTCCCTAGAAGTGTCTGAAGCACTAAACCAGAAGAATAAAGGACAAGAGCACCGGAGGGGGAAACGATCTGGAAGTTATTTGGGAGTTACATACCTGACTACTCAGCTGCCTAAAATACTTTGCAAGCTCAGGCACCTCATCAGTGCAAGAGCATTCCCTGCACAGCAGAAAAAGCAGGAAAGGCCTTCCATGTCACCAGGGGCAAGGGCAACAAGGGGCTGTATGGGGATGAAAGGAGCCCACCACCCACAGGACCCTCAGGGGAGCAGTGACACCCACCCAAGGCTGTTGCTGAGGGATAACAGACACTGGATGAACACCCGATCTGCAGGACGGCGCCAGGCTGGAACTGGGCAGGGAAAGCAGTAAAAGCCCTCACAAAAACAAGACACTCTTGTTACAGGTATTACTGCCTTGTTGCAGGAATTCAGTGTAAGACTCATGTTTCAAGCTTTAAAGTTGTCAGGATCGAGACCTATTTCCCTGTGCCAAGTGACTTTATCCAGATAATCCAGCACAAGCAGGACATGTCTTGCCCCACTGACCCAACCCTCATTCTTCTGAGACATCAGAAAAAAAAGGCAACAACCCACACTGCCATCCTTGGGCCTGTGACATTTATTGAAGGCTGGTTATACAATCTCACCCATCACATCCTCCTCACAATTCAGCTTCCCTAAATAAAAAGAGCATTGATGTACCAGAGAATTCTGCCCACCTCTGACTGCCTGAGCCACGGAGCACCAAGTCATCCCCTCTGTGTGCCAGGCTGCAGTAGGTGCTGACCTTGGAGAGGACCCCACGCTGCACCCGGGGGCAGGAGGAACAGATCAGTGTGCACCAACAGGGGGAAGAGATGTCCCATTTCCAGCATGTACAGGAGAAGGATTTCCTGCAGAGGAACCACCTTCTCCTCTGTGCCTGAAATCCATCTCCTACAGAGAGCAAATCTCTGCTCTTCTCACCCCCAGCACTCGACCTGTGCCTCCAGCTGCCAGCTGTGGTTCACACAGGCACAGCAGAGCCACTGCCCTAAGCTGAGGTGTCCTTTTGCTCAAGGTGGCACCTGAAAAAAAAAGACTGGCTTGACTGGAGGGCAAGCCCTGAGTGTCCCTGTTCCATAGTCCAGGACCTGCCAGTCTGTAACGACCCGGGCTTGGCCTGAAGGCACTGAAGCAGCTGTGAGACCTGATTGAAACAGCACAGTCAGGGAGTCACCAGGGCTACCTGTTCATCCCAGGAGTGAGCGGATGGAAAACTCTGCTCCTGTTGCTCAGACTGCCTGGAACGGGGCAATTCTCAAACCTCGAATGGTCGCTGAAGCCACTGCTCTGCCCGCACGTGGGAGGAAATGCAGGCCTGGTGTCACGCGCGTTCGCTTTTATTTGATTACGTATTCAAAAATGGGTTGATTTCCATTTCCTCTGCTTTTACCAACGAGGAAACTGCAATGATTTTTTTTGGAGAGGGCTGATGTGGCACGGCAGAGGCTGCCAGGCTCACTGTGGCAGCTGGAGGAGCACGGACTGTCCGGAGGGCAGGTAGGTGATGTTGCGGGAGCGCGAGAGCTGGTAGGCGATGTCCTCGGCCGCCTCCAGCTTGCGCAGCTCGATCAGCCCGTCCCCGGCCGTGGCCAGGGAGTTGGCAATGAGCTCTGCTGCCTTGGAGTCCCCCTCAGCAGAGATGACAGCTGCCTTCTTCTGCTGCTCAGCCTGGAGGCAAACAGAAAAAGGGTATCACCCACGGAGAGAACGGGCAAAACAAAGGAAAATGCTGTGGTCATGTTTGGAGTATCAGTTCCCACCTCACTGCCCCACTGTTCTCTTCCCCACTCAGAAAGTCAAGATAATTTTATTTAGATTGTTTTTCTGCCTACTGTGGTAAAAAAAAAAAAAAAAAGAGGCAATTTCAAGATGATTTTCAACCTATGAGTCTTAACCTCAGGAAACATTAACCCACCTAAGGGCACTCCTGGTGGAAAATTGTCTAGGAAAGACTGGAGAACTTCATCAAGAGAATTAAAACCAGGTCAGATAAACTGTTCAATCATCCTGGATGACTACATGCATCTTGCTGCATCCATAGGATTAATCTGGGTCTTTTTGCAGGTTCTTGCCATCTCAACAGACATGGAACAGCTGAGAACACCTGTACTGAACATGGAATTACCTCTGCAGGTGCTCACTGAGATCCTGGGTTGATCCAAGATTACGTGTCAGTGACTCTCCCAGGACACAGGTCCTGTGCCCATGGTACCAAACACCCGGTAAGCTCTGACCACCCTCTCAAAAAGTATGTTCACTGCTAGTCAAGGGTGGGAAGGAGATACCAGGAACCAAGTTTCTCAGAAGGACAAGTTACCTTTTCCACAATGAATCTGGCTCTCTCTGCTTCTTGCTGGGCCACTTGCTTCATTTCCACCGCCTCTGTGAACTCCTTGCCAAAGGTCAGGTGGGTCTGGAGGGCACAAAGCAAGCAAAGTTCACAACACTGACAGTTCACAGCAGCTCTGCTGCGACCCTGCCTGGCCCAGTGACACAGGAATGGAGAGGGAAAGCCAACATCCCTAAAGGAACAGAAACTGGGACAAGTGGAGCTCTCCAACCCGAGGGGGCCAAGCATCCCCCATCCATCACCATCCTGAGCCTGGTGTGCTCAGCCTGGGCTGCTTGGGCAGCTTAAAGCTTCTGAGATGGGACAGGGGAAAGCTCAGTTTCCCTCGGGCGTGCTCAGGGGAAAGCACTAGAAACAAAGTGTCACAAATGACATTCTGCAGAAACAAAGTCACCTTCCTGCAAACACTTCCTCTGTGTCCCTTTCCCCTGAGCAGGACTCTGAGGGAAGCCCAGGAGACAGAGGCCAGGTTACAACACATTTAATTTACAAAGGGAGAAATTTAACTTATAAAGTCGGATGGGAGGTCAGAGCTCCCTCCATGGGATAGGCCTAAAAGAAGAGAACCAGGAGAAAACCTAATGCTTTGTAGGAAAAGCTTCTCTCAAACTGGGTCCTTTCACTCCCGCCTCATTCCTGGTGCTTCCTCCCATGCCTTGGGGTGCCTGTGGAACAGCTGCCAAATCCAGAGCCAGATGCAGCCCAGTTCATCACCCAAGGAAGCATTTGCTCTTCACTTGAGCTACAAAAGCCCTGCACAGGGAGGGCTGTGGGTGCAGCAGAGCCACCAAGGGCTCCTCAAGGTCACAGGGACAAACCCAGAGGTGCAGACATGAGCTGTGACCACGACTTCCCTTCAAACAGCAGACACACACACCTCCTCCACATATCCAAACTTCCAGCCCACTCTTCTCTGCCCATCCACTGATTCTCTTCGCTGCTCTTACCAGGGCAGGCTCCCAGAAGGAAAATGGAAAAGGGAGAACTCTTACCAAGGACACGTCGTCCAGAATGAGCCCGAAGGTCGCTGCTCTCTCCGTGAGGTCCTCACTCACTTGCCTCGAGACCAGCTCTCTCTGGGTGATCAGTTCTCCAGCATCAAAGCGAGCCTGAAATGGGGTGGGCAATACTGAGGAGCAGGGACGAGAGGACACAGTCTCAGGCTGCACCAGGGGAGGTTCAGGTTGGACAGCAGGAGGAATTTCTTCATGGAAAGGGTGTTCAGGTGTTGGAACGTGGTGCCCAGGGAGGTGGTGGAGTCCCCACCCCTGGAGGTGGCACTCGGTACTCTGGGCTGGGAGACAAGGTGGGCATTGGGCACAGGTTGGACTCAATGACCTTGGAGGTCTTTTCCAACCTCAAGGATTCTGGGATTCTGTGAAAGCTTCCAGAAGCAAGAGATTTTCCATTCCCTGCCTGTCTTTTCACCCACGAGCCCCAGAGCTCTCCCAAAGCAAACATGGAGCTGCCCAGGCAGCTGAAGTAGGAGCAAGACTGAAGGACTGGGAATTTAAGCTGGAAGGGCATTGTCCAGTTGATGCAAAAGCTGGACTAAAGCTGGCTAGTGATTATTTGGCAGTTCCCTGAGGATGCTCCCAAACCCAGAGATCTTCAGTCATCTGAAATATAGGATTCCATGGTAATGAAAATTCCCTCCTCCTGCTGGAGGCTCCCAGCTGGGAGAGCTGAGCTAACGGCTGAGGGCAGGTTATGAAAGAACCTCTTTCCATCCAGAGACAATCCAAGGCAAAGCAGTTGGAATGACTGAGGAACAATTAGCATAGGAGCAATCAGCTTTTCTGGGTGGCCCATGAGAGCCTGGGGGTGGAATAGAAGCCTTATCAAATTGAAAGAGTAGGTTTATATTGGATATTAGGAAAGAAATTCCTCCCTGTGAGGGGGGGGGGGGTTGGAATGGATTTCCCAGAGAAGCTGTGGCTGCCCCATACCTGGAAGTGTCCAAGGCCAGACTGGATGGGGCTTGGAGCAACCTGGGCTAGTGGAAGGTGTCCCTGCCAATGGTAGGGGGTAGCACTGGAGCCTTAAGATCCTTCCAGCCCAAACCATTCCATGATTCTCTAATTCTCACATTCCACACTCCAGCGGGTCCCTCGTTGCCAGGAGAGGGAAGAGGGAGCCCAGCAGCTCTTGGCTTGTCCTTACCACAACTGACTTGAGGATCTCAGTGGTGATGGAGGGCAGGACACGCTCATCGTAGTCCTCCCCAATACTGGTGAAGATCCGCGGCAACTGGGCAGTCACTGGTCTGAACAGGATACGCAACGTGATGTTCACGTTCTGTAGGTCTGGAGAGAGTCAGGTTAGTGACTGCACCTGTCCCTTCCAGGGCAACTGGAGGAGGGAGAATGGGCATTCACACTTCTTTTGGCCAGAAAACCCATTGGTTTTACTCCTCCTTTCCCCCTGGGATCCAAACCCTCCTCCCAGGAAGGTTTAAGCCTCAGTTTGTTTGTGATGCAGGGAATCACCTGCCCTGCTGTAAGGACAGACTCTCTGTGTAAAGGGATCCTTTCCATACAAATGATACACAAACAAGTATCTCCAAGGGGTGCCAGAGGATGGTGCCAGACTCTGCTCAGTGGTGCCCAGAGACAGGACAAGGAGCAATGGCCAGAAACTAAAACACAAGTTCCACCTCAACACGGGGAAGAACTTTTTCCACGGAGGTGGCAGAGCCTGGAACAGCTGCCCAGGGAGAGCATGGAGTCTCCTTCTCTGGAGACATTCCAAACCTACATGTCCCCTGTGTCACCTGCTCCAGGTGACCCCGCCTTGACAGGGGGTTTGGATTGGATGATCTCCAGAGGTCCCTTCCAACCCCAACTCTTCTGGGATTTGCAGCACCAAAGGAAGAGTCCTTTAACCTGTTCTGTAACTAAAGAGACCCATCCAACCACTCGTGACTGGGCCAAAGTGGGACACATGGGATCCCAGAAGAGTTGAGGTTGGAAGGGATCTCTGTAGATCACCTCAGGGCCACCTGGGGCAGGTGACACAGGTGGGTTGTGGATGTCTCCAGGGACAGAGACTCCACACCCTCCCTGCTCCCCTGTCCCAATGATCTGCCACCGTCCATGGAAAGAATTCCTTCCTCGTGCTGGGGCAGAACTCATGGTGGTTCAGTTTGTGGCCATCACTGCACAGCCATTGCTAAATCTAGGGCCACATCTCCCCATGCAGGAGGGAAGAACAAAACCCGAGGGCGCGTGGTGCCCCTGCTGGGACCGAGCCCTCACCTTTGCTGACCCCTCACCTTTGCTGCCCGTGATCACCGGAATGTTGCGGGGGCGGGAGCGGCAATCGAAGATGATGGGCTTCTGCACCCAGGGGATGAGGAAGTGGGTGCCTTCCCCCACCACCACGTCCTGCACCCCACGGAACCGGTCGAAGATCACAGCTCTGTGTCCTGCATCCACTGTGGGGGGAAAGGAGCACGTCAGGGACTCACTGATGCACCTGCACTGCCCCAGAGCCACCCCGTGGGGATGGCGGGTCTGGGGGAATGGCAGCCACGGAGCCCTGAAGTCAACAGGATCCTCTGGAGCAACCAGGCCCAGAGACACTGCAGGCAGGACTCCAGCTCTGCCAGCCTGCTCACCAGGACAGCTTTGGGAGCCAGGAACCCACAGCTCTGACTGCTCACCATCACAGCTTTGGGAGCCAGGAACCTACAGCCAGCCTGCTCACCAGGACAGCTTTGGGAGCCAGGAACCCACAGCTCTGACTGCTCACCATCACAGCTTTGGGAGCCAGGAACCTACAGCCAGCCTGCTCACCAGGACAGCTTTGGGAGCCAGGAACCCACAGCTCTGCCTGCTCACCAGGACAGCTTTGGGAGCCAGGAACCCACAGCCAGCCTGCTCACCATCACAGCTTTGGGAGCCAGGAACCTACAGCCAGCCTGCTCACCAGGGCAGCTTTGGGAGCCAGGAACCCACAGCTCTGACTGCTCACCAGGACAGCTTTGGGAGCCAGGAATCCACAGTCCTCTTGTTTGTGCAATACAAGGTATGAAACAGCCCAGCAAGGCATCATGGCTGTTGTTATTTGGCAATAGAAGCACAGAGAAGCCAAAGTATTGACAGAAATATAAAATCAAGTGAACTGAAGAACTCGGCTTGTCCCACTCACCGTTGTAAAGAGCAGAGTTGACAACTCCACCTGCTACAGCCAAGCCCAGGCCGAGCTTCCCGATGCTCTCAAACACCTTTGCAGCCATTTCACACCTGCAGCTCCAGCCCCCGGTGGAATTCCCTCCTGGAAACACCCCGCAGATGGTTAAAACCTCGGCCAGCAAGGTGTCCGTGGAGCCGGGGATCAAACCCCTCCAAAACCCCAAACCACGGGGGCAGCATCGCCCCAGCAGCTCCTTCTAACCCCTCAGCCCGGGGGACCCCTCAGTGTCCTCAACGGCCACCTCAGGGTCCTCCACAGTCCTGGAGGTCCCCTCAGTGTCCCCCTCATCCCCGGGGGTCCCCTCAGTCCCTCCCACAGACCCCTCAGCTCCAGGGGTCNCCTAGGCCGCTCTCCCCCAAGACGGCCGGCCCACGTGCTGAGGCCTCGCTGCTCCGCTCCCGCCCGCCCTCAGGCCGTGGCCGGACTCCCTCCCATGCCCGGTGCCCCCCATGCCCGGTGCCCCCCCGGCCGCACCGCCGCACTCCCGCCCCACCGCGCCGCTGACCTCCACATGAATCCGCGG
>VWZG01009484.1:6445-68235 GCA_013396735.1 Grallaria varia
AAAGTCATATACTTATATCATCTTCTGGTATACAAAACTTTCATTACTCATTAATTAACTTTCACTTATAAGTGGATTTTATAAAGAAGAAAAAATAAGCACATATGTAGGTAGTGTAGCAGTGATGCCAAAAGTGCTAAATAATTAACCTTAACTTAGAGTGAGGATTTCCTAAAAGTTAATGAGGTGGTTGTTAGATTAATTAGGGTTAAAACAGGAAATTGTATCTTAGATTACATAAAAATACTACATGACAAATGGCACACCACATGGTCTTTTAATGCACTATTAAATTGCAACTGTCCCTGGTAAAAGAAATATATACAAAGACACTCTGGAAAACTTAAAGTAATATATCATTTTCTTGCTCATAATAGTTATCTGTCAACATAGAAGTATGGTCTGAGAAATAATTCAAATTCCATAGTAATCTTTAGTTGTCAGAGCTACTACAAAACTACTATGATTTTTGTGAAGGATTATATTTAATTACATTGCACAAAATAAACATACATAGTGATTAAATTCACAAACTACTTATGTGCCTGGTAGCCATTAAAAGTTTCATATATAGTGAGTGTTCACTGTGGAAAACTAGAACTATAACAGTTAGGTTGTCATGATTTACTGTGTTATGATACCAACTGACCACCTCCTATATTCCACGACTCTTTTTATTGTATTACTTGGTCCATCAGGAAATAAATATAATTGGATAACCCTGTCGTTCAAAGTCCCAAAGTTTGTCTACCACTAACAAAGATGCTTATGCATCTTTCAAACTATCTAATAAATATGGGATCATCACTGTACCTTCATCTTATCCAATTATTTTCAGAAAGACGAATGCTAGGAGCTTTTGAAGAAAAAGGACACAAAATGAACAAGCTTTTTTGGTCTGGAAAAAAACTAAGGATGAGAGGGAATATAATTGTTGCTTATAAATAAATCAGTGAGAAATCTAAGGGACATAAAGGAGTTATCTAGCTAACAGACAACGCTGGCACAAGAATAGATGGGTATAGAGTAGCTGAGTAATTAATGTAGCCTTGAAAGAGAAAGTTGTTTGTAAGTTGAGGAATGATTCTTGGAGAAAGTGTTTAACAGGAATAGTAGAAAATAACTAAATGAAGAAAAACCAGTCTCCTAAACAAAACAAAACAAGCCCAAAAAACAAATAGAGAAAGGCTATTAAGACAGAACCAAATTTATTTATGAAGTGCATTACGCTAAGTGATTAACTTAACATCGACTATGGTGAGAGGAAGAATATATTCATGACCTAGAAGCCCCTTTGAGTTTATTATTCTATTATTTCATTTTTATTTGATTTCTGAAAACAAAGGTGTACAAAGTAGAGTATAATATTGAAATAGCTAGACAATACTTAGAGTTGTAAAAAAAAAGATTGAAGAGTGCAATTATAATAAAAAATCAGTTGAAGACATTTTTGAAAATATGCTGAATGACAGAAAACACATCAGATGATTAATTCTGGGCCTCAGATGATATCCAGGTTTTACATTAAAAATATTCTCGTTCATGTACAAGATGATCAAGAAAGATGATTCTAAGACTAGGGGAATAAAAAAAATGTAAATCACATTTAAATTGGACACAATGTCTTGATAATCACAGAAAAAATCATCAGAAGGCTTGCCAGTAGACTGCATATAAGTCTGGTTTCTTCTGACTTGCATTCTGAGGGTGTTAGAAATAAGACAACCCTAGCCTCAAAATCACAACCATATCAGTGAGGCATTATGTTGGAACTTGGATAGCTTCCCACTTTTTAGAGCTTATAAGATCAGATACATACTGTTCTGTCTATATGAGTTTACGTACAGCAAAAAGTAGATATGCTATCCAGGATTTAAAACAAAGGAATAAAACAGGCTATAATGGTAAGCAATATGAGTGTCTAATATTTTTTGTCTTCATGTATTGACTTGTTTTATACTATAAATTTTGAAAATATTTTTTATGATTTCATATTTTAAGTTCACAGTAACACACAATATGTTGTATATAAGATCTCAGTTGTTAATTTCCCTGTCACAAGAAATCTATTGGGCAGGTGTGTTGGGTAGACCCTGGCTGGACATGATGTTCCCACCAAGCCACTCTGTGACTCCCCCTTCTCAGCTGGACATGGGAGAGAAAATAACATAGAAAACAACTCATAGGTTGAGATAAAACAGTTTACTAAAATAAAACTGAAAGGTTGTGAACATACAAGCAAAGATGCAAAAAACCTCGATGATTTCATTTTCTATTTCCCATCAGCAAGCTATGTCCAGCCACTTTCCTGGAAGCAGAGCTTCAGCACTTATAGTGGTTGTTCCAGAAGGTAAACATTGTTAAATAACAAATGCCCTTTCTTCCTCCTCCTTTTCTTAGTTTTAATATCTGAACTAACATCATATAACATTGAATACCCCTTTGGTCAGTTGTGTCCCCTCCCAAGACTTCGTCCACCCAGGCTACTGCTGGAAAGGTGGAATGTTGAGAGGCAGTGCTGATGCTTGGCAGTAGCCAAAAGACTGGTGTGTTACAAGCACCTTTCTAGACAATGGTACAAAGCATAGAACTGTGAGGGCTTCTATGGGGAAAACTAACTCCATCTCAGCTAGACCCAATAGAACAAGAGAAGAAAATTTTGTCATAAATATGTATGGATTTGAATTCTTGTCCGTGTTTCGACCAGGACAGGGTTAATTTTTGCAGTAGACAGGAGGGAGCATGGCTAGGACTCAGAGGTTATTCCGTAACACCTCACATCATTTTCCGAGGATGGGAAAAGGGATCCCTTCAGGACCAGGGTAATGTGGTTGCAGTTCATATAACGATGGTTTTCTGCCTGTGAGTCATTTGCCTCTCTTGTACCCTCTGTTATTAATAGTATTGCTGTTACTGTTCATTTTCCAATGTCATTGCTGTTTCCAGTAAATTGTTCTTATCTCATCCCACCATCTTTACCTTTTGTCCCTCTAGTTCTCCTCTCCAGACTACCAGAGGGAGAAGGGTAAGGGGGTGGGAACAAGTGTTGTGTGGTTTGGGGTCTTTCAATGGGAACACTAAAATGGGTAATACCATTCCCAATGACAATTAGGTCATATGGTAATATCATAATGACAATTCTCTATGTAGAACTGAAATGAAACATTTGTTTAAAGGTGAGACTTTCTTCTTAAAAAAATAATTCTGCTGCAGCTGCTTCTGCTGGTGGCAGTTTCTCTTACACCCTTGTGTGGACCAGTATCTATTATGCATGTGAGCTGTGAATGGTTATGTCACATATTAAGAAACTTTTTTATAACGGAATGCACTTTATTTTTTTATTTTTTTTCTCTTCCCCTCATGTTTTCTTATATTTCTTCACTGCCAATAGTTTTAACTCTGATGTAGATGCTTCTTTATCAGAGTAATTCAGTTTTAGGTCACTGGTTCAGTTCCAGCACACACTCAAGATGAAGCTGTGCTGTAGGCATCAGTTCTGCTTTAAGCAGGTGTCCCTGTTGCTACTGTTTCAACAGGTACTTAGTGACACCCTCCTTAGCAATTTCACTGGTCAGACCAGAGACACAATGAAATAGCTGTATTCCATCTGAGCTGATGATGGCTCTTCTGAGCCAAAATTGAGCCCTGCTGGTAGAACACTGTGAGACATTGCATAGGCTGCTGGGGTTTTGTGCAGACAAAGGACTTAGCTCTAATGATGACTATTCTGATCCTGTTGCTTGTGAGTTTTTGTTTTTATACAGTATCTGGTATTACATTTGCTCCTTACCCACATTCTACCTTAATTCCTTTCATCTGTATTTTCCCTTTGGTGTCAGGATGCAAATAAATTGTTTACTGATTTCATTAACAGAAAACAGATCCTTCTTTAACAAATTTTCATGCAGTGATTTTGGAGGAGGCTGCTGTTGCTTGAAGTGTCACTCACTACAATTCTGGTAATTGAGCATTCAAAGTCACTACGTTAAAGAAAAAGCTTTTGTCTGGGAGGATGTACTAACAAAACAGTAAAAATTAAGTGAAGGGTCATGAGATTTGTTCTTTTTATTCATTTATACTATTTCTAAAAAGAAATTATGAGGGCTGTGTCATTTCCTTGCTCAATGGAATGTTGCTGCTCCTAAAGAGAACATCACTTAGAAGAGCATTAATCTTTGTACCTTTTTTTTTTTTTTGATTTTATCATAATTTTGTATTTATCATAAAAATAAAACATTTTTGCTCAGACAGTCATCTGGGTCAGGTCAAAAATGACAATTTATTTTTGTTTTCCTAATTTTGGTGAATGAGAAAACAAGAAAACATTGCATTTACAAGCATGAACTGCTCTTAATTTTTATTTAATAAAAATATAGAAAAGTGAAACATAATAGCATACACATAAGTGTATGCAGTATTAGACAATCTTACTATTATCTTTGGGGCTATTCATAACATTTGAGCAGTACTTTTCTATGTAAGTAATTCTACAAGTAGGTAATCGCAGAATGGGTAAGGTTGGAAGGGACCACAGTGGGTCATCTGGTCCAACCTCCCTGCTCACGCAGGGTCACCCTAGAGCACATTGCACAGAATTGTCCAGACAGTTCTTGAATATCTCCAGGAAGGGGGACTCCACAACCTCTCTGGGCGGTCTGTTCTGGTGCATGATCACCCGCATAGTAAAGAAGTCCTTCCTCATCCTCTTGACAGCCTCCCTTCAGATACTTACAGGCATTGGTGAGGTCCCCCCTCAGTAATCTCTGGAGGCTGCACAGGCCCAGATCCTTCAGCCCTTCCTTGTAAGAGAGCTCCTCCAGTCCCCTTAATCATCTTGCTGCCCTCCACTGGACCCACCTCAGGAGCTCCATCTTGTATTACTGAAGTTTGGACAGATGGTTGCTGCACTTTGCACAATGATTTAGTTGTTTTCGATAAGGAGGGCTCTGATAAGATGTATTATTACTGTTCCCAGTCAGATTTCAATTCTCCTACTATTTTTGTGTTATATAAAATCTTTTACAGCATAAGTTATGGAAATTCACTAGACTTCAGTATCTCAATGAATTGAATGAGCTACCAATAGGAAAAATATTTATGTCCTAAATAACATATTTTAGAAGACTATGTTACAAAAATATGCTCTGTGAAATATACCGTTTTAGTAGAAGACATTGCTTTACAGGTGGTACTTTAGTGAGCCAGCAAACATAGAGTCACTAGATAAATCACTGAGATAAAGGTACAGGGATTTCTTTCTATAGTAAAAAAGCAATCTACCAATTGTGGAGGATCGTTTCACTGGCCCAGAAATACAATTTTTTATTTATTTCTCTTGTGACACCCATCTTAAGATTCCCTTCAAATATGTATAAAATGGTGCAAATAGGAGTTCGAGTTTTTGAATTGATTCTTGCAAGACTGGAAGAATCACAGAATATTACAATATTATAGCATATTTTCAATCTAGAATAATTTAATATGTAACATATAATGCTTTGGATTCTTTCCTTTATATGGCTTGGAATGCTTTAGAAATTCTGTACTATTTCAAAATGCATAATGCTCTTTAGAGGCACTAATGCAATTTATATTATGCTATATCAACTTTTCCCACCTTTTATTCAGTGTCCTACTGATGTAAAACCACTCAACAGTTTTGTGAATTCTTCATCCCAAAATCCATGTGACAGAGTCTTACCATTTGTGTTACTTCCTCTAGTTTCTTGATGTTTTCATTCCTGGCTATGGACTGGCACATTTGGAACAGAAAAAGAGGAGAATCAGCTTTTCTGCTTGTTCCATAGGTAGTTAACAGCCATAGTTGTTGTCCAGGATGTAAGAATTATAGGTGCAATGTTCTGCAGTAAGTACAGACTCCATCTTCCATTTCCTTAGTTAATGTCCCCATTGATGGACAAATATTTGTTCTAATTTTTGCAATTCAGAGATTCTGAAACCAGTCTCTTGCAGGTACAGACTATGAATTTTAACCACTGACAATAATATTGCTTTTCTTGATAATTTCTTTTTGGACTATTTAGGAGTCATTACATACCTTCAGCAGTTTCTGAATCACAAATTATAATCACTGAACACAGTTATTGTCTACTGTCACTCAAGAGCTTCTTTATAGGAGTGATTTTCTGTCTGGAGAAAATCCGTCTGAGAAACTGCTACCACTAGATCCAATGAGCATGGAACAACCTTAAATCCCTGAGCTTCAATAAGTTTTCCCACAGTTCAAGTATATCTGCTGTAAGGCAGGAGATTGTTTACATTCAGAAAACATTCCGGACTCTTTCTCAGAGGCACCCAAAACTTTCTGGGGGACTATATGGGAGATCTAAGGGCCTTGCTTTGGCAGTCTCATTTCCCTACTGAAGAAGGTGTTTCGGTACATAGTGGGGATGATGTTATAGGTATGTCTGTTCAAAACATGACAGTCTCACATCAAAAGGCATTTTATACTGACAGAACAGACAGAAATAGACTAATAACAGGCCTACCAAAGAGGAAAAGTTTGGTGGCTATGTTGGGGGGGGAGGTTGTACTATTTTTAAATTATTATTATTAGCGTGTCACTCCACATGACTCCCAACAGGTACAACAGCAAACTCAGGCCACTAATTCTGGCCCAAAAGATCAGTTTACAAACTGCAGGGAACTTAGTCCTGTGGTAACTGCTATCAAGCTTAATTCATGAGTAATCAGTGTGAAAAAGGTCTTTTCTACAGTTACTGTGATAACAGAGACAATGAGACAGTGGATAGGTTTGAGACAAAGGACTGGCACAAAAATGGAAGATGGAGAGAACTCCTAGTCACCTTCACAGCATAATATTTGATTATTCAGTGCTGTAGCTCTCAAGTGGGAACTTTGGACAACCCTGAAGGCTTCCTCCACACTTCTTCAGAATGTAGATTAATCATGAATGTAGAATCTGACCATTCTTTCCACTCTTCAACCTGTTTCCTGCTGCATAGTTTATCAAATTTTTATAGACAAGATGCTTGTAAATAATCAATCTAAACTATTTCTGCTTTTATGATATAAAAATCAGGTTAGAGAGTATTTATTTAAGATGATTAGAGGTTTTAAATTAATTTTAAGATAATACCGGGAAAGGATTCTACATGACATAGAGAGGTCAGGTGGCCACACAGTGGTTCTGGGAATCTAACAATCCAGTTGAAGCTGCCAGTGCAACAGTCATTGCAACAGAGGCTTTTGTTTCCCTCTGAATGGGGATCAACCATCCACTTAAAGAGTTCCACATCTGAGCACTGCCTTATGCCAAGAACCCAATAACAAACCAGATAGAATGATTCTTTCTATAATGATAGCAAATTACAGAAAATTTAAGTGCAGTGACCTGCAGAATCACAGTTCTTAGTGAAAGTCAGAGAGCTCCTTACTTATGCAAGCTAGGAGATGTAGATGATCATGCTTGATCAGCTATTATGTGTGTCTATTTGGGCAGGCAGAGGTGGGATGCAAGTAAAACATATAGGCAGTTTTCTCAATTTGTTGGAGCTTTCTAATCTTAAATAATTTGTGCTATATTAATGGTTATTTCTGAAATATTGACTTAGACTGACACTAATTTATTAGTTTAACTAGAACTAGAGTACATTAGCTATCTCAGTTATCTTATCTTGGTTTGGGGACTGAAGTGTAAGAAATTTCTCTTTACAGAAAGGTGTTATTAATACCTTTTTGGAAAGAGTCACAATATTAAAATTGATTTGGATGAACTGTAATATCGTCAGGATGCAGCTTATTTGTGCATTCTGAGAATTACAGGCAGTAAAGCAGTTCTGTAACTTGTTGAACTCAGTCCCATAATTCCCGACATCACTCCCCATAGATGTTTTCTTTGACCCTGATCAAGGCCACTTCATGCTTAATTCTCTGCATCTGTGCCATCATCTAACAGAGATACTTGAACAATTTTGTTAATATCTAAGTTATCAAGACACTTATTTGGAGTCTGATGGTGCATTTTTTTCTTAACTTCTGTTTTATTTCACATTCTTTTCACTTGGCTTCAGTTCTACATATTAACTTGCTTAAAGTTTTTAACAACATTTAATAAACTGGTTGATTAACTCTACTAGTACAATACTAATATTAGATGGAAGTCTACTTAGCATCTTCAGAATGAATATTAATATTAATGGTAAAATGTTTGCATCTCTCTATGCTTGAGATTTCAAGTATTTAAGTGATTTGGTACATCTTTTGCAGCTTTTACATCTTCATTTTAATGTGGAATTACTGTCTGTAAGAAGTTTAGCAATAATTCTGAAGTTCAAAAGTTCTATACCATCACACGAGATTTTATTCAAAAAATGTAAGAAATACTAAATAGAACACTTATCTGAAATCATAGAAAAATTCTGTATTGTGTATTTTTTGAGGGGGAGGGACAGAGTATGTATGACTGACCAAAGCATAATTAATGGAGTGTCTTTCATAATCTAATAGTTCTAATGGACCCTTTTGTAGTGTGTCCTAAAAGCAGTGATTTGCCAACACCTTGGAATCTAAAACGGAGTGGAAATTATTGCTACACTTCTGAAGTGACAGCGAAATTGTTCAGCTCCAAATGGAAGTTGTAGAGCATAGGACATGGGATACTAAATCATCTAGCAGCAGAGAGGAATTCAGTCACATGATTGATGCCAGATTTCTTCTGGGGGATCAAAATCCATCAACCAAAGTAGCTATTGCCATAAATCATGTCTCTGAAGTGTTTGGTATTTCTGTGACTTAACGATATGTAGCAGTCCCTCTTGTGGGAGGAAGTGGGAAGGGAGAAAGAGACTTCTGTGCCCCTAAATGATGAGGCAGCAACAGCTGCAGGGAGGCAAAAAAAGAGGAAGAAGGAAGGAAGCAAGCAAGCCAGCAAACAAGCTAGTTTATGCAGCATTATGAAAGGCTGAGATACTATTCTACCTGTTCATGGTTAAGGGGAAGGAATACATGCTGCTGAACTCCTGGCAAATTGCTTATAAAAGGGCAAAATTATGATTGTCCTGACTCTGTCCTTGACATTTTCTAATGTTTTTTGAGGTTAGAGTACAGATTGACAGATAAATTCAGAACATCAACCATCATAGGGAAACCTGTGATTTTAGCACTTTGGGATACTGAAATTCAAATGTAGTACTGTTGCAATTAAATAAAAATGGGGTATATTTGTGCCTCCACGTGGTTGTCCTCCAAATTTCTTTGTGAGTTTATTAAATACTTTTTAATAATTCAGAATTTACTCAGTTGCAGACTGAGTCTATAATCATATGCTGTTAAGTGTTCCTAGGTCTTCCTATCTATTACCTGCTCACAACATAAGAGAGAGAAAGAAGATCTTAGCTCCTGACTCTCCTTATCCCAGCTGTCTGACTCCAGGCAGATAAGGAAGCTCAGTGCCTTCCAACAGCATCTGCAATGCTACTAATTACAAGGTTAGCAGGGGACTTGTAGGCACCAAATTGAGTACTGTAGTGTAGAGGAATTAAATTAATTTGAACAGAAAACCACATTATTAATATGCACACTTGTAAAGTTTTGCAAATGATACTGCCCTAGAAAGCACAATCAAATCACTCAGGGTATCATGGCTGTTATTCAGAAACAACTGGACAGGCAGCAGAAGTGGGTTGACAGTAACTTTATGAAAAGTATAAGTGAAAAGTCTTTCACCTAGAAAGGAGGAATCCCTTGCAGCAATATGCTGGACATTGAGCTCTGCAGAAAGGACCTGGGAGCCATGATGAACAGCCAGCTGACTAGCAGTGCAACCTGACCGAGGGGAAGACCTAAATCTCCCTCAGCTGTATAGCCAGTTGATTGAAATAATTAATTTTTATCTTTTGCTCATCACCTTTGAGGGGTTGTATAGAATGTTCTGTCTAGTTTTGGATCCTCAAAACAAAGAAAATGTGTGATCTGAACGAGTTCACCGCAATGGTCTGTGGTGGAGCATGTGACCTGTGAGGTTTGCTGAGCAAACAAGGCTTATGTAGCCTGGAAAAGACGTGTCTGTGGTGGACCTAACAGCAGACCCTAGGTACCTGCAAGGAGGTTACTGAGAACACAGAGCCAGATGCATCACAGTGGTGCATGGTAGAAGGACAAGACATGATAGTTATCACCCAAAGAGAAAATCCCAGACTGGATATAAGTAGAAATTTTTTCATCATGAGAGGAGTCCTCTGCTCAAAGAGGTTGTGTCTACCTTCCTCCCTTTTTCAAGACCAAACAGGATGAAGTCCTGAGAAGACAGATTTGAATACAGAGCTTACAAAAGTCTCTTCAAAGGCAGAGTATCCTTAATGCACATAAGGATCATTGCCCAACATCTCCCAAACATAACTGAAGCTTTGTTATTTCTCATAATTGTTACTTCAGCTCAGTAGCAACAGAAATCTCTTCTGAACTGTGATGCCAATTTGACATGGACAAGCCTTGAAATTTTGAGCTTACAACAAAAAGATATTAATCATGGTGCAGAGGCGCATTTCAGTTCTTTCAGAGCAGCAGTTTAGCTCATCTTGTCTCAGAGCTGCTTTCTAAAAATAAGTTTACACTTTTCTCAAACTCTGAGGTGCCCAGAACTGTTTCAGGGGAGTGAAGATCTCTATAAAGAATTCGACGAATGACAACAAACACAGTCTCCTTAATTAATATCTGCAAACTGATAAAACAAAGGCTGTAATTCCCTCACGCAAACAAGCAGACAATTGGTTAATACCCATGAGTTAAAATAATATACCTAAAAGTTTTTCATGGCAGCTGCTGCCATGAACTATTTGAAAGAAAACATGAAAAGAAAACATAAATCAGCAGGAATCAGATCCCTAATGTCATCTCTAATAGCACGTAATAAAGCATTCCTATAAATTCTATGTTGCTTTTAAAACACATTTTTGCCTGAGAAATAGTGCACAAATAAAGATTTTTAATTTCCAGTGAAGCTCAAAAGTTTTCTTTTAATTTTTCCTTTTTTCTTGTTTTTCTTGATAAAACAGTAAAGAAATAAATAATTAGTTATATTCATCCTAGTATATACTGTCATTTAATTTGAAATGCTTCCTTACAAAGACAGCAGAACACAGGAAAAATCCATACAGACATAGCACAAAATTATTTTCTTTTTTTAGATACTGTTTTAAAATCATTTATATGTGAGCAAGGGAGACCTGAAGGTAACAAGTCAGTAAGTGTTGTTTTATTAGCACTGGACTGTCTTTACAACAGAAACACATTTTAGCCACATGTCAGTCATATTCTAACATCAGTCTTTTATTAGTTTTCCTCAAATTATTGCTTTCTTCTCAGTTTAAATGAAATGGAAAATTGAAATACTCTTTTACATTTTTATATTCTCCATGAGAAAATTTAGAACTAATCTAAAATAAAGCTACCAGCAATCCATCTGCTTTGTCAGTCAGTATTGACATACTGCTCAATTCCATCTGTATGCTAATATCAAGATTCAGTTCTGAAAATGTATTCTTCAAATTAAGCACATGCCAAAAATGTAGTTCTGATGTAATTCCAGTGGATAAATATGTCATTCACAGCTTCATGAAGAGTCTTCATATTTCACTGAGATTTTGAATTAAAAAAAAAAAAAAAAGCCAAAAGCCACAAAAATCTCTGTAAAAGCTGAACGTTGCAGTTATATAGATTTTTATTCCAAGTTCAGATTTAATAACAAAGACATAGATGCACAGTCATTCAATATCTGGCTGAGCTTCAGCAGGATATTGAGCAGCTCTATCCTTATTTTAAAAATTAATTTATAATAAATATCTACATCTAGATCACAAAGCTCTGGGATTTTCTTTTAAAGCAGAATGAAAGAAAAAATAAGCACCTAATGCGGAAGCAGATGCAATTACTTTTTTTTCTCGTTAACTAGGAAGAAACACTCAAATGGAGATTACCAGGTCTTCACTTACACCACCAGCAGTTTCCTTACAAGAAGGTAAATCTCCTGCAGTGAGCATAGAGGAGAGAAACACATTAAATAAGCTCTATCAGTTTACTTAGATATAGATCTTAAGGGATTTGTACCAGTGAGTATCCAGCCACACTCCACACAAAACAGATTGATCACAGTGAAGTTCTTAATGGACTTCATGGAATGCCTGGCTCTTCTGCGTTTCCAGATTTATACGAGTCTCTGCTGGAGGTTGACTATATCCTAGGGAAGTCAGAGAGGAACAGCTGATGGCATGAATGCTGTTCTTGTAAGGGTGCTCTCCAGGAAATCCAGTCACATCTTTTTCTCATTAGTTTATGGCATCTCTCGGTGTGGTATTACTTTTGCTTTGACAACAAAAAAGATAAAATAGTACGGCTTTGTTTTTATAACCCTTATGGCATTACATTAAATTGTCACAGAAAAATTGTTTAAATTCTCCTGGGTTTTGGGCTTTTGAAGGAAATATTTTGTGAGCTGGCCTAAAAAATCAATCAGCACTGCTGCTGTTTCTTTGTTAGTTAGAAATTCATAGAAAAATCGAACAAGAAAGGAATAATCATATTACCCCTATTCTTAAAAACAATGTTAAAGATACCTATTGTGTCAAAAATACTTTTTCCATAAAAATAGCATTTTAAAAAAATCTAATTAAGAAGACCGTGTGTGTATGGGGAGGGTCCTTTTACTTTATGTCTGTGCCTGTGTTTGAATGCCTTTTAAGGTAGGGATACTTACTGTTCTGTAATAAATATCCTTGTAGAAGGGAAAGGAAGGTGGGCTTATACTAGACTATAGTGCTGTTAAATGCACAGTCAGAATGTAGAGTGGCACCTTGAACACCAAAAGGGAAGATATCTTACACCTCAGTGGTTCTGAAAGGGTTTACACAAGCTTGAGGTGATTATAGAGGCATTAAATGAGCAAGAAACTGATGAACATGATCCAGATCATCAATAAGCAATCCAGATGTGCAGCACAAGTGTATACAGAGATTGATGAATCCTTTGACTTGGGTAAGAGAAGCAGTAGGAATTTGACAGGTTATTTACGGACTGCCATAACCTTTAATACTGCTCCATGAATCAGCTAGCACAAAGCTACAGCAATGGTAGGCTCCATCTTAGAGCAGAGGTGCCTCTGCTCCTACAGTGCCCTCCTCAGATCATCTCTAGACCTGTATCCACTCCCAGTTATAAATGACTGCTGACCTTCTTGTAACAGTCTCTACCACAGTAACAAAAGGACAAAGGGCAAAAGGGGGCATTCAAGACAATATTGAAAAGATCAGGGAACATGAGCGCTTAACAATTAACTCCCTGCTTAAAGCAGAGTCTATGCATGAAGTGAAGGTTCAGCTATTTAAGTCATTTATTGTGAGGATGCTACGAAGTCTCAGGGCCTTTTGTGCAAGATGCTAAACACTATCATTACCCAAGGCAGCTTAGTCTTCCTCTTCTGAATCTAACAGTTAAGTTTAAAGCAATTACTTTCTTCAATGCCACTTCTCTGCTGGAGGTTATTGCCCTCCCAGGAGATCAAATTAAGTGAGCACACCTTGTGTGCTTCGATATGAGCTTGACTAGGAGTAGCAATACTATATGTTCTTCTGCCTGTGATGCAGGATTATGAAGGTCCAATGCAGGGCTAGTTACTGATTTACTGATCACATTCATGCCTACAATTTATTCTGTACTATAGTTATCAAGGCAAACTATGAAACAATTTCTAAGAGGGAGAAATTACTCCTGCTCAGGGACAATCTTAGATTCTGTGGAAATGACCATGTGGTATAATTCAGGATAAGACAAAAAAAAAAAAGTCCCACAGGAGTGAGAGGTGTGCAAGCAATGTGGTGCAGTAGACAACAGAAGGCTACTGAAACCAGCAGGGCATGGACAAACAGACCACAAACTCACAGAAGTTATCCTTCCTCTACTCACAGAAGAACTTTGTAGAGAATTATGCACCAAAAAGTCATTGAAATAATATCAGTCAGAAAGCTAATTTGTTCACAGGGTGGTCACATTTTTTTCCCCTTGATTTCAGACTTCCCTTAAAACTCAAGACTTATCAAATTGGAAATTTTGCTTTTTAATTTTTTTATTTTATTGCTCACTTAAAAGACACAGTAAATCCATTTCTAATTGCTAACCAATTTGAGGCCTTTCACATGTTCATTGAAAATTTTGGGCCACAGATTGTATTATCCCAACAAGATACTGCAAGTGAGGTTGGTAGTCCATGCTCCTACCCCAGCTCATCCTACTGTCTTCGACTAGGTGACCAAAAGTACAACTGTTTTTGACGTATGTATGTAATATTGTCTAGAGGAAAGTCATATTCCAGTTGTCAAAAATGTTAGAGCAACGTGTGTGTAATTGGTAGTAGTTTCAGTAATGCTAATCCTGTGATTTATAACTTGTCTTTTTATTTTATATGAGAGGGAATAGGTAATACAAAGGACTTAACTGCTCCTTTCAATTCTGTTTGCTTTGCTCAGTCAAGCATAAACTTAGTTTCTAGATTATAAGTATCAAATCTTGGTTGCACACATTAGGGGCACGGTGCACTCATCCAGTCCAACAAGAACAGGAGTTCTGGCATTTACATCCTGTATCCCTTTGGGAAGTGGTCATGGGGAGCTTATCAGCCCCTGACAACACACTTCAGAGTTTCACAACGATGGAGTAAAACAAAGATACCTCATTCCCTCCCTCAGCTGTGAGGGTAGAATGTACACAGAAGTACTAAGGGCTACCCTTGGGAACCTTTTCAAAAGCATGAGTTTTTTTAGCAGTTAAAAGATTTTTCAAGTACGTCTCCTCGTGTACTACAGAGGTCATTCAGAGCTCTTCCAAAGGGCAGAAGACATGGGATGTTCACCAGTTTTCAGCTCACAGTTATTCGTAATACAACTCTTTTAGAGCCTTACCACTTTGTAGTTGAATGCAGACCGTTGTACTGGGTCTGGCTGACATGAGTTTAACTTTTTTCATTGCAGCCTGTATGGTCCTGTGTTTCAGATTTGTCACTCTAACAGTGTTGCTAAGACACCAGTGTTTTGATTATTGTTCAACTACTGTAACATAGAATGAGGGTTTTCTTTTTTTCCCCCCACTCTTCCCCCAACAGTGAGTAGGCTGGGGATAAGGAATCTGGGAGGAAGAGTACTTGGTCATTTGACCCAAACTGAATAAAGGACTATTCTACATTGTCTGTTGGCTGGGGTAAACTCACAACTGCTGTGAAGATGTACAGCAATAGGTTTGCCGGTTAAAAATCATCACTAAATATTTCGAATAATATAGAACTCAGTTTTACAAGTTAGAGTTAGCAGAAAATAAGAATAAGCAAACCAGCTTGTTTTGTTCATCTGACTTTTGCAGGAAATGTCATTCTAAAACTGATAATGCAAAGACTTGATGACTAATAAAAGAGAGTAAATGGAAAATGAACAGTAGGAGAAACTCTACATTTAAGAGGTGAATGACAGAAGATTTCCATTCAATTACATAGCAAGCTACTCTGAAGCATTCTGTTTCCAGCAAACAAAAGATAAAAAGATTTTATAACACTATTGTTAGAATATTGTGCTAAAAAAAAAAAAAAAGAGGTAAATACTGTAGGTATCTGTAAGAGGAAAAGCCTCTCATTTGATCTGCCAACTGAACTAAAGAAATGAGAGTCGAAGATCAGATGGTAAGATGCAAAGAGGAGAGAGTTTTCATACTTGCTGTTAAAAAATGAACAAATCAAGTAAACACAGTACAAAATAAATTGTGTAACAGGATAAAATGCAGTTTAAAAAAAAGTATAATAGAGATGAAAAACAGAACACTTAAATTTCATTTTTTCTTCTGCGTAGATAAGATTGTTCATTTATAAATGTATCTTACAAGATACTTAGTATGCCTAAGACACTCCAATAGAAGTGTCAGAGTACAATTTAAGTTGTACAGTCTTTCAGGAGTGCTAAAAAAAAGTAAAGGAGCCTACAAGACAGGGTTATTTTGTACAAAACTGCACAATAACTGTTACTGAGTACATGTAAATAAGGGATAAAATATCAGTCTACAATGATACTGAAGTGTTTTAACAATTGGATATTTCCCACGATCTATGTAAACATGAGCTGCAATTCTTGACAAAATAAATCACTTGATTACAATATTTTGAGTTGCTCTTTGAAGGAGAAAAGTTACTTCAAGTATAGACTGTATTTGATTAAAACATATCAAAAGCTTTTTTCTTTTGACATTTTTTGGTGGAGGTGTGTGGAAGAGAGGAAAGCAAGAACCTTGAATGCATATATTTATGGCTATAATCTAATATCTTCCCAAATCTTTATTTGTGAAGTCTAGCCATGATGATCATCGAATATCATAGCTGAATGGCCAAATTCAGCCTTTCCGGCAAGAACATCCAGAATAAAATGCCTTAGAGTTCCCTTATATTAGTTCTTGTAGAATATATATATAAGGAAAACTTGTAAAAATGGAAAGGAAATCATTGCCATGAGAAAGCAGTGACTCTGAGGACCATGCAGACTCCCTTCTTGTCCAGCGGCTCTTGCAGGAGGCTGTTGAAGAACACCAAAGTAGCAAGGGCCAGCATCCATTTCAGGTTCAATATTTGGAGAGCAGTAAATGCATTATGGATAAGATCACCTTCTTACTGTTATCATATACTTCTTACATGTAACTGTTGAGAGAACCTGAATCCAGAAGACTTTACTACCCAGGAGATTTCTTTTCTCCAGTGTTTGCTGATTTTTTCTTTTTGTAAGTCTGGGCAGTAACAAGGTTGAGCACATATTCTGCAGCATTAAATGCAAACACACATGTACACACACACATACACTATATACAGAACAGGCTAAGAAAACCCAACAGAACATTATCTTTACTGGTACCCACATAAACACCAACATAGTCACAAAAACTTGAGTAGCGCAGCACAAATACCTTTGTCCATTCCAGCTGATACAGGTTGAAGTTCACTAGCAGGCAAGTGCAAACCCTTCCTCTCTTGATGCAAAGTCGCATTCATATCCTGAGGTCTTTGGACTCCTGTGGCCAGCCCTTCCAGGTGGGATTTCTAGTCTGCTAGCTATTCTGAGACTGGGTTAAAAACTCTAGGAGGTGCAGTGTAAGGTTTCAGGCGTGCCAATGAGTTGCACTTGAGGGTCCCAAGGAGGTGGAGCTGGGGGGTGGCAGAGCACCATTCTACCTTGGCAGAACTTGGATTTGCCCTCTTCCCCTACACACAGTTGTTTCAAGCCATTGCATAACTTTTTTTCAGTGTCCCACACCCCTGAACTCTAGATCAGATCTTAACTACATCCAAGATCCATGCCAGGACCCAGTTTCCCATTTCTTATTATTTTTCCTGTTATTTCCTTATTATTTTCTTGTTAATTTTGTTATTTTTTTTTTATTTTTTAGGGGCTTCTCACCCATGATATTGTCTTTATATCTTTATTTATATCTTATTTATCTGGGTGTTTAGTTAATTCCTTTTCCTCTTTCTTGTTATTATTTTTACCCAATATACTGTCAGATATATATGTCCATGCTTTCTAGGTATCTTCAGATCCTTTACCATAAACATATTCTTACACTTTCTCCCATGACATCAAGTCATTTAGGGCTCTTAGAGTTGCATGTTTATCAACTCAGTCAATCATTCAGCTATGTGAGACATTGGATTCAAACCTCCTGGAGGACTAGTTAACCATTGGGTCAGAACCAAATCACATGTATGCGTGTGGGGAAGGGCCAAGCCATATCTCAAATAGCAGCCCTGGAGCCCACATGGCTGGAGCAGCTGTTGATGAAAAGGACAGCCTGGAAGTCCACCCACACCATGACCCCTGGAACCCCTAAACCAGCCTCTGACTGGCTACACCACCCCTCGGTCTAGCCTGGAGCCACAGAGTGGTCAGTGAGCCAGGAGTCCCGCATGGGAAGAGTGGCCACCAGGGCCAGAACATAAAGGACCAGCGCATGTGATGTCCACCTTTTTTTCTCAGGACCTGACATCTACCATGTGAACCTGGACTTCCACAGGATTCTTTGGTGTACCTACTTAATAATCTGTTTTTCTCTTATTCTCCTCTCTTCTTAATCTCTGTCTCCTGTTTCTTCTCTTAATCTATTTCTTTCTTTACTCTTTCCTTAATTAACAATATAAGTTAAAAAAAAAAAAATTGGGGTAACTTAGAAGTGGTGGGTTGGATTTTTACTAAGTTTTGTGGGCTAAGATGTGCTAAGTCATAGCTTTGTGGAATGCTTTGTTTTGGTTGTATGTTACTCTTAACGTTGTGCCAAGATCCTTATTTTCTCCCATATTTCTTCAATAAAATTATGTCCTGAGAAAATGTGTGGAGCATTCTCTCTGTATGCTATCTCAGGATATTAAAGAATTGAAGGCTCTCTGAAAGTTCAGTGGGCAGACATTTGAAGTCTTCAATAATTTTAAAAGTAAAGTTCCCAGTTGAGTCTGTGGCTCCATGGCTGGGGTCCTACAGGCTACTGGCTTAGAATGCATAGAGCCAACTGCAGTGATTCACTTACATAGTATTTTTGCCGTTGTTATAGAATACTGATAGTGCTTAAAACTGGATGTAAGTTTAGTTACTTATAAATTTAGATGTCAGTTCTCTTTTTTTATAAGTACTGTGATTCCAAAAACTGTGTAATTTTTGCCTTCAAAGTAGAGAGCTCACAGACTATAACTTAAGTCAGAAAACAAAAGGAGTGTTCCAAGATTCATATTTAAATATTAATAACTATTAGGTTGCAAATTAGCTATCTGCCTATGCTGTTGAACAGATAACTACATGCCTAATTTGTGTGCATAGGTGAAACACTACTATTCATGGATTCAACAAAGGATAGCTGAAATTTTTTCTTCCCTTTGGTGACCAAAGGGTGTGGAAGAGTTGTTATGACACATTTTGCTGGGAGCGTTCTGCTACATGCAGCCTTTCACGTTCAGTCTTCTGAATATGGTAAAAATGATTGATCTTGGGAAGTCCAGTTATGGCATTTCTTTTTTTTTTTTCTGCTGTATATGTGAAAAGTAAAATGAGAAAAGCAGTAACAAAACAATGTCTAGAATAAAGCAAGTTTGAAAGTTGGGAGGGTTTTGCTATCAGCCTAGGTGTTTCATTCATTTTTTTTCTTGTGTTCAGACTTCTTCAAAAATAGACAGGTATGCTTGACTGAAAACTGTAATATCCTGACTGCTGTTTCCCTGCCTATATGACAACTGTGTATGCACAAGTTCATTTATGCCTATGTCTTGATGCCTTGTCACAGATTAACCTCTGACTGCATTTGACTGGCATGCTTAAGCTAGTTACAGTTAAATTACTTGCTGATCTTATTACTATGATTTGGCTCCTAAAATGGAAACTAAAATCCAGTTCTGGCTTTGTAGATGGCTCTCTCTGGAAATACTAAGGACAGAAAATTCAACGAGTTTACTGACTTATGAGACGGGATTTATTTACAAAATCTAGGTGGAATTTATCAGTATCCCATCACTAGCGTTGGTCAGGTAAAACTCAATTCTGCAAAGGCTTTGGAAACCTTTAACTGCTTGTGAACAGCTTGGCCGTAGTATTAAAGACATTTTAGTGTGTTGCTTTGGAATCACAGTTCGGAGCAACGAAACGCACCAGAGTTCACTGCAAAAACTTCTGCGTGTGACATAAAAAAATCTATAGGATTGTGGAATTTTTCAGAGGATAGAGGCTACTTAGAGTCTATTCTTAGAGTATGACATTCACTGACATGTTTGAAGCAGAGCTGTCAAAACAAATGTGTTAGGTCATGCAGCAAGTAATTTATCTCTGTGCAAAACATTAGAATAGAGAGAACTGTGGTCTCAGAGATAGGCTAGTAATTAGGTATTGATTGCTTTCACTAACATATTGTGTACAATTCTAAACAAATGCAGGATCATTTCTGACTCCTTTCTTTTAAACCCAGATGTTTGTCAGTGCATTCATTTGAAGGATTACAAAATATGAAGCAATTTTTACAGCTGATTCACTTGGGCTTCAATTGATTTGTCTTCTATAAAAACCCTCCATTTGAAGGGAATGTCAAAAGAATCAGCAGTATCTCAGCTCCTGTCCACAACAGGACTTTTACTTTAGATTACAGAAAAACAATTGGCTTGCAAGGAAGGAGAGAAACAGTCCCTCCTGAAAGGTGCAACGAAATTTTGAGAGCTAGGATAGTTGTATCCCAACTTTTTCATGTTTTAAATTGTAGATCTAATCAGCCCTCGCTTTTATTGTCTATTTTCTACTTTGTAGTCACAGTTAATGAAGATAGTCAACAGTGTATTGTGATGTAAGCACCTACTACGTTCTCTGAACACACAAACTGCCTTGTAAATGACATCTATGAGTATAAGTGCTCCCTTTACTGTGAAAAGATGACATTCTGCATCTTTTGAGATGAGCCAGACAGTGTACCCAATTCCTCAGGTCGGAAAGCGGAATAGTTACCAATTCAAGTTTGAGCACAGCGAAGACAACTGCTCCTTAGTGACCTCCAATCACACATATAGAAAGCATCTCAGAAGAGGATGGTCAATACAGTTAAAGTTCAAGCTTTGGATTTGCTTTATTGTCATGTAGAAAGAGGTAAATGCAATGGTTTTTCAAAACTGTGCTCCATGGCAAACCAGTCCCTCAAAACACCTACTCTAGCTTCTTTCTTAACCAATGAGTTGTCTCTTGAAAATCAACATACACCTATCCTTTCAGCACTGACGCGTACGACTGAAAAGTGTGACACAGAATGCATTTTTTTCCACCCATAATCCTGCCTACATAAAGACAGTAGCAGAAGCAAGGTTTCACTAGGGACCACAGCTAAGAGAGTTGCTGGAATCTACTGTAATATGTAGTCAATAGGAGAATAAAGATTTTATCAAGCTGAAAGTTATGTGAACATGTTGAAAACAAGATTATAGGAAAAGGTGGACAAGATATATAGCTTATCTTAGTTTCCCTTTTCTTAATTCTTCTATAATCCCTATCCGTGATAATTCCTAAACCCCTTTCTGATATTAGAGTGGTTTAACCCCAGCTGGTAACTTAGCACCACACAGCCACACACTCACCCCTGGTGGGATGGGGGAGAGAATTGTAAGAGTAGAAGTGAAAAAACTGGTGGGTTAAGATCAAGGCAATTTAATAGTTAAAATAAAAGCCATGCATGAAAGCAAGGAATTCCTATACCATTCCTACAAGCAGGCAGGTGCTCAGCCATTTCCAGGAGAACAGAGCTTCATCACGTGTAACGGTGACTTTGGAGGACAAACACAATTATTCTGAAAGTCTCACTCTTCCTCCTTCTTCCTGCTAGTTATATATGCTGAGCATGATGTCATATGGTCTGCAATATCCCTTTGGTCAGTTGGGATCAGCTGTCCTGGCTGTGTTGCCTCCCAGCTTCTTTTGTACCACCAGCCTCCTTACTGGTGGGATGGGGTGGGGTAGGGTGAGAGACCTTGATTCTGAGTAAGTGCTACCCAGAAAAAATGAAAATACCTCTATGATATTGACCTTGTTTTCAGCACAAACCCAAAACAGCTCCATACCAGCTATTAAGAAGAAAGTTAGCTCTATCCCAGCCAAGACCAGCACAGGCATTTTCTCCTTCATTTCTGTGTTCTTTTAAGGAGAAAAATAGAGGCTGAAGGGTTTGGCTATCTTAGTATTTTGCATTCAAAAGCGGTTGCCACTCCAAAACAATGCATTAATTGATGATTGATCAAGTAAAGAGCCTTTTGAACCAGATGAAGAATAGTTGTGATTTTGTTTACAATATGTGGTTTTCTATGCTACCTTGAAGTATAAAGGACCCTACTGCTTCCAATTAATTCAGTAGTGAAACTCTCATTGACTTAAAGGTCAGCAAGATCAGGCCCTAATTTACCAACATTTGTAATTCCCTGATTAAATTTTCAAAGTCCAGATGCTAAACTGATTTGTAAGCCTTTGATATCCTGCTGATATCAGTGTATGAGTTGGCAAACTGGTTCTTTGGCTCTTCATTAAGATTATGAAAATTCTCTAGCTGATCATATCATCTTTGCCATGTCATGCAGCAGAGAATTCCAGTCTGTGGTTCCAAGATTGTCATGTAATGTCTTTTTCTCTTACTTCCATCTCTTTTTCCCTGGAGATAAAAGTAATCTCCAAAGATCAGAAATTTCTAGTTAAAGAACAGACTTCAAATGTATATTCCTAGGTATAAAACACTTGAATCACCACAAAGGAGTGCAGAAAACAAATTAACTACATGAAGTACCCATTGAAAACAAACAGAAAACTGAACATCTTACTTATCTGCAATAAAAGTTGCTGTTCTGTAGTATGAGAAAACAGACAAATTATTTACAACTATACAGATTAATAATAGTATGATAAAAATAATGGTGCTACTGTCTGCTTCTAACAGTTTACTTATCTACTCTCATGTATACTTCCCATCAGAACAAGGTGCAAATTTGCAAGACTTCATTACAAACCTGAGGCATTAACATCAGAACTGATATTTTCTGCAAGCTGGTACAAAGCAAGAATGGATTTTTTTTATTATTATTATCTGATTCAAGAAAACAAAGCTTTTATGCTCAAAAATCCATTTTACTCTCATATAGAGAGATTCACATTTACATACATATGTATTTATCTGGTCTGTATCTGGACTAGAAAATTGTTCCATGGCACATGGATAGTATATGGAGTGTGTGCCATGATCATGAGTCACAGATGCTCAAAATCACAGAAAGTTTGGTGCTGGAAGAGACCCCTGGAGATCATTTAGTGCACCCAGCCTGCTAAACCAGGTTCATCTTGAGCACATTATAGAGGATCATAGTCAGGTAGGTTTTGAATACCTCCAGGAAAGGAAACTCCACAACCTCTCTGAATAGCTTATTCCAGTGCTCTGACACAAAACAAGGAAGTTTTTCTTCATATTCAGATAGGATTTTATGCATTTCTCAGTTTGAATCTCAGAGAGATTCTGGTCCACATACAATGAATTTTTTGCTACTTGAAACAAGGAAAAGAGGCTAATGGACAAAATTAAAGAATGAGATACAGGAATGGTCTTGTTTTACAGACACTGACAAAGCATTCATTAAAACATACAGGGATCTTTGCACCAGGTAACATCTCTCTAAGGAATGAAATCTCTCATTAGTCCATATAATGACAGTAGTCTCCATTGCAAACATCTTTACAATGGTGTCTTCAGACAGAATGGGTGACAGTCCAAAACCAATATCCTGCCAATTCCTGATGCCCATCTACCTTGTGGTTATCTGGGAGTACTCCACAGCAAGTAGGATCCATCACTGTTGAGCACCTTAAGCAGTATACAAACACCTCCTAACTTTCTGTATACAAAACACTGTCCTACCTGACCATATCTGCATCCTCAGCAAGGTTTTTACTGAGTAGTTACAAGTGTCCTGGCTAAGTTTGCTTTGTTATACAGCAGAAACTGGTTGAACATACCTCTGAAATGTTCAAATTCTCAACTCAACTCACTGAAGGATACAAATTGTGCCTATTAATTGCTCTGGACACAGCATGGACTACTTGGAACAGTCACCAGGCCAGTCTTAAGTTCTTACTTGAAGAACTCTTATAGCCACTAGTCAAATGCTTTGTTGTGACAGTGTTATAATCAGGATCTTTAAATTATTAGAGAGATGTCTCTGGCAGAATTAAGGTGGAAACGAGACCATATGCCAAAGTCAATAGTATGGATTTTTATTTAACAGTAAATGTGAGGTAGAGAGAGATAGAAATATATAGGGAAAAAGAGAGGCAGAGAAATAGAATGATAAAGAGACAGATTTAAAAAATATCACCACTCCATGAATTCCAGTGGTGTTGATCCTCTTCTTGTGGTCTTCTCAGTGATGAGAGTCTGAATCTTGTTGAAGTGATCATTGCAGTCTGGATCTATTGAGGGAAGCCCAGGATGAAGGAAAAAGCCCAAAAGCCCATGTGGTGAAGGAAGTCTGTAGTGGTAAGGGAAGTCCCATAAGGTGTGCAAAGTCCAAGGATGGCTTTCAATATGTTTGGGCCTGGTGGGAATGCCTCCAATACCTTCCCTGGGGCAGGACGTTCTTCAATGACAGATGTAATACTGGATCACTGGAAATTTCAGGGGTCTTTGACATCTTCTGAGATGTTACAGCTGCCTGTTACTTCAGTGTAGTTGAGTCCCTGTATAGCCCAATATGGCCCATCAGCAGAGATGAGGATATTCAGGCTGTTCAGCGTGAATTGTTCCACTGCTACCCCGGAGGGGAGTAATCACAGGTGAACCTTTTGTGTGAGGACAGAGAAACACTATCCCACCTTGCAAGATTTGCTTCTTTCCTTATCCTGTCCAACACTCAGCTTGTAAAGTGAGGCATCAGATGTGCACGCCCTCAGTACCTGAGTGGTTACTTTGCTCATTGTCAGCTTGCACTTTGATTGTCTGAACCATCAATATTCCAGTCTTTCACAGTTGTGAATATGTTCTTCTCCTGGGATAACTGGACAATGTTACCAACTTTATCTTACCGCAAGTTTCCTTCATGGTCCAAATTAACAGGAATATTCAGGGAGGGGCAGGCTTCACTGAACAATGGCTTCTTTGCACAGTTTGCTGCAGTGGATAAAAGTCCTTCAGTGATTTTAACAATGTTTAAGCCACAAACCATTTCAGTGGCTCACAGACAGTGCCTGTGAATTCAGCCTCCAACTCATCATCCATGCACAGATTAATAGGCAGTTCCCAGGCCACTCAGAGAATCGTGACATTTCTCACCTAAAGATACAGAAATCAGTCTCTAATGTCTAGATTACATTTGTTCAAGGGTGAATTTAGATGACAGTCTGTTTTTTTGAATTTGCTCAAGGTTTCCTTCTATAGCTACCCATAAGAAAAACTATCTTACTGCTCAAGACCAAAGAGAAAGCAGTGAATTACTTTATAATTTCTAAATTCTGAATTCTGCATCTTCTGCTGAGTTTGCTTTGCTGTTGTGGCTTTGCACTGAGCTGTCTACAGGTATCCTGAACTAAAATTCCTCTGTATGCATACATTGTTGCAGTCTGGTAGAAGTTTGGTTGGTTTGGCCAGATGTGTCTCTGTATTAACTTTCTGTGAAGTAGAATAGAAATGAAGTTTGGCATGAGCAGACACCTGGCAATGGAACCCAAACTACTGCAAACTCAGGAGTAAAATTTATTGCAGGTCTCCTTCATAGTAACCTGTCACATTTGGTTTAGGCCACAAGGTTGTCCTTTGCCCTATTCTGTTCCACTTGGTAAAATGTGAACTAAACAAAACAAAACCAACCAAACAAACAAAAAACCCCAACAAAATAACCCAAAAAAACCCCAACAGCAATAACAAAACCCCATAAACAAACAAAAATTAAAAGAAAAAATCAAAAACTACAAAACTAACAAAATAAATAATACATGTATTTTCCTTTATACATCCAGTAACTGTAGACTATAAAATAAACAGATACTCCCTTTGGGGTGATATATTAAGAAATAGTAGAATTCTTTCTTGTCTTTCTAATTAACCTGTTTTCTGACAGAAAATTTTTATCCCAGGAAATTAAAATATTTTGCTGTGATATTTTATCAAAATTTCCAGGAGGATATTATTATTCATTACAAATCTATTGCTCCAACATTTATGAAATATAATATAATTGAGTGAGGAAGACAAAGAAATGAAGATTCAATCCAAACAAAATCCCCCAGCGAGACAAACCATTTACTTGACAGGCACACATAAAAAGAAAAAATTTAAAAAAAAAATAAATGCTTTTAACTTTCCATCCCAACTTAAAATGAAAGAGCATCTTAATACTTCACACTACAGTGCTGAATATAAATTTTGTATTCGAGTCAGCTCAACCATGGCATTTCTTTTAAAGGTCTATAGATTGTCTAACTAGGACTGTTCTATCAAACATCTCAACTTTTACATTTGGAAAAAGGATAATAAACTAAAAGAATACCTGACAATGTTTTTTTATGTCCTCGAAAGTTTCAAGTGATAGCATTTCTTCTCATTTAGACAGAACAGCTGGAATAAACCAGCTTTAGGTTTTGGTATCGTGAGTCATACATTTCAAATAGCTCTTTTTCGGTTACTTTTCCACAAGTTAATCTAACAAACTAGCAGCTATATAATGATGGATTCATGACAAAGTCTTGATTTTTTTTCAAACTGTGGACTTGAAATCGGTGGGAGCTGTATCAGGCCCTAAGTCAAACCAAAAGTTTACAAATATTTCAGAGGATGTTGCAGTTTCACATTTTGTAAAATAAGTGGATTGTAATTTCAAGCCTGTAGTTTGGAGTTGAAAGTTAGATTGAAATGGGGGAACTTTCAACTAGGTTTTTTTTATGCAGGTAATTCAGCTGTTAATATCACTGTTTAAGAGCTTTATGGAACACTTTTGACTTTGTAATATCCTTTTTTTTTAAATGTAATTAAAAGGGAGTCTTTAATTTGTGGCATCTCAAGGGTATTGTATTTACTTACTTAAGGTCAAATAGATAATTCTCTGTGTGAGTCAAGGTGACAAGGAAAGGATTTACTGGGGGTTTTTTTCCCTCTCTTCTATAATCTTCCTCCTGCAGAAACTATTTTTGATTCAATAATGACATTTGGTGGTAATCCCAGAAGAGTAATAATTTTGCCTGAAGACTAAACTGAGCGAGTGGTGATCTTCTTTGCTGTCAATGACCTATAGATGACATTTTGTACCTAATTAATTAGATGTATTTCTTTTGAAAGAAACGGCGATTCATGCATAATTAGAATAGGCATCAAAGTTGGAGCTGCTGGCTTATTAATCTAATGGAGCTAGCCTATGGCACTTAAAGACCATTTGTATGGCTCATGATGTTTGTGCTACTTTATGAGCAATTAGTACTCTGTATAAGACTGATTCTCTTGACAGTTTTCATTTTTCTTACACTCAAAAAAGATTAGCTTAGTTTAGAATACAGTAAAAACTATAAATTCTAATGCTTATAAACATTCAGATATTAGCAATTTACAATATAGGCAAAAATTACCTGGAATCAAACACTTTTCTTTTCTTTAGACTAAACAAAGAATGTAAAAAGAAAAAAAAAAAAACTCATAGAACTGTAAAATTCATAAACAACAGATTTTCTACATTGAGAGAAATGGCAATTCTGTTATGTATTTTTGATGATTTTTTTTTTTTTTTTTGAGAACCGAGTGAAAACCTCAATATGGGGTGCATAGTCCTTCTGTGTAATAGTGAAATAAGGTATTCTGTTTACTTATCTTTTTTCTCAGTTGCTTAATATTAATTAAATGTCCTATTTTAACAATATTTTTTAAATATGTCTAAAGTTTTAAGACATACTGGCTTTATAAAGCAAATTTATGAACAGGCTTTCTGGAACCAGTCCATTCTCAGCACAAGGGTTCCAGAAATTTAAAATTCACTTTCCACCTACAACTTGCCAGACTGGTCTCTAATTCCTGCTAATTATTTCTCTAGAGAGACTGACTACTTCAGCTTTGCTAGGATTTGTTCCTGTAGAATACCTGGCTGTTTCTTACCATAATCACTGTAACTACATTATATTCTGTCTCATGGAAGATAATCCAGGAAAGCTAAAACATGCATTATCATACCATGCAAAATGCTTAAAAAGACATTCAGCAACAGCTTTGGAAAATTAGACACCACCGATAGTTTCATATTTTAGTTTATACTAAACCATTAATCATGTGTGGGCTGTTCAACATGCATACATGGATATGGGAATGAGTATATTTTTGTGTGGACATCTTAAATATGCTATAGCTGAAAGAGTAAGCGTATATTTTCAAAAAAAAAAACATAGCCAAATATTCATCTTAATTAAAACATAAAATTTGTATTTCGTCTTTGATATTTTTGTACATTTTTACTTCACAATGAAAGGAAAGTCTACTAAGAGGCTTTATGTACAAGTTCGCACTGAATCAGAACATAATTTGGAAATCTTGGGAGTTATGAGTTTTATGCTTAAATAATTATGGTGACACCTAAAATTCCCACAGACAAAAACTGTAGAACAATCCTATAACTATACAGAATCATAGAATTTTTAAGGTTGGAGAAGATCTTTAAGATCATCAAGTCCAACTGTTAACCCCTGACATTGCCAAGTCCACCACTAAGTGACGTCCCTAAGTGCCACACATACATGCCTTTTAAATACCTAGATAATAAGGACTCAACCACTTCCCTGGGCAGCCTATTCCAAAGCTTGACAAAACTTCCGGTGAAGAAATTTTTCCTAATATCCAATCTAAACTTCCCCCTGGAGCAACTTGAGGTCATTTCCTTGTCCTGTCACTTGTCACTTGGGAGATGAGACCAGCCCTCACCTTGCTGCAACCTCCTTTCAAGTAGTTGTAGAGAGCAGTGAGGTTTCCCAAGTCTGCTTCTCTCCAGCCGCTCCTCATAAGACTTGTGCTCCAGACCCTTCTCCAGCTTTGGTGCCTTTCTCTGGACATGCTCCAACACCTCAATGCCTTTCTTGTAGTGAGATGCTCAAATCTGATCACAGGATTCAAGGTGAGGCCTCACCAGTGCTGCGTACAGGGGGATTATCACTGCCTTAGTCCTCCTTGCCACAGTATTTCTTGCATAACATAAAACTATAGTTTTATAGTTCTACAGTTTTTAGCCATTGAACTAATTCAACTGTTTGGGTCCACAGTCAATTATTTTATGAAGTGGTTATATCTGTACTGGGAAAATTAACAGTGCTAGCAAACCAATTTGTCAGTGTCCTTAGACAGTTGAAAGAATCCTTGTCAAACTTTGGTTGGGGTCAAGTATCAGTCTCCCAAAGAGATTTAAGCCAGCACACAGTATGTAAAATTTTTCTTGAGTGCACTCTTTTGGAGGCTTAAGATTTTAAATGTGAATACAGCCAAAGCCTCTCAATTAACTGCAGAACTTGGGAATGGATCCCTGCCAATCTTTTGGTTACTAGTATGGTTTTGGCTCTTAGTGTGATAATAATTTGTGTTGGGCTATACGTGATTGTCCTAAAAACTAGAGACTTAAATGTGAATCTTTGTTCTCCACCAAGACTGTGGCTCATAAATCAATAAGCCAGAGTCTGCCTGCTTGAGCTAACAGAGTCTAAGACCAAGTCTTTCTTCTATGTGATCTTATCCATCCCATGTTGGCTCATTTATACTAATTGGCTGGCTTTCAAGTCATCTTCTTTCTCCTTTTGAGAACACTAGTCCTCTTCTGCATCTCTACTCATGGCCAGGCAAAATCTCCACTGCACTTTTCTTGGTCCAGTCTCTTTGTTCTCTGGAGAACCTTCAAAAACATTCTTATTTCTGTTTCCCCCTTCGCTCTGCTTCTTTCATTCCCCAGTTGAGGTCCTTGCTTTCTGCTATCTAATGTACTGGGTTTGCATGGCCAGGTTTTGGTAGTATTGGCCTATAGGGGTGTCTTTTGAGAGAAGCCATCAGAAGCTTTCCCCATGTCTGACAGAGCCAATACCAGCCAACTCCAGAATGGAACCAACCCGGCCAAGGCTAAGACAGTCAGGAATTACAGTAGTACCTCTGTAATAACATATTTAAGATGTGTTGTTGTGCGAATATAATTGCTCTCAAAGAAGAGAGAAGTGATAGTATGTGAGAGGAACAACTCTGCAGACACCAAGGTCAGTGGAGAAGTAAGGGAAGAAGGTGGTCCATGCACCGGAGCTGAAGTTCTGCTGTAGCTCATGATGCAGACCATGGTGGAGCAGCTGTGCCCCTGCAGTCCATGGAGGAGACCCATGCCAGAGCAGGTGGATGTCCAGAGGAAGTCTGTGATCTTGTAGGAAGCTTGTTCTGGAGTTTTCCTGACAGGGATCTGTGAACCCATAGAGAGAGGAACCCATGCTGGAGCAGGCTTCCTGGCAGGACTTGTGACCCTGTGGGGGACCCACACTGGAGCAGCTTGTTCCTGAAAGACTGCATCCCATGAAAGACACCCACACGGCAGCGGTTCATACAGAATTATAGCTCATGGGAGGAACTCATGCTGGGGAAGTTTGTGGAGAACTTTGTCCCACGGGAGGGATCCCGCAGTGGTCCAGGGGAAGGACTCCTCTCCCTGAACAATGGCTGAAACAACATGGGATGGACTGACCATAACTCCTGTTCCTCATCTCTCTGTACCACTGCAGGAGAAGAAGTAGAGAATGGGAAAGAGGGAGACGTGGGGGAAAGGTGTTTTTAAGATTTGTTTTACTTCTCATTATCCTTCTCTGATTTGGTTGGTAATAAATTCAATTACTTTTCCCAAATCGAGTCTGTTTTGCCGATGACAGTGTGTGTGATCTCTCCGTGTCCTTATCTCAACTCATGAACCTTTGGTTGTATTTCCTGTCTAGTTGTGGAGGGGACTGAGGCTTTGGTGGGTACCTGACATTAAGCTAGGATGAACCCACCACAACTCCATCTTTGTTCCTTTATACAGTTTCTTTCTCATGCTTTAATCTATTAAATCATGACATTGCCCTCCAGTGCTTGCTCAAAGTAGAAGTTTCTTGAGAGCTTTGAGAAAACTGCAAGAGAATAAAAAATTCATGCCAGTCTGTTTCTTCTTGCACTTCTATATTTAATATCCTCTCTTCTTTCCTATTTTTTCTTTTTTTCCCCCCATCCTCCCTTTTTTCCTTCCTATCTCCCCACCATTTTTCCCTTTTTCCTTCTTCTTCTCCTTCCCCTTCTCTTTTTCCTTGTGTTCAGAAGCAAAAAAAATCTGGTTTCTGTCTAAGAGTCATTTCTCAGCCTGATCTGAGTGCCTAGTAACATGAAACACTGCTAGGTATTTACAGGCTACTTATTTTAATGCAACAGTAAAATAAATCAGTATATAAAATGCATATGTAGTAAACTGCCAGCAATATCTGTTTCCTTCAGGCTGCAATAACTCCTGTGTGAATTGTTTTTTGCCCCAAATCTCTCTCTTCAGACTTTGTACTGCTTCAGAGCGTCACTCTCCTGTGGATGTAAATAAATGATGACTTGTTAATGGACTCTGATGCAAACAAGTGTATTTTACCAAGGAACAGAACTGAAAACTCTGCTCCTTGCTCCTGACATATATATATATAGCAGTAATGATAATGAAATAGGCCAAGATATTTTTGGAGTGTACAGATCTTTATGCCATAGTTCATTCTGACTGTGTTCCTACTGCAAACTTCTGAAATGTACATTTACCAGTGTCTTGAGTGACATCTCCTGGAGAAAGTAAACATGGTCGTTCACAGTAATTTGCTAGTGAACTGTGACCAGAGATTTGCAGATTCCATTCCTGCCATTCTGTTTTTGGAAATGGAACATTTATGCAGAAATTTTATTTCCCTTTCAAGTAAAGCTGGATCAAGATACAGAGGTTTTCTTCTCACAGTAGTGCTAGCTGACTCAAAGCCCTCGTCTAGTGACAGAGTAACAGCCATAAAATAGTGTAACAAAAAGTCTTTATAATTACATCTTTTGACTAGGTGTCTCATGAGAACTATGTAACCTTACCCTTCTTTCAATGGCACTGGAGTAAATCAAAAGAGACTCTACAGAAACCCACAGAGCAGAGCCTGATAAAACTTCTCTAAAGAAAAATCAGGCCAGTACACTATGGAGAATGAACAGATGATATTAAAGTAATCTGGAAGAAAGAGATGACTTCTCCCCATGCTCTGGTCTCCTGAACTCTCCGGATATGCCTTTCTGAATTATACAGTGCACAGTAAAACTAATCCAGCATAGTTTACAGCTAGAAACTGGATTAAATAAACATGCTGCCATGAATAATGTATACTTCAGCAACTGGGCTAGCTACACTAAAACAAACTTTGATATTTCTTTACTGTGAACCAAGGGCATACACTTAAGATGAGAAGTGATAACAGAAAGGGCAGTTCTTCAATTTCGTGTGATCACAGAAGGCAAAAGCAAGTTTAAAAAGTAATGCATCATTAATCACTCAACCTGTCTCTTAGATTTCAATTTTATTTTATCGATCACAAACCTGACGGTAAATTCTTTCAAGAAAAATATGATTTATTGTCTTGACTGCTTCTATTATTTTCATAGAGTTGTTACACACTGCCTCAGGAGGACCAGATGATCTCCAAAGGTCCCTTCCAACCACAAAAATTCTCTGATTCTGTGAAAAAACATGCAAACTTGAGATATGAAGAAGATAGATATAGCAATATCAGCACTTAGGTGGAAGTTTAAAAGGAGGAAGAATGTATTAGTGCAATAACTCTTAAATCATCAAGAGAATTCTGTAATAAAATCTCTTTTTTTTTTTCCCCCCAAATGAGACCACAATGATTATTCATGGTCACTGGTCTATCACTGAGGATAATTTTGGTTCTAGTCTTTGTTTTGAGCCCCTACTTCACCTTATTCAGAGTAAGGGTTCTCATACAATAAACTGAATGAGGAGGAGTTAGAATTAGTTCATTAATAGACTCCAGAACATGCGTAGACAGAACACTCAAATGAATCTCATATATTTAAGTAACTCCATATAATACTCCTAACAGATCTAATAATTTTATTGAATAGTTTCTAACAGAATCAGTTGGTCCTTTTGTAATTATCCAGACAGAATTGCATATACTGAATTACACAGACATCACAGAATTTTACATGCAGCAGAAAAATGACCTTGGTGTTTTAACTGATGCAAGAGAAAAAGCCCAATTTCCTTTCATGTTGTGTCTGCTCCATTTATGTTACTGTGAAGCAACAAGATCAAGTCTGGGCATGGGTTTTGAAGTAGAAATGGATCCTATTTTGTTTAAATGTGACTCAATTCTTGTAAAGATTTTCAGATTGTTGTAAAAATGATGAACTAGTCAAATTTGTTATTTAAAGTTACTCCATTAGCTAAATTCAGTGTTTTAAAATGAGTCTGAGTCATCACTGCCTTCTGGAATTTTTTTTTTTGTTATTGTAATGCCGGTCTGAGAGCACAGTGTAGACACTTTTGATGGTTTCAGTAGCAGACAACGTCGGTTGCCTCGAAAAAATCTTTGCAGGCCAATTATAGTATCAAAGCATACTCTAGTATAACCCACTACAGTACAGTATTTCTTTCTGAAAGCATATCAGAAGAAACTACTAGCCAGAAGTCCAAAACTCTACTTCATGTGGAGAGGAAAAATGAATTAATGTAAACTTAAGAGGTATTTGAAGTTACAATTTCAATGATTAAACAAAGTGTATAACTAGGCTTCTAACTCAAGTGTGATTCATAACTGCTGGACTATCTACATCTCTTCATCTTCTATGCTGAGAAGAAAGTGAAAATTACCACTCTCCATTCTAGGTTCTCTGAATCAATCCTAAGTGGTTCACTTTTGACTACAATAGAAAAATAATAGATTGTGTGAGTTCATGTGTTCCCCCTCTGTTTGCCCCTTTCCCAGTCAGCTGGTATTTGAAAGTGTAATTTGAAAGTTCCTTAAGATGATTCATGATTTTACTTAAACAATATTGTCTTTAAGCCATAGTAGTTGGCTGAAAATTATTAAAAGCCTAAGAAAGTCAGGTATACAGGTTTAAATAGAAAGAAAAAGATTCAATGCTTAATTCCTTTGACTAACTTAAAAATTTCCAGACTAAATATTGACAAATCCACTTGACAAAATCCATGAAGGATTAAGCTAATGTACTGGCCTTGCTGGAGTGGAACTAGTATTCTCCATAGCACCTCATATGGTTCTGTGTTTTGGATCTGAGACTAAAACAGTACTGATAACATACCAATGTTCTAGTGTTTGCTGACCAGTGCACAACATCAAGGTCTTTTCTGCTTCTCACTGTGTCCCCTGGAGGGTGCACAGTCTATTGGGAGGAGACACAATTGGGCAGGTGACATGACCAGAGATGTTCCATACCATATAATGTCATGGTCAGCAATAAAAGGGAAAATTGGGGGCTTTGAGGGCATATTTTACTCGGGAATGACTGGGTATCAGAATCCTTGTGGGAGGTGGTGATTTATTGTTTTTGCATCACTTTTTTTTTGTTTATTTCCCTTTTCTCCCACTTTCATCCACTTATTAAACTTTTTTATTTTTTTAATCTTGACTTTCCAGTTTCTTGCTTTTATTCTTCCTTTTCTCTTCCTCTGTTCCACTGGGGGTGTGAGGGGAAGGTGAGCAAGAGGCTATGTGGAGTTGGACATTAGAAAGAAGTTCTTCACAGGAAGAGTGATTGGGCATTGGAGTGGGCTGCCCAGGTAGATGGTGGAGTCACCATCCCTGAAGATGTTCAAGAAAAGACTGGAGGTGACACTCAGTGTCGTAGTCTAGTTGACAAGGTGGTGCTAGGTCATAGGTTGGACTTGATGATCTCAGAGGTCTTTCCAAACCTAGCTGATTCTGTGATTCTGTAACAGTCCATTAGGACTAACCCAAATCAACCAGCAAGTCTGAAGAACACATTGTCTTAAAAATCAGAGATTTAAGAAAAATTGTGATTTTGTGTAATTAGTTTTTCCTAAACTAATTGTTGAAGAGTTTTGGCGGGGGGCAGGGGGGAGGAGGGATTTTTTGGTTTTTTGTGTTGTTTTAGAAAATGGAATCAGAATGACAGCTGGAACAATAATAGTTTTTCAATTCATGAAAACAGTGCATCAGATAGTCATGTGAATCTTTATAAACCCTACCATGTATTAACAGGTATGGAACAAGACTAAAAGATCTGATAGTGTTTCAGCTCCAAGCCCTGTCAGAATTATCATTAAGAATAAAAATTCATTTTTTATCTGAACAAAGAACAGGTCAGGGGTCTAAGGGGCAATACACTTCTCAATCATACTATCAAATCGACCTTCCCACTGTGTTGCAGGATCCTCTTGAAAGTCTTGTGCTGCAGCAATTACTTCTGAAGTACAGTGTATGAGCTTTCTTTCACCTAACTACTGTAAAATATTCAAGTCACTTGCTGTCTTCAAAGGGCATTGCAGGCACTCAGCAAACAGTTATCCCTAACATGTTAGGTCTAATCTCTATTACTAGCTCTCAAACAATAAAATGGATGTTTCAAGACAAGGATTCCAGTGGAAGGCTGAGAAGTAGGAGCTACACTCATACTGCTTCTTTCAACATGTCATGGTTTAACCCCAGCTGACAATTAAGGACCACACAGTGGCTCACTTACTACACCTTGGACTGATGAAGGAGAGAATCAGAAGACTAAAAGTGAGAAAACTCATGGGCTGAAATCAAGACAATTTAACAGGTAAAAGGAAAAGCCACTCACACAAAGCTAAACAAGGAATTCATTCATCACTTCCTGTGGGCAGGCAGGTGTCCAGCCATCTCCAGCAGGGCTCCATCACATGTAACAGTGACTTGGGAAGCCAAATACATTACTCTGAACATTCCCCCTTCCTCCTTCTTTCTTCCTGCATTTTATATGCTAAGCATGACACCATGTGGTCTGGAATACCTATTTGGGTCAGCTGGCATCAGCTGCCCCATCTGTGTCCCCTCCCAGCTTTTTTACACCCCTTTCCTCCTCCCTGGTAAGGTGGGGTGAGAGGCAGAAAAGGCCTTGAGGCTGTATGAGTTCTGCTCAGTAATAACAAAAATCTGTAGTATCAACTGTGTTTCCAGCACAAATATAAAACACAACCCCAATACCAGGTACTGTCAAGAAAGTAGCTCTGTCCCAGCCCAAAGGAGAGCATTCTCCCATGCCACTTCAGCACAGCATATTCTAAAACTCTTATATGTGCTCTAAGGGTCTCTCCACATACCCTGGACTTTCTACCCCAAATGCCACAATCTAATGTGTAAAAGTGCAGATCTTATCTAAGGATATTTATACCCCAGGATGCTCCAAAGCCTGCAAATAGATTAAATACTGATGTCCTTTGAGCAAAAATGGAAATCACTTTATCTTACTTCCTGCTTGACTGACAAGCCCATAGTAAATACTGGGATGAATGTTGACATGAATGCAAAGTGAAAAGATAGTTAATTATAACAGCCAGCAGACTTGATGAGAAAACATTAATTGAAGTTCAGCTGTTTCTGTAGCCAACTCTCCACCAGGCCCTTCCCTCATCTGCCATTACCTGTCTGTCCTCATCACCCTTTCTGCCATCTCTGAAAGTGTGGACTGGCTCTTCTCAAAGGAGGAATAAGAATCAGCAACAATTTGTGCCTATGTCTGTGTCTCGCAGAGAGGCAGTGACATCTTCCACTGTTTACAAAATACTTGAATACTTACAGAATACCTGAAAAATTAATTGTGTAAACTTAGATGATGCCACTCCCTAGACTATAAAGATAATAGTGAATGCTCTAATAGTTAAATCCTTTGGGCCTCAGCTACATTGTCTGTGATTCTACAGCTTCTTAGATGAAGGCTAAAGGATCAAACAGGTGTGGACCCACATTTATTTTTTCATATATTTTGTTATGTTTATTTTTTATTCTCGAACTTCAAGACTTTCTTAAACATTTTGGAAACAGTAGCTCCTTCTGGCTCTAATATTAGAGAAGATTCTTATGCCCTGTGATTCAAACATTTCTACAGGCTTTGTGAGAGAACAGAGGAGCTCAATTTAGTTACTTAAATGATTACTTGAGATATCTCACCCAGTTTTAAGGTGCGAGCCAAGGGCAGTGTGAGTCTCTCATAGGTTTGGCATAGCATTTACCTCTCTTAACTGAAGATCCTGGATGGGAGATATCTCAGAGAACTTGAACTATTACTAGGTGTTAAAGGTAATTTTTAGCTGTCTGATCTGCTCCAATACCATCAATGTATGCTCCATAGCACAGAAGCAGACAGAAACAAATAAAGGATTAGAAACAAACAGGCAATTTTAACATTTTTAAAGCAAGTATTTTCATAATTACGTCTCACTCTCTAATAGTACTTTAAATATTATCAATAAAATCATAGGAATCATAAAGTCCAGGTTTGCTTCAGGGTAAGTATGAAGAATTGGATTCCCAAGGGAATAATCTTCAAAAATCAGCTACGTGTACAGCCACTGAGTGAAATGAAATGTAAGAGACAAGGGAAAAGTTCTTCTCAGGAGTTACAAAACCTTCTTGCAGCAAAGGCTTGTTCCATTTTTTTCCTTCAGATTCACTGATGAGAAAGCATTCACAGTGTAAACTTCACATTACAGATTCAGGATATCCATGAAATTAAGTCATTACAGGGAATCTTCAGTTGATTCATTACAGTGACTTACTATTGTCTTTTCACTTTTGTGCAAAAGACCAAGAATAATAGAGAACTTTGCAAAACTTCATCAAAGAAGTATGCCAGTATTTTTAGGAAAGAAAAATAAATCAGTTTTAGGACAATAATCTCTGTGAAGTACAAATTTAGAATCACAGGATGAAGTCACCACAGGCAGATAAAGTTCTAGAACTGTAATAGTTTTGCAGCATTTATCCAAAATATCACTATTTATTTAAAGCTTGTTTTTCTTTATTTCACATGCCTTGGAAAATATTTCGTTGGGCAATTCACTGGAATTTCGTGAGGATTTGGGCCTATGCTTCTAAATAATCCTACAAGCTTATATTTGATAGTGAAATGTTCATCACAATTTCATTCTTGTTCGATGCCAAAGATTGTTTCAAAAACAATTTTTAAAATTAATTATATGTTCTTGTTTGACTGAGAAATATGGCAACTATTGATTTGGAGGATTCTGAAAGATTGTATTTTATTCATAGCATGATTTTTTATGTGGAGTCACTGCAATTTATCTACTGAGTTGTCAATTCATCCCTATCTTCACAGAAATTAAATTATTTTTATTTTCGTTATTGAATAACTTTAAGATTTCCAGCTTTGTTGGTCATGACTATAAAAGGTATTTATTCAAAAGGGTATGGAATTATCAATAGGAATATAAACGCAATAGTTTCTTAATAGTATCCATACATTTGCTCATTTTAGCCCATCAAGATAAAGATATGAACATAAGTCTTTCCAACTTGTATTTATCAGATCTCACTAAATGTGAGAAGATCAACAAGTCTGTACAATTAGCTGCACAGCCAAAAATAAAAAAAAAAAGCTAACAGACAGAAGAACATTTCTTCTCTGAATGTTTTTTGCTGTCAAGTTATGAACCTAAAAATGTTTGTAAAATAATACATGCCACTTGTATGAAGTATGGAAATTCTAGTTCCCTTTTGCCTTTTTTTTAGGTCATAAAGAAGAAAAGCAAAACAATTAACAACAACAACACCCCCTTCTAAACCCATGAAGGGTCACCTCATTTGGTACAAGGCTTATGTAGACATTTAAAATTACAAGGAGATATATAAATGACAACATTTAAATTTTACTTTCTGAAACTGCATTCAATCCTGTGCTTGAGAATGAACAGGCTATGAGCAATCTCTTCTGTTGTCTCATATCTCCAGAATTCTCTTGTACAAACTGTACACATAGTCCTAGCTGCATTCCTGAATATTTTCAGAACTCCTTACTCCATTTACTAATATGTATAATTTATAATGATATAATTAATAAACTAGCATTAAATATCCAATTAAAGTATTTAAACAGTTTAGGTGGAAAAAAACAGAATGTGGCTGGTAGGCAATGGTAAATAGCCTGTAGTTTTTCAGTCAAGTTTCTCTGAGTAGAACTGGGTCATAAGTATGTCCTTGGGAGAGCTAGGTGTCATTTTTGCTCTTCCTGGTTTGGGGAAAGCTGTTTCAGGAAGCTGGTTGCTTTCAGAAATTTTTTAATATCATCACGCCATTGATGGTCAAAGAGCATGGGGAGTAGGAAGAGAAAGGAGAGAGAAAAGGATATGCCAATGTACTTTTCTGTCTAATGGAAGCCTTTTCACTTACCAGCTCTATGATAGAGCTGTGTCTTGCAGCTTTGTTGATATTTTCAGGTAGTACCAGGGCCTGGTACAGTCTCCACCAACACCTCACAACACCTAAGAGGGCCAAGGGAGTGAGAAGCAAGAGCAGGTGAAGGCAAAGGCAGGGCTGGAGATAAGTATACCTGCAACATAGCTCAGGCAGGGGCTGTAATGAGCTCCTGGGGCCAGGGGAAGGAAAGCCCTCGGTGAAGCCTGTTAGGGACATTAAGGTGTGCTGATATCCTCAGGGCCCTGATGTCCCTATAAGAATCAGAAGGCATTTTCTATTTGGAAACAATGAATAGCTTGCCACTGATTCCCAAGGGAAAGGTGGGCATTTTATGTTTCTCTAGTGCTTACTAGAGATTGATGTGCCCTCATTTTTTCAACAGCATTAGTGCCTCAGACCTAGGTTTGTTGGATCAATTGTTTTCTGGATGACTGGAACGGAAAGATTGTAAGTCACAGCTTTTATTTATGGCCTTCTGTATGGATTTGTCTCATATCTAACTGACATAGACTCTGCTTAGCTTGCATGTTTCTGAAAAATCCATTCCTTAGGCGCTTGGCTTCTCTTTATACCATATTGAGAGCCAAAACATTTATTGGCTGCTGAATTTTCCAGGAAGTAAGCTGGCAAAAGATGAGATGTTGCTTTTTAATTCAGTGGAACTATACCTAAGCACCTTTAAAGAACCTGGCTTTATACATGCTGCTTTTCATCCATAAAACAGAGTAAAAAGAAAAAAATCCTGTTTTTGTAAGCTGTAAGAGTAAGTACGTATAAGTCTGCAAGGTCCTCAGATGTTGCGGTATACAAGACACAAAGAGATGTTTTATAAGAAGAAACTACAGAAGAGTTAAAGATCAGAAACAGCTTTTCAATTGCCAGCCAAGCTGAATACTGAACAACATACAGGTACTTTGAACTGTTCCCAGTTACTCATTCAATCAATTAAGTGAAAAACTGTTGAGCAAATCTTAATACTGAATTAATGTGAAGAAATAATGAATTGCCTATAGACATTTTGCAAATGGAAAATATTAATTAAGGTAGGCATTTATTTGCTCAGCTGTCATTGCTCAGAATTCAGTGGGTTTTGAATATGTTACTCAGATATTTCAATATAGGTCAGGAAAATACATTTAATTTTGGGGTTTTTTAGGGGAGGAGTTTTTGGGGGGTTTTTTGTTGTTGTTTTGGGTTTTTTTGTTGTTTTGGTTTGGGGTTTTTTGGTTGTTGTTAAGGCAGGCACAGATTAAGAAAAAAATCATTTTACAATGTATAAAATAGCTAGCCAAGATTACTGGCTGTATAAAGAAAGGTATAAAGCTGACATTTTAAAAAAGCAAAAAAGAATCTAAACAAATTGATTAGAAGGAAATTAAAGCATCTGCCGAGCTTATGTAGTTGGGATTTTTTTTTNAGTTCCAAAATAGAGGACACTCATACAAAAGGGTGCCTTTGGAGCATAACAAGGCAAAAAGAAGTATGAGACAGACTCACCAGGGCTCTGAACTCTGACAGGGAAACAAATAACCCCTACTCAGCAGAAAGCTTTGGAGGGCAGGTAGATTTATGATGGGTTTCCTACTTAACTGACAAGAAGCTCTAGCAATCAGTGGCACAAGAAGAACACAAAAACAGGAACAAGACATTACCATGGGAATTGGCAAGCAAAAACATAGAAAAAGAGCTTGAAGACGGTGGCCTCAGCATAGCAAATGTGGTATTGTGCCAGAAAAAGCGGTACCTTACCCTGTCTGATTCAGGTACCTCCAGGGATAGTTGTGTCCTAAGCCAAAATGGACTTTGTGGGACCTCCTCAGCTTTCCCACCTGAGGCTGCAGTGAGTGTCAGAAAAGACATTTACGCAAATGTCTTCTCTGATGTGCTTACAGATATGGAGTGAGAAGTAGCTGTTGTTGTTTTTTTTTTTTAAATAAAGAAACCAAACTATAGAAAACTGAAGTATATGTTGGGGGTAATGTGTGAAAATGCCCTGCTGAGCTGCAAGAACAGATCCATGCAGATCACTAAAAATTGACTGAACCTGTCCAAGATCTCCAGACCACACCAGAATAAATAGTGAAGGTCATGCCTTGGAGCATCTCCAAGACAGTAGTGGCTTCTCTATGCAGACAAAGATTATAGGATTTTATGTACACATTTGCTACTCAGAAGATCCCTTGAGGGACTTTCCAAACACCTTCCAAGAAAACACTTGAGCCTCCATATGACCCTCTATTCCTCAGTAAACAGCTGGGGTATGTGTCCCAGTTGTGCTCATGGAAGTCAGGAAAACCCTGGGCAAACTGCTCTAACTCAGAAGCAAGCTTTGAGCAGCAGTTGGACTGGTTAAGGTCTGGTGGTTGGTTCCAACCAAAATTCTTCAGCAGTGCTATTAATATTCTGAATTGAACTGGTACTGGCAGATTTTCACAGCTTATAGTAGAAAATTCTTTGGGTTTTAGCATTTATGTTCTGCTTACAAACATTTAAGTGCTGACTCTCTGAAGCTGAAACATGGATGAGGAAGCAAAACCCATTCCTGCTACTTTGAAAGAACAGAGGCTGTCTTACACACATACATCCTTTTACTCACATTCCAGAAGTTATGTGTAGGCTATGCTGTCCAATTCCTTTATCTCTAAAGCCATGATGAAGATATTAGATATTATGAAGAGCTTTTTTATGATGCTTTTGCACAAAAGTTACATTTAATTTTCACAACAAAGTGTGCTTGAGGGCTGTAAAATATTGGGGACTTTATTCACTGCTTAGAGAGAAATTGCACCAATCCATTTACTGATGAAGTCATCTGGAGACCTTTGGTAGCCAATGGAATGCCAATGATGACATTTTAATAAAAGACGTATTTCTGGTTTTATGTGACTTTTTTTTTTTCCCATGTAAGAATTCTAATGGTAATTGGTGATGCCATAGTCTAAGGAGTTTTTTTCTAACTAAATGAAAATAACAAGTAAGCTACAAAAGACTTAGATAAGTTATAAGAAGCTGTATATTTGAAGACTATTGCATGCTAATCAATAAGGTAATTTAATTAAACCATAAACTTTCTAATATAATAGACAAAAGGAATTAAAAATTTGCTCAACAAGTAAAAGCTTCACAATGAATGCAAAACCTGATATTGAACTAGGAGAAAAAGTATCTTAAAGTGCCTAGTTAGGGTTTGAAAAATGTGGTAAAATTCCATTTCTACTATACCTGTCCTAACCACAATTTTTTCATTTCTGAAAAAAAACCCCACTTTTAATGTGACTTTATATACATCTATTTTATCACATATTGTTAACTTTTAAGTAGAAATAGATTGAGTATGGTTACTATTAAATACTTTTATTCCTTTTTTCAGTGTTAGTTGAATATTTTCTTTTCGACTTTTGTTTAAATGAGTTTCATAATTATATATTTGGTAAAAACTCATAGATGGAGGACTTTAAATGTAGTCATATTTTACTCCATTAAACCAAGAAAGTTAAAACAAAATTGAAAATTTTTCTTTAAGGAAAAATTCCCGTGTTTGTCTGATTATTTCACAATATACAATTTAATCAATTATGTTATATTTTAGGAACTCAATCTGAAGAATGTAGAATCTAGTTTGCAACCATGTTGCTGTAATGTCCTAGACATAATTCAGAAATAGCAGTATTTTTAGTGGTGTGTAATATTTTAGAAAACAACCATCTTTTGGTGGTGGTACTTAATAGAGTGCGGAAGTGTATTCTTTGAAGTTTGCAAGTGTGGTAAAAGTTTATCAAGAATACTGACATATTCCTGTCTGAATATCAAGTTTCTCACATATTCAGTTTGCACTGTGTGCCATCTCCAGTTTATTGTAAGATGTAGGATACATGTTTGAATAGTATTCACAGGCAACTAGTATGATTAGAGACAACCGGAATTGTTTATCTATAAACTGAAGGCAAACAGCCTTGAAATCTTGCAACTCTGTAGATAAGAGCATAGAAACACATTCTCCTACAACATTTCTTACATTCTGTGCATCTAGAGGAGCTGAGAAGGCATAGAAGAGAGACTGAAGAAGAGGGAAGGCTGTGAAGGATGGTCAGGGTGAAATTTCTCTGGAAAACTCTGTGTCTAAACACATATGGTTTCAAGGAACACAACAGTAGCTCTTTTAAACTAATTAAGAAATTATACAGATTTTATTATTAAAACACATTTCAATTACAACACACAAAGTTTCAATACCACTTTAAGATGAAATAAACTGTCACTGTCACTAAAGACATGTCCCTCATTCTCTCATTTACTTGCCTCTAGCTTCCGTCCCCTCTGAACTGCCAACTCCATGAAGCTCATATAGCTACATGATGAACTGACCTGGTTAAAATATTTTTATCCAGGTTCCAGAACAGTTCCCTGGGGTTCACTTCTCTCAGCAGCAGCTTAAATTCAGGAAATGAAAGGTGCATATCCATAATCATTGCAACAAATCTAAATTGAGACTGCTGTGATCTCAGCTGCTTTTCCCATCCCCTGCTGTGCACTCTACTGCCTTGCACTGGCACTTTATCTTCTGTAATCATGTATTGAAACATTATGGTGAGCTGAACAGATGAAAATTCACAGGATAAAAGAAGAAATAAAAAAAACCCAGCCAAACAAATAAATAAACTTGTTAGTCCTTAACTGAACTAAGTCCTTGAAACAGTTTGCTATGTGCCTACTCAACCCCTCAGATAGTAAAAGTTAGGGAAAAGGGCCAGATAGTAGGGAAATATTAGGACTATGACAGGCTAGAGAGGATTATCTTGCTCAAGAAGCATATGGAGACTATTTTTAGATCTGTGGCTAGAAGAAAGGTAGACTTTAGGTAAATACACTACAGTATACATAGGGGTTTTTCTTTTTGTTCTGTTACATCTCTGCATAAAACTGGAAAATGGAGGTGAGATACTTAGCATCCACTGATACACAGATATCAACTGGAATATCAACCAGTTTGAGAAGGTGGCATAAAGCCCCGTGTTGAATTGGATTACTGTGGTGCCCCTTTGGCTTACACTAGAAGCAAAATTCCCCACCAGCAAGGACCAGGATGATAGTTCAGTTTTGATTTTCTTTTTTGTTAACTAGGGCCCTCATAGAAACCAAAACATCTTTAGTCTTAATTTCATCAAACTGTAAAAAGGAAGTGATTTTGAACTCTCTTCTTTACCCTTGCAAGGTAAAGCACTACTGGCAAAACAACACATTGAACATTTATGCTTTCTTAGCACAATGCCAGTTTTTCCCAGCTTTGGGAATGAGAAGAGAGAGAAAAATCCCTGCTTGTTTTTAGTTTTGGATCACTTCTGCACCCTAATGAACTCGCCAGACTGCTTACAGCAGCTCTGGGGCTAGTTTGCATAGGATGTAAAAATAGCATCACCAAAACCTGGCCCTCCATCCTCTAATAAAACAATCTCTGTGAACAAGTTTTTTCTGTGCAATGCCTGCATCAAGACATAGAGCAAAAAGAAAATGAAGTGTAGAAAAAAAAAGACAGACATGGAAACATTACCCATATTCTTCAGTGAATTTCTCCTACCCATTATCTGATTAATTATCAATTACTTTCTACTCCCTTCAGTGACAGTATCAGCTGCCTAGCATTGCAGGAGAAGTGAGCATCCCAAAACGATGTTAAGTAGGCAAGCTAAACTGCAATACTGCATTAAATATTTCCTATTTAGACATGAATATGGTTATGTTTGATCTCACTGAAGTCCCCAAACTCTCACTTCAGTGAGGCTTACCCAGGCTCTAAATCAATAGAAGCTGAAGACACGTTGTTTTCTAACAATCTGTTCCTTTAAGTTGAAAGCAGCTGAACATGATCTTGCTAGCTCCCAGTGTACTGCTGTGGCTGAGAAGGCTAATGTGATTCTTGGCTGCATAATCAGGGGAATACTCAGCTGGAGTGGGGAGGTTATATTACTGACATAACAGCATAAATGTTTATGTTTACTCTGGGACTCGAGGTACAAACTGTAGTATACACATCCCCTAGAGAGGCAGCTATTCTCCATGACTACAATATTTAAGAGAATGGTAAGAAAATGAGTCTGTTTACCACAGCAGGAAGAAAACAACTCATGTGGATTTAGGTGCCAAACAATAAGAAGCTAGGAACTGGAAATACTGATTACTGCAACGTTTTTGTTAGTCTCATGTCACATATACAAGCTTTTCCTACAGCAGATGGACTAATAGATGAGGAACAAAGAATATGTGAGTGTGAAATGCATATTTCTGTATTTTATCTGGACTTACTTCTCTCTTAACCTTCCTGAAAAAAGGTTTTTACACTCAGCAGTTAGCTTAGAAATACTTAGCAAATACAAAGTTACACAGAAAGGGGAAAGAGACTGAACACAGCTATATTTAGATACAAATGTGTGTAAAGAAATACAGAACATGCAGAGTTTGCCTGCCTATTTCAGGGTTCTTTTCATGTCTTTTTACCCCATTGGAAAGAAGCACTACTTTCTTCTGGTTGTGATAACAATGGCAAATTTTTCCATCAGCTTTTTATCAACCATCTGTATTTAAAGACAGAAAAAAAGAAAAAGCAAAAAATAACAGCCAAACCCAAACAAATGAACCACCAAAGCCACAGTGAGGGAACCACTTTCTGCAGATCATTCATCATGGTGTTGAATGATGATGGAAATACCCAGAAAACCCAGCCTTGTTTTCCCAGGCTAATATTTACCCAATAGACCATGCTGGTTCTGTGAGATCACAAGTGCATTTTGTCTTTGAAGCATGTTATCCATTACCTTTGAAGAGGCTTCTTTTAATAAAATACAAATCAAACACATCTAAAATAAATCAAACACAGCAAGGCTTTGAACTAGATCCCAAGAGGTCCTGGTAACATAGTCTGCATTTAAAAATGTGCTGATAACATACTCTACATTTACAAATGCTGCTGATCTCAAGTGGAGTTAAGGATGCTCAAGATCTGACTCAGGATTTGAAAAAAGCAAAATAAAAAAATAAAAAAAATAAAATCCCATACACATAGGGCACAAAGGTGAAAGGTGGAAATGTGCTCTAAACTTTTTCTGCCCCTTATATTGAAAACAGCTGTTGGCCACAGGCACAGTCTGAGTGCCTCATCTTTTAACTGTAAAGAGGTAAAATTTATGCCCTCAGGCTTCCTACTCTTATAAGTCAAAGATGCTAATGATGTGACTGCCTACCAATGTAACAAAGACTGCCACTGCTGAGTCTCTTTCTTTAAAGCAAAGTACAATTCAAAAACTTTCATTTTGTCATTGAAAATCCTTGCTAAAGCTCTGGCATTTTTTCTGACCTCACATACAGTGCTATAATGTAATCCTAGTGGGAGCACCAGAAGTTCAAAATTCACTAAACCTGATGGAAGAGTTAACACAGTAGTGAATTTTATAATTAAAAAATAACTTCAGCTCAACACCTCAAAACCCAAGTATGCCATTACCTCCACTTTATCAGTCAGGCACTGCATAATTAGTCTATAGAGTAATTTTTAAAGTGGACATCTACATGCTCTTCCATACTGAAATATTCCATGGGGCTCTGCTGAAGTTTTCAATGCTTTTAGCTTAAACTATGATAAGCAGAGATGATTGACAAATTGAAGACTTTGTTTACAGCTGCTGCACTGAACATCCTTTAGAAAAAAAGAACATTTCTGAAGGATTGTAAATTAGATGATGGCAAGGTTCTGAACGTGCAGTTCAATGTCAAGATGTTACATCAGCCAAAGCAATTTGAGCTGGTATTCAATTTTTTTCAAAACGTGCCATTTATTATTTCTGGTAAACAAGGTTATTGGCTTAACGAAATACTTGTTGCAATAGAAAATATGGTATTGAATCATCTGATGATTTAGAGATTCATCTTATACTATAAAAGGTTTTAAAAGATAAAGGATAAAATATGAACTGACAGATGACAGTAAGAGATGTGAAATCACCAATTTTCTGTCTCACATTTGGCCAATTTAAAAATGAAAATAATAACCTCATTAACTGTCAGTCTTCAGAGGCATGACATTCATGTTAAAGATCTGTATCCACTGTGTGAGTTATTGAGAATACAAGACACCAGGAATAACAATTTAACATCTTTGTGTCAAAAGAAGAAATGAAAGATTGGAAATGACAGAGGTGAATGAAGCTGTCGTTCTTTTAATTTTATTTAACTCACCATAAAAATCTTTCTCACTGTTATTTCTGTTTTTCTTATCCAACAGCACCACCATGTGACAGCACAGATTTTAGTGTTTGAGTTTCCACACACATCCTGTCCCCTCAACTAAATCTTCTTTTTGATTTAGTAAATGAGATAGATGTAAAATTCTGACAATGTTAAATATTATTTAGGATGCAAATAAACACCATACCAGTGGGTCAGTGGTTCCTAAAGCTTCAGTCAAGAGTCTTTGGAAAAGTTTTCTGATATTAAGTTGCAATGTTGTCTTTTTTGTGTGAATATACAAGAAATACCAACCTACATTAAAATCACTGTATTTGCATGTTTATATATACATATTTAACTGGTATTTAGTGCTGTAAAAGAAATGCTTCATCTGTAGCTGTTTCTTTAAAAGAATGATTGTTATTTCTTTGGTGATGGCTTCTAAGACTAGGGATGAGACACAGGTGCCCTGTGGAAGATAAGAGCTCTGTAGTAGTTCTCATTGGCAATCTATTAATAGCATCTTACCTAAGTGCACCATTTTGGACCTCCGCTCTGAGGCACCACATTCTATCCATCCCCTGTGCAGAGAGCCTAAAATGGTGTTTTCAGTCTATTAGCCCTGGGCCAAACCCTTTTACAAGCTTTTGCATGCTCTCTCTCTCTCTCTCTCTCCAGTCTAATGAATATTTACCCAGAATATGCACAGTGGAACTGATTGAGCAGGGCAGACTGAAATTACACCATTGCAGAACATGTCCTTAGTGCATTCACATCAGAAATACTGAGGCAAAGGAAGAAATTGTGTCTTGGTTTCCCATGTCTTAAATGGATTACTTAATCACTGAGCAATCAAATAGGAGCAGGGCTGAGGCCTGTGCTGGCTTAAATCCAGTAGATATCTTGTGAAAGTTTCTATGAAATGAGACCAGGAATTGCAGATTATTTGTGGATACACCAGGTACAAAAAAGAGAACTAAAAGTCTCTGAGTACTTCCAAGGCAAAAGCATTTATGTGCATGCTTGTTAAAACCTTATTCAGAAAATACATATGAATAAAGGGTAACAGGAGCAAGCAACAGCTTTGGACTCCAATTTTTGAATCTAAAATGTCAGCCCAGGAAGAAAAAGGCAACCAGATAATTTCATGAGTCGTCCTGGGTTTTTTGCATATACCAGGATCAGAATGAATTTCAGGGGATGCTTTTGATGCTGTAACTGTGAATTTGGTTTCTTCTAGTTCTGGGATTTTCAGAAATTTCTCTCTTTCCTTCACCCTTTTACTCTATTATTTTAAAAGATAATTCAATGCAATTTAATCTGATTTTATATTTTCAAACTTTTACATGGAGGTGTGGCATAGAACTTTATTAAAAGAAAATATAATGTACGATAAAAATAAAAAATAAAACTTTCCTTGGTTTGTCATCTGTGATAAATAGATCTTACAAACTGTGTGGCTCAACATAACATATTTGGGGTCAGGAACTCTGGAGAATTTGTCAACTGTGTCACAACTGCCCTTTTTTAACAACTTCATTAGACCACTTAGAAGGGAACAGCCATTATGCTAATACTATTTGCAGATTGCACTTATTCAGGGGACCATTCAAACCCTATCAAGGACATAAACATAACAGTTGTCCAGCTAGAGGAGCTGAGTACATGGATATAGAAAACAAAATAAGATTTTGAAAGAAAAAATCAAGCCATCATATATAAGAAAAAATGAAGGTCTCAAACTCTTACTTTGCAATCAACAAGAGGGATTAAAAAATGAAGTTAAAAACATCAGGTAGTGATGTTAGGCACAAAGTTGCAATCAATTTATAACACAACATGACAAAAAGCAAATGTAGGGTCATTTATAATAATATACAAAAGAAGCATTGAGTGACAGAACACAGAAATGACAGTGCATCTCTGTTGATCTCATTTGGGAGACCATCTCTGAGTCTGGGATAAACAAATACTATAGAAAAAATGCTTGAATAAAAAGCTGAATAAACAATAAATGTGTAACTCATTTTTCATGAAACTCTATAATGCAGAGAAATCTGAACTGCATTAATAGACAGCCCTTGGCTGTCTTGGCTCTAAGCAGTTGTTCTTAGAGCCAAGTTGCACTGCTGCTCATTCTTTCTACTTGGAATTAGCTATGGACTCCCAGATGATGTTTGTCACAGTCCATGGAAAAGCAGTAGCTATAGGTTGCTCCCAGTAGTCCCTGTGGAAGTGATTTCCTTCTTAGTGATATGGACACATGGTAGAGTGTGCTACTTTCTTGCAGGGAATGAGAGCAGGCCCTGGTATCTTGTTAAACAGATTTAGCACTACATGACCAAAGTCTTTTGCCCTTTCTTATTTGCCATTAAAGAGATACTGCTGGCTAAATGTACCTTGCTAAGTGCATTGGTCCCAGGGAGTGATGCCTAGTTTTAGGACAAGTGATGAGAAGTAGCTTGCAATGACACTGCTCAAAGTTTTCTGTAGAGAGGAAAGTGATTTTGCTTTCCATAGAAAATTAGATATTATCTCATCATCATCATTATCATCATCATCATGGCTAGGCTTCGCGAACGAAGATTTGGGAAGGGCTCTACGCACGCTTGCTGCAAGTGCGCTGATGGCTAAAGAGGCCGATGCGAGATAGGCAAGTCCGGTTGCAAAAGGCACAGCAGAAAGTCTCCATAGGCGGTGTTGGTGAGGCACGGTTCTTTCTGCGTTGTCTTTTCTCCTCCAGACTGATTCTGCGTGCATTCTCAAAGGAATCAGCAGCGTTATGGATGGTGTGTCTCCACGCCTCCCGATTGGAGGCCAAAGTGGACCATTGATGGTAGTCAATATGGCCAAGGCTGAGGTACTGTTTTAGAGATATTATCTACTGTATATGAAAAGCACTGGGTCTTCTGGCCTCATCCACTACTCCTGTGACAGTAAGACATAAGTAATTTCTGTGTCTTTTGAGTTCTTTTTTTTTTTAATTTTTGCCCCCAGCTTAATGTGTCCAAGGCATTGCAATAGCAGTGTTCCATCCCACCAAAGTATTTTTTTATATAGTATGAGTCTCTTGTACATGTTACATACCCTGTGGTGTGATACAGGGACCTGTAAGTGTGCCAAAGCTGCTGGGATAGTTTTGGAGCACTGTGTAAAGTGAGGGTTAAATCACATATTTATGTTGTCTTGTTTACATTGGAATTTGTGGCTAGTCTCTTGAGTTAGAACTAGATCTATGCTTTATTTAGGAATACTTGAGTCTGATGAATCCAAGAGAGACCCCAAGAGTGAAATAAAATGTTTATTGCTTAGGCAATCACAGGAGCAGGTCCCTGTCTAGGAGAGAAGAGATAGATTATTTAGCAACATAGCAATACCTGCTTTGAGAATAACATCATTAATAAGAATAAAGTCAAAGAAACTACTAGAAAGCTATTAAAAAAGGGGTTTTGAAGAAGTGAATAGTATTTATGCATTGTCAAACACAATAAGACTGTAACCATGTCTGGGCATCTCTGTAAATAGGGTCAGATGACACCAAAGTTTTATCCTCAAATTCTGGATTATACAACCTGTGCACAACCTAAGAGCACAGGAGAGATTCTCCTCAGTAAGCTATTAAAAAGAGATGACTTCTTAGATATACTTCAAAGAGGCAAGGTGCAAAAACCCAGGTGTATTATCTGGAATGATAAAAGAAGATGAGACTCAGCTTAGTAGTCTCATATTTTTAAGTGACAATATATCTCTGTTCCATGAAAAAAAAACCAAAAAGTAAACAGAAAACCCCTTCACTGAGGAATTTCAATAGTAGATTGAGTAAGTAACTAAAAATTTGAAATATTTCCTCATTTTTTGAGACCCTTAATATTGCCACTGCAATTGATGGTCTTCCTACTTTGATTAAAAATTGTTACATTTCATTCTATTAAAGTGAGCAGCATGTTTAGGAATTATTTTTTTTTTTTGGTAAAATTACTTACTCATTAAAAATATAAAGATAAATCTGAAATGAAACATTGATTTAATGAAAATGTTACTTGAAAGTCAGTATATGTCTGTTTTCTACATGTCACTATCCTTTTCAGAACACACACACACATATAGACTACATAAAGTCTAGTAATGTCAAATTATTAAAAAGTAGATTTTTAAAATAATCCACAAAAACACACTAGAATTTTCAGTCATCTCAACTGATGTCATTTAAAACAAACACACCACCCCCTCCCTCAAATTGTGATTTTTTTTCTGTTCAAAGCTTTTTAAGAAAGAAAATAGCCTATGGTAATATCTTGATATACAGATTGTTGCAGGATCTTTAAGACCAGAATTAAGTAAATGAATCAAACCCAAACTTCATTTTTGCAGTCTGTCATAGGTCAAATCAGAATTAGACTTATTATTGTATAAATATACCAACAATAAACAAGGTTGTACCAGAAACCTTACACTTGTGAAGGTTGCTTTTTACTAAACCCAAATAATAATTGTGTGATAAAAGCTGAAGATTTCTTTTGGTTACAATAATTTCTGTATTTTAAGCTTTTAAAATCACTTTATAAAAGTATTTTTCCTAGAGAGAGGTGTGCTTTCTATATTGTAATTTAAATTCCAGTAAAAAATATTTTTGTGTTGTCAGGTACTATGTTAGTTCACTTGCCTCCTATTTATATTTAATATGGAGTTTCACTCCTGAGTGTCACAGTCTTTTCTGCCTTAATATAAATAACATCAGTACAATATTTTCTTTCAAGTTTTGCAGGCATAATAACTATTATAATTGCACATGATAAAGAAAAAAGGTATAAAATTCATCATGAAAGACCCTAAAATAATTGGTTTTAAAAGGTTCTCAAAATAATTGTGTCGTGTCAAACAGATAGGAAGGCCCTGCTACATTCCTTTTTGCAAAATAGCTTTTTAAATTACTTTTTGTTATTTGTAACCACTGCAAAATATTTCATCTACCATTTTTTCCTTTTCATTTGTATTCTTTTTAATTTCATCTCTATTTTCTCTCCCACTGGTCTTTTGAATAGAACTAATAATATTTTTTTTTTTTATTTCACATTAACAAATGTCATGTATACAATACTTTGTACTGCCAAACACATTAAAGACAACACCTTAAAAATTGTTTCATACTTGAAAGTGGTGTCCCGAAGGCAGTCAGTTATTGTGTTCTTTATAATAATAAGTGCAAAATGAAGACAATTATAATTTAGATAAGTTTACATAGTGTGTATTTTTCAAGGTATGACATAGAATCATAAAATCATTAAGGTTGAAAAAGACCTCTAATTTCATGGAGTCCAAGCATTAACATAACACTGTCAGGGCTACCACTAAACCATCCACACACTTTTTGAACACTTCCAGGAACAGTGATTGTGCCACTACCCTGGGCACTCTCTTCCATTGCTTGACCACCCTTTCAGGGAAGAAATTTTCCCACAAATCCAACCTAAGCCTCCCCTGGCACAATTTGAGACTCTTTCCTCTTTTCCCATATCTTTTTACCTGGGAGAAGAGACTGATCCCTACCTTGTTACAACCTCCTTTCAAGTAGTTGTAGAAAGCTATAGGGTCCCCACCAAGCCTTTGTCCCTCTCATAGTTAATTCATAGCAAATAGTTAATACTTGGCATATTCCATAGTTAGAATATCTCCCTGTAGAGGGACTGTAGACACCTAATGGTTATCTGTCTGGATGAGAGGTATGTCTTTTTGTAGTAGCCTAAGGGTCATTGGGTAGTCAGATCTCTAGCTAGAAGTGGAAAAATCCTGTTCTAGGGACGTTGTTTGCTCTGTTAAGTGTATGGAGCAGCAAGGTAAGATGGTCCAGAGCTCTACCTTTGTCACACACATTTTTCTACTGGGCAAAAGACTTTATCATCCTTTCTGTTATCAGCCTTTAATGTCCTACAATCTCTGGTATGTGGCTAACTGTACTCTAGAAATGAACTAGAGCAGATTGTGGAATTTTTTAAACACAGACTCCAAAACTGACACCATCTATTTTAAATGCTAAAAAGAATTTGACTTTATTCCGAGCTCTTCGGTACCAGGATATTCTCCATGGTAACAGGAAATTGTGGTCTAATTAAAGGATACCTAAATAGTGTAGTGGTAACAACATAATGCCTTAATAGTGTAATATGGTGGGAGTTATCAGTACGAAACTGAATAGAGTGCCTTTTGTTTCAGTTTCAACTATCTCTGGACAACCACTGAATTTTAAGTGAATTCCAACAACAGACATGAAGCGGCCCACTTTTACTTAAGAATGAGTCAGGCTTACCCAGATTTTCTTGACTCTTCACTCAGGATTCAGAATTTGCTCTGATTTTAACATCGTTTGCCATTAAACCCAATCTGTAACGCTTGGTAGGCTGTTAGAGTGCAAACTAGAAGGCACCAATTTTTTATGAAATACATGATCCAGCTCAGTGGGAAAATGTTCTGATTATAGAAAATCCTGACTTCATTCAGAGCGTATTTAGAGGTTTAACACACTTATTAACAAAACCACTCTTCAGTTAGTCTCTATTAATTAACAAAAGCACTGACAGAGCAGTAGTGGGACACCCACCCTTACGATAAGCAGGCGAGAATTGCTGGGAAAAAAATGTGAGTTTCTGCCAGGGTGAAGAGGAGTCATGGGAATGCAGCTGCAAATCCTCACAGAACAGCTACAAAGGCAAAGAAAAATCACTGCTGAGGCAAAGGGATAAAATAAAGAGAGATGCTTGTAAGCCTGCCATAAAAGAAAAAGATACAGAGATAAGAAAGAAATCAAAACATAGAAAGAAATATTAAGAGAAGACAAATGGAAGGAAGTCAGAAACTTCTCACAGGACAAACTATACAATTATTGTGCTTCAGTTAGAAGAAAATAGAAGAGGTGGGGATGAGGTACTAGCCTGTTAGTAGTAGGACAAAATAATTAAACACTGTCATGATAAGACTAGAAGAAGAACAATTTTTTGGGAATACTAACTGATGGCATTCATGGAGGAAGAAGAATGATCATAGCTTCAGATGTCATTCCAATATTGCTATTTGCCATGAAAATGGGTAAGATAGTATCAATTCAAGATAACTAGTTGGCTGTAGGATCAAATGTATGAAATATTATTGATTGTGAATGGAAGAATCTCGTTTGAATTCAAATATCTTTACCTTTTTTTTAACTTTAAAAATAAATAACCATAAATATTTTGAAAGTGTACAATGTTTAAGAAATTACCTACTGCAACTGAGAAATTGTCCTTCCTGTTTTATTTTAGAAAAATTTCACTGAAATTAATTAAATCTAAAAATTATCATATACTGAAGAATAAAATTCTAATGCCAGGACCAAATGTTTGCATCTTCTTTGCTTTTGTCAAAGTGATGCAAAGGCTAATTTTTCATCCAAAAAACAGAAAATCAGTGTAGAAACAGGACCTAGGGTTAGATCCAAAATAAGACAGTGTCAGAATATAAACTCTAAATTACATATTCAATATCCCTTTTTAGCACAGGGAAAGCTGCAGGTCTCAGTTTTGGAACTTCAGACTGGTATACTGAGTGCTAAGTTGCCTAGGCTGCCCACTAAAAAGTGCTGAATATATTGCAGAATCACAGAACATGCTGAGCTGGAAGGGGCCCAGTCCAACTCTTAGCCCTGCACAGGGCCGTCCCCAAGAGTCACACCATGTGCCTGAGAGTGTTGTCCAAACACTTCTTGAACTCTGTCAGTCTTGGTGCTGTGACCACTTCCCTGGGGAGTCGGTTCCAGTGCCCAACCACCTTTTGGGTGAAGATCATTTTTCTAATATCCAGCGTAAATATCCTCTGACACAACTTCAGGCCATTCCCTAGAGTCCTGTCACTGGTCACCAGAGTGAAGAGATCTGGGTCTGCCCCTCCTCTTCCCCTCACAAGGAAGTTGTAACTGCAATGAGGTCTCCTCTCAGCCTCCTCTTCTCCAGTCTGAACAGACCAAGTGCCTTCAGCTGCTTCTCATACAGCTTCCCCTCAAGGCCTTTCACCATCTTTGTTGTCCTCCTTTGGACATTCTCTCAGAGCTTCATATGTTTCCTGTATTGCAGTGCCCAAAACTGCACACAATATTCAAGGTGAGGCTGCCCCAGTGCAGAGCAGAGTGGGAAAATCCCCTCCCTTGACTGGCTGGGCATGCTTTGCCTGATGCCCCCCAGGACATGGTTGGCCCTCCTGGCTGCCAGGGCACTGCTGATTCACATTCAACTTCCCATGAACCAGGACCCACAGGTCCCTTTCTGTGGCCCTGCTTCCAGCATCTCATTCCCCACTCTGTACCTACATCTGGGGTTGCCTCATCACAGGTTCAGAATCCATCACTTTCCCTTGTTGAACTTCATATGGTTGGTGATTGCCCAGTCCTCTGATTTGTCAAGATCTCTCTGCAAGGCCTCCCTGCCTTTGAGGGAGTCAACAGCTCCAGTTTTGTGCCATCTGCAAATTTGCTTAGTGTCCCTTCCAGTCCTGAATCCAAGTCATTTATGAAGATGTTGAAGGGGACAGGACCTAAGATGGAGCCCTGTGGAACTCCACTAGTGACAGGTTACCAACCTATATTCCCCCATTCACTGTTACCCTCTGTGCTTGACCCATGAGCCAGTTGCTCACCCACCACATGATGTGTTTATCCAGCTGTGGGCTGGGCATTTTGTCCAGAAGGATCCTGTGAAAGACAGTATCAAAAACTACTGAAATGCAAAAAGATTACATCAACTGACTTACCTGGATCAACTAAGTGAAATTTACTTTGTCTTAAAAGGAAATCAGGTTTGATAAGCAGGACTTTCTCTCATGAAGCTGTGCTGGCTGTGACCAATGACTGCATTATGCTACTTTCTAAGTTTTTCCTTACTTCAGCCCTCAAGGTTCCTCTGCATTTTGTAGCTTGTAGTTTTCAAGCATAATATGTAATCATCTCAAAGTCAAAGTCAGAGGAGAGACCATAGCATAGTATTTTCCAAATTCAGGGACAGCGGTAATCAAGCTGGTTTCTTTTCTTCCTTCCTTTTTGTGATAGCCTAGGTTAGCAATTTCAGCACTTACACAGAGAAAACAAGAGATAACATCAAGATTTTCTTCACATCCAGAGGGTCAAACTTAGGTCCAAGAACTCTCAGATGGTCCTGCTATACAGAGAACACAAAAATTGGCATTCTCATTCCTTTCTGTAGAAGTCCTTAGCAGCTGTAATTAAAATGAATTAGCCTAGAGAGATAACAAGACTGAAAATCACTTCTTCCTAAGTGTTTATTTATAAGCTAGGGGTTATTCAAGATTACTCACCTAGTTTGTCGTTTGAGATGCCTCATATAACTCATCAAGATTGCAGCTGCCACTTCAGACAGAAATGGATTTCTTGTAGATCCTGTGCCATATTTCCAATTATGTAGAGATGACTCAAATACGTATTTCAAACAACATCTGACAACAGCAATTAGCAGAGAGCACCAAATATAAACGTATCTCAAAATTCTATTCATCCACCTGAGATCCACAGCCTGTAATTATGTCTCAGAGAACAAAGGTGGAATTCATCACACCCAAATGTAGATATCCAAAAATCAAGCCTAACCTAAGGCAGCCTCCTGGATCCCCTCTGCATTCGGTTGTGCTCTGTGGTAGCTAGGGACTACTGTCTTCTGGAATGGCTTGTCTCTATGAACTATAAAGGGAGTAAGACAGATATGGGTTTAAAACAAGATAGATTAAATTAAACCAATGTCAACCTGACTGTCAGTCATTATTTTAGAGACCTAGAATTAGATTTGCATTTCTACCATTTAAAATAGAACCAGGAGTTGCAACTCTGCACCCTGCAACACGAAAGCTTAATCCTCATTTATAATATCCACAGTCAGGTATGGAGAAAATGGAAGAGGGATTATGCAGCTCCTGCAGGTGAGCCTCAGAGCAGGAAATAGTCAAAAAATTCATAAGGCTAAACAGAAAACCAGGAACAAAACTATAAAAAAATAACACAATTGCAGTAAAGTTCCTATGAAGGAAAGGTGAGTTCACTATACAACAGCAAATTATTTTGTAGAACCAAAGCTTCTTGAATTTAATTTCCTAAATTATATTTCTTTGCCCAATTATTCTCTGAGACACGTGACCTTTAATAGCATTGCATTCTGAATCTTGTTTTATGCAAAGAACTCCCAAAATATATAGTTACTTGAAAATTATTACTCCATTCCAAAGTAAGACAAATTCTGTCTGGTTGCCTACAGCATATTATTATCACAGTTTACTTAAAAAAAATTGTAATAAAAAACCCCGTACTTTTGTATGTGTCTTTGTTCCTGGGCTTGTAGCTTTCTTATAGTTAAAAGGTGTTCTCCAATAATAACTAAAAGAATTTGACATGAACAGCTGGAAAATTCATTTTGGGAATATGAGTAATAGTTTTTGATATATATTTCTGCCACTGTAACCTTTCACAAAACAAGCTTGCATTTGCCGTGCACAGCAAGGCTTTGGAGTACACAGATGGTTCTGTAAACTGTATAACACCAAAACTTTTTCATTGTACACAGTTGACATGGAAGCTGCAAGTTATAGAAAAATGAAAAGTACTGTGGATAAAGTGTCTGTTACTAATGTTCCATTGAAAATATTTTATTTACATCTGAGAACCAAGCTTAACAAAAATTGGATAACATCTTGCAGCATCTCATTACATCAGTTTGTCCACAGAGTTAAAAACAAATTGAAATATTTCATCTGGTGTTGCCTTGCAGTGAACAGGAGACACTGACATGGCATTCTCAACTGAATAAACAGTGTTTACTATCTGTGAGACAATTATTTTTTTCTCATGCCTTCAGCTTGATTTTCACTACACACCATGATTATGTTGTTCCAGGGATTTGAAGGAAAATTTCTAATTTGAGGTCAGACTTTCAAAATTCTAAGTTGAAAATGTTAATGAAATAACAAAATATGCTTTGGTTTCCTTACCGGGGAACAGAAAACAGTTCATTTATATCCATGTCACCAATTTCCAGCAATGACAGCCTATATTTAGAGGCCAAATTCATCAGAATGTAAACCATACCAAATGATTGATACAGGATCTTACTTTTAAATATGCCTTCTGCAAAACATTACTCCTACGTTCTTACTTCAGTGCATAAAAAATTACCTTCAAGAGGAATGAGCATCTTAAGTAGTGTAGCTCACTGTTGCAAGGTTTTAGGTTTGTAGATCCATTGGTCTTAGATTTTTCATATAAATCAGAATTATTCAAGCTAAGAATAGTTATTGTTTTGATAATCAATTTCAATAATTATGTGCTAATTTGCCTAGTCATCATGCTCTAGGTACCTTGTCTAAGAGTCAGTGCTTAAATCATACTCAAGATGAATCTCAGTGTAAATTATTCTTTTATTTTAGAAAGGGAAAAGCAAAAAGAATTTACTTCATATTCATGGTAGCTATATTTCAGGATTGCCCGTATTAATTTAGTTTTTAAAATTCTCTTCTACTGCCTATAATCATTCCAAAATTTATCTATTTGGAGTTAACTGTTATGGAGTAGAATGAGGAAGCTCTCAGTGGGAGACAGGTGGAAACTAATTAGTTTTGCCTACATTAAAAAAAAAAACAGTGTCTAATGACTTTCACTGAAAATGTCTACTTGCCTTAAGCTGACAAAGAACATCTTTGAAATATGGTATAGTCCTTTAATTGCCCTAGATATGTATCAGTATAGTCATCTATATACTACAAAACCATTAAGATTTAAAAGAAACAGAGTTCACACTTAATTAGGATTTTGTGAGTTATCACCTTAGCGTCCTGCAGGTTTCATCTGTGCTAGACCTGCTCTATCACAGGGCAGCAGAAGCTCAGTGAGACTTTCCTTGCAATTATTCTTATCTGCAGTAATTCCCAGAATTCTAAAAAGATAATTTGCATCTGGGGCACATAGAATGCTATTTCTAGTATTTTCTCTTTCTTCCCTTCTTAGTCTCCCTTGTGACTGCTCACTTCTTCTCCAAGTTAGCATTCCTGACACAGAATTCCAACAAACTTTTATGTCTGTAGAAGCAACATTATCTTCATGGCAGAGTGATGTAGGAAGTACAAACCAAGCAGAGAAGACCAAAAAGCTGGACCTGAGAATGAGGGGATGAGAAGAGTAGAGACAGTAGAGGTGAGAAGCACTGGATGGGGCAGAGGCAGGAGGGTCACTGTGAGTCACCCAAAGCCAGTGGGAATAGGAGCCAGAGTGAAGTGGGATCACAGGCTCTGGGGCAGAAGAGTGTGAATTCAGGTAACTGATGAACACAGTGTAAGATGTATCATCTACACATCAAGAAAGAAGATTGCTCAAACTCTAGTATTTGGGGAACATGTTTTAAAGGTGAAAAAAAAATCAATAAAGCATGAAATATCCCATCTTCTGGGAGTATTAAAAGAAAAAATATTATACACTTGCCTGTAACGGATAATTTATATATGCATGCCTCCCTGAAGGGGTTAATCTCTTGAAGTCCTTTCCATCCCTAAATTTCCAAGACTATAGGCTGATATAAAAATCTACCTTGACTGTATTAAAATCTGTGAAAATGGTGTCAGTCTGTGTGTGTGAGTCCATTGTACAATGTCTTAAACCAATCGTGCTGACTTTTAGCATTTCCCTTTATAAAACTGAAATGTACTGAAATTACCCAGTACTGCTAAGCCAGTCATCATGAGATAATATTTTGTTCATCTTTTTTCATGCTTTAATGGGATGTAGAAAACAAGAAAAAGTAATAACAAATATACTTTATCTGAAGTTTAAATTAATGATGCAGATAATCACTGCTTCATACTAACATGAGGCAAACTGCATAGCTTCCACAAACACAAAAAACTCCACATTATCTCCTCTGATCTCGTCCTTCCTGGATGGGGACTGGCAGTAACTTGAATGTAATAGATCTTCCACTCATGTAAGATTCATATGTCTGGTTTAGAATAACATGCTTAAAGTAGAGTGAATGCCCAAGCTACTTTCTTGGGTACAGTGTACAGTCGTCAACAGCTTAAAGAATGTATCCCAGAAAGAGTACAGTAGTCTTCCTATGAGATTTTATTACTCCACTGTTCTACCCTCGATAACAGTAAGCTATTGGGTAAAGAAACCAGTTGTAAATATTGTAAAATCACAGTATTTGTTTAAATGTCTCTGCTCCATCCATCTTTATGAAAGAGGATAAGGAGGCTGTTGATTCTAAGCTTGACAAAATACTAGGTATTAACAAAATCTCATCATTTTCCATGCTCATTATAAATTACTTTCATGCTTCTGTGGGTCTGTTTTACTACTTTGGACCCATTACTCAGGACACCTACAGCAGCTCAGACTCATTAATCTCATTAAACCCATCTGAGATGTTAATTTCAGTTTTTGATGCAGTCTTATTTGAGTATTTCCAAAGCACCACTGGAATGCAGGGATCCATAAAAATGATCCAAAATAGATAATTTTCACATATCAATTTCTAAAAGCTTATATAATTTTATTGAAGTAATAGAAAGAGTATAATAGGAAAAAAACCCTACAAAGCAAATAATAGAATAAACTTCATTATCTTGACTATTTTCTTTCTTTTTTTCATATTGAGCAATAATCTTACCAAAATTCTGTGGATCAAGTATTACATAATTATTTGTCACCAGAATGCTTTCGTTGTGCAATCAGTAACCTAGATGTTTTATTAGTCTGAAAAGTTAACAAACATGCTTTTAGTCTTTCCTCTTCAAAACGTCTGTCATCATACTAATTAGTTGTAGTGCTAATTCCAAGCACAATAAGTCATGATGAATCCTGTCTACTTAAAAATATATATCGATTTAATTTCATAAACCAAGTGTTTTATTTCAAAATATAAATTACTTATCTCACGTAGCAGGTAAAAGATTGAAATGTACTTATCTCTTTAAATCTCACTTTTGTTCTGATGCTTGGAGAAATCTGACATTTTAATATTTGCCAGCTTATTGGTAGAATTAACCCAGTAGAGTTAAAAGTTTGTGAAAAGTAATATTTTTTTATTTTTTTTTTTTACATTGTATCACATGTATTTTCCATGGAGTGTAGCTGATAATACAAGATGATTCTGGATTTTCCCAAAATATCAGTTAATTTATTCCATATATCTCTATGCTCATACTGACTAGCTCTCAGTCTCTCACATTAATTAATTCCATACACCTCAGTCTCATATCAATTAATCTCATGCTCATGTACCTTTGGAGCTTTTGTCCCAAATACCAGTAGCAGTGACCAAAAGTCCTGTTGTCTGTGGAGAAATCCTGAATAGCCAGTTTTGCATTTTAACAAAATCTGATTGTGAGTGCTGAGCTGATGTTTTTAATGATGAATTTTCCACATTGGTATTCTTATCCCTAATATCCTGCTTGGGCTCTTACGCAATCTTCTCCCATCAATCTTGTCTTGCAAAGGAAACATATAATACAAGTCCAGTGTATCCAATAGTTTAAGATACTACCAAA
>VWZG01009484.1:68252-78960 GCA_013396735.1 Grallaria varia
AAAAATTCTATGGATTAAATATGCCTGTTTCAAAAGAGAGGAAACCATTGCACCTACAGAGATAAATCCAACATTTTTAATTTCTTCGAATTCTGTAGCGAATGAACAAACTACAGGACTTTGCCTTCAGTAATAGACCACAGAGATCACACTAACTTTCCTGCCAAACCAGTGAGTTCTCAAAGACAAAAAAGTAAAAATAAAACCAACAAAACCTAGGAATATCCTATGAATATTGAACAGTCAAAGATACAATGGAAGCAAATATGGAAGTAAATGGAAGTAAAATAGTGCACGTCAAATGTCTGATTCTTTTGCAATCTTAAAGAATAAGAGCAAAATCAATGTTTGATCTCGGATATCTGAAGTCAAGGAAAGTATTAGTTGCTAAATCCACATGTACCGCTATCTATGCATCTGTTTGGCAGATGCTGAATTAAGTCACAGACTGAAGAGTTCATTGAATTATGTCATTTCAAGCAGAATTTTTAGTTGGTCTAAGAACTTTAAAGAATATAAAAATAACATTTGCACCTAGCATAATGATAACAGCAACATGAACTGGGGATGAACATAGTCTCTCAGCTTGTACTAAGCGATGTAGAGAGAAAAGTTGGCCAAAAATCTGTAGGAACAAGTAAACAAATATAACTTAGCAAAATGCTTGACCCTTTTCTAGCCCGGTAGATAATCATGTAGGTGTTTTTCTTATGTTTGCACAGGACCAAGATTAGACTGACAGGAGCCCTGTGGAGCAAAACAAGACCATCCTCCCCTCCCCATGCAACTATTAGCAATCCAGCTACTCTTTTTACATAATGCTTATAGTCTGATTGTTTACTCTTAAACCAGCAATCTCCTCTGGGAGAAGGGAGAGCATTAATCTGATTGTTTTGGTTTCTTTCACAGTACTGAAAAAAATAAAAAACCATAATTGTCAGTTGTTTTTTACAAGAAGAAGAAGAAAAAATAATTTTTCTGCAAAGCTTCTCATGTTTTAATACAGTGAATAACACTTACCTTACAAATTATTTTTGGGTGCCAGTGGGATTCCAAGCTCTCAAAACGTTTATGCAGAATCTGATTAGCTTGTTTTAATCATAGATGTAATGCAGACTATGTTCTTCACTTGTACCATGGGCTAAATCTATATAAAGGCCTTTTTCTTTAAATAAAGATAAACCAAGCAAAGAGATTGAGCTCCACACTTCTTAACTGTTGCTTCAGTATCTCTGATATTTTCGGATTGCTCCATCAAGTTCTTCCCATGAAAATTCTGACATGAGGGGAGCTAATTTAAATCAATGTGTGAGCTGGTCCATGTTGCTTGGTCATGAGCTCTTTCTATTGTTTGTTGTGGACAAGTTATATGGTGTATTAAGTCTCTCCCTGTCATGTCACTGAGCTCTATCATCTCCTTAAAAGAAGGGGGTTTCACCTATACTGCCAACTGGAAATATCTTATCTCATGCCCTATACCCATGCCAAGCATTGACTGACAGTTTTACCAGTCATGCAGCAAACCATTCCAGAAAATTATTCCAGAAAATAAACAGTATTTCAAGACAGTTTTTAAGTCTGTTTAGTTTATACAGTTAACTTAGAATGGCCTCCTAGTCTGTTACAATTTGTGCAATGAAGAGTTAAATATTCCCTCTTAGACTGTGAACAGTCGGTGACCACAAAGTTTGAATGCAATGCAGATGAACAAGTGTCAAAAGACTGGAGTGGTCTTCCATGCAACCATTCAGTAGTACTCACTTCTGTACAGACGGTTTTACTTCAGAGGATAGCACACCAGATCAGAACTCACTAAGAAACTGAGCATTTGTATCTGAGGGGTTTAATTTTAAAACCACTTCCAGCTGACCCAGCTCTTTGGGTCGAGGATCCAATGCAGTAGGACAGGGAACCTGTCAAAACGTGCATGTCATCACAGAGCACACCAGTACTAGAGATCTCTTATGCTCAGGTGAACTTCTGAACTTCCTCTTTTAGTTCATGTGCATCTCTGAAGAGCAATTTTTAAAATATATGTATCATAATGGCATATTAAATGCTCACGATTTTATATCTTCTGCTTTGTATTGTCCTTCATCTGACTTAACTTTAAAATAACTGCTCATTTTAGGTCTATCTGAAGTATAGAGCAGATGGCAAAATTGCTCATCTTGCTCATAAGATGTAATCTGTTAGAAGATAAGGAGGGACAGCATGCAGAAGATTTAGAAAAATAAGTCAATTTCATCATTCAGGAATGTAAATCATAGAACTGTAATATTCTTTCTGAAACTTCTTAATGATCAGTTACTAAAATAGCCAAACTAAGAATGTCAGCCTTACAGCTGCAATTTCTTAAAACTGATCAAAGCTAAACCCTGTGATCTCCAAATTTTAAATCCAATACTCTGCATCCTGCCTATCACCTGTTTCTTTTTGCACAGCAAAATTCAATCATGGAATAAGAAAGCTCTGTATGCATACCAGTAATTGATTCCTTCTGCCCTGTACTTTCAGTGAGACACAAATATCGGATTAGATTTCTAAAAACTCATACTTAGAACAAAATGACGACAAACACTCAAAGAATACCTGATCACACTAGCTCAAGTTTTCCTCTGAAAATATGGTAAGCTTAATCATACCATTTGGTCACCCAATGATGAGTTAAACATAATTCTACACTGACAAATATTTAATTCCCACAACCATGCTTATATAAAATAAAAATTTTAACCTCAATTACAGACGAGGAGGTTAACCCCCACGACATCTTTCACAAGTCATTGTCAGAGTTAGAAAATCTGTCTTCTTGAAGTGTCATGGCTTCAAAGCAAGGAATATAAAATGCTATTGTGTTGCATTAGCTATCATGTCTGAAGTCACGACAAAACAACAGCGGTAAAGAAGGTTCTCAACAATCTTTCAGTATTTCAGTATTTGCTTATTTTCGCAGGTTTCTTTTTGCCCATTATCACTACTGGTCTTCTACTTCACAGGCCTTCCTCTGGTAGATCATCCTGTGCAACAGTACTTAGCACACTGTCTCTTCTCTGGAAAAGAGCTGGTATTATGAAAGATTCTGTCACTCTGTCACAGAAGGCATTAAAACTCTTTTTAGCAATGCCTCTAACCAAGGCTCCTCCACCTTAATCTGAAGACTGTCTACATGAAGCTGACTTAGGGGTCTTCTTCTTACTACGGTTCCAAATATAAATGTGAAGTCTCTGCAGTGGTAAAATGTATCAATTTTTAGTTTATCTAAAAATGTTTTGTAACTGGCATGAAAGTAACATTTATCTAGTTCAGTTGACTACCCCTGTAAACATCCTGAGCGGAGGCCTCTTTTTTAGGGAGCCCTTGGGGAAAGGACTTCGTTAACAGGTGTCTAGAATGAACTCCCTACTCAGTGGCAAAGAAAGTAATGTGCTTTGCATCCCAGAAAATTCCCCCTTGGCTCACCTAAAGAATATGAACAAGGAAGAGTAACGGAATAAGGAATATTCATTTACTTATAGTTTACGTATACCTGAATAATACAGAGACTATTTCAAAAAAATCATACTTTAATATATTCATATGTGTGCCTAATTTAATGCTGAAATGTTTTTTACATTTGTTTTCAATTATAGACCTTGAAACTACTCACTCAAAGACAAATCTTTGTAGTTCTTTTTGTTCATAAAAGTCACTTAAAGAGGGAACTTGAAAACATCATTAACTGCAATTCATCCTTGATCCTTTCATCCCTTCAGAGCTTATTTAAACTTCAAAGTCTTGACCCATTCAAATGATTTAAACAAGTGCTCTGAAGTTGCACAAGATACATGACAACCAATAAAACTTCTCCTAATGTGATCTCTCTTCATTGTGAAATTTTCTAGATAGGGATGACAAAGAAAACCTGTAATATATGAAAGAAGAGAGTCATGTTAAGATTAATTTCATGATAAGGCAAGATGGACCTTTAACATGGAAATACTTTGATCACATTTTAATTTCAGTCTTATAAGCAGATATTTATAATGTTGAATGCATTTGGAATACTACAATTTGTTGGAGTTTTCTGGGGGGGTTTTGCTGGGTTTTGTGTTTGTTTTTTTTGGTGGGTTTTTTGGGTTTTTTTGGGTTTTTTTGTTTTTGTTTTTTTTTTATTTTTTTTGGAGGGCTGGGACCAGTTTATCACATAATACAAACATAGTCTGAAATGGCAAAATACATAAAAACAGAATGAGAGTCAAAAAAATGAAATTACTTACCATGCCTAAATGGATTATTTTTTGCTTAATTGTGAGATAAATATAAAGACCTAATTGTATAGTCTTACTCTCCTATGTCTTTTACAGTCCATTATTTATATTTCCATGCTTATCCTACTTTCAGGTACCTGCCATTATAACTAGCTGTCCTAGTTATAGTGGCTGGGACCAGTTTATCACTATGTGAATGTAACTGGAACTGCATATTCCATACCCTCTTTGCCATTTATCATGAACTGTTAATGATGCATTGTTTGCAACACCTGCCCAGGACACACCTGACACCTCAGGCTATGAACTGTGTGCATGAGAAAACAGAGATAAGAGGGTTCCCTGTCTTCGCAGCAATGATTCAGGTGTTCCCATCTGAAACCAAGCATATATAAGCTTGGGGTTTTGGGACTTGAGGCACTCACTCACTCGTCAGACTGAGAGGAGGACCGGAACCTCAACAGGACTACCTGCAACTACCACTCTCAACCAGGCTGTGACCACCAACCCTCTGGAAGGAAAACAGGTTTTCCTTTTCTTTTTACTTTGGACTCAGGGGGACTACGTGATGCTCAGCACAGGGGCTGGTGAGCACCATACTGTTTGTGCCCCAGGGGGCTGGGTTGTACAACTGGGTTTTGAGGGCTGAAACCAATTTTCCTTTTTATCAGTGTATCTATTGTAATCTTTTTATTAAATTGTAGTTCTGACTTCTAAACTCTTTTGAGTTGGGTTCATTTCTCCTGCCGGTTTACTTTTAAACCAGCGCACTGGCAAAACAGAAAACAGGCATAACGGCATTTAAAAAAAAAACAAAACCTATATTTTATGATTAATTAAGAGGTTCTGGAATCACATAAAGGTGAGAATGTCTTTTTCATTGCCTTTTAGATAATTTGTAACCATTCCTCATAACCAAGAAAAGCTTGAAAATTGAATTGTGGTGTACCTTAACAGCTAAAATTGACTCTGGTCTTAAAAGATGAAAAAGATGCCACCAATTAGAACACCCTTATCTGGGATTAGTACTGCAATAGCTGTGAGCTGGTTTCTAATGACCACCAATATCAAACAGCTTTACAATGATGCTGAAAGAGAATGAGAATCCTCTCTTCTTGCAGGGCCTGTGTAAGGGATACCCACCATCACTAGCCTTCAGGAGTGAGAAGGCTGCCTGGAAGACACAATTCTTCCCATCTTTCTTCAAGTAGTGTACAAGAGTCTGGGAAGGGATACAGCATACATCATACCTGGAAATTTGTTTCCATTGTCTATTCTCTGGGAGAACATATGAGAACTTGGGGTGCAGAACAAGTGAGTTCCAACGGAGTGAATATGCTGCAGCCTTTGAAAGGGCATTGTAAGCTGCTTTTTCCCTAGTGTAGACTTGAAACTCTGATTAATATTGTTAATGTTACATTATACAAACTGAGTCATGTATGAGAATGTACATCCATTATATGTGTATTTTCTATCATTTTATCCCTAAAAACATTAGTGCAACCACTCCCTCTTTACTTAAGGTAAGTACAATTACTTTTCATTAGTGTTACTGGTCATTACAGACCAACTTTAATCATATTCTTGACTAAGAAGGTGAAAAATGAGACAAGCAAGAGTGGATCAGTTTTGTCAGCGTGTAATCCCTGTAATCCCTAATTGTGACACACAACTACATTCCGACTTCTGTTTAGTCTCATTTCTTTCACAATGATGTAGATTAAAAGCCTCTCCAAAAATTTTGCTAGGTCACCCCAAGATGCTTGTATCTTTCTCTCATCATTGTTAATATGTTGCTGCATTGGCTAGTGATAATTAATTATTGTACTCCTAAATCACTACAATTATTGAATGTTCTTGTTACCTGTGCTGTATTTTCATTTATTAAAGTAGGTGTATAAATGTAGCATTGTGCTGGGCACTTCATATGGATGAATCCTTTAGAATTCTTTCACTGAGTGAGAGGGAACAGGATCAGGCTAAGAGAGGAGTAGAGACAGAGGAACATAAATCAAAAGCTCCACTTTTCTATACTCCTTTTGAAGTTGTGATATGGCTCCAGGATCAATAAAAGACCTCATCAGTGGCGTATAACTGCGCAAGAAGTTTCTCATGCTCTAGTCCTAAACTTGGCAGGTTACTCCCTCAGCCCTGTGAAGGTGTTGTTGCCATCTTTGCAGAGGATGTTGTTGCTTCCTTGTTTCACGCTAATGCTTAGATCCAAGGCCTTTTTCTCAGCAGAATGTATTTCAATATCTTTTAGCTAACTTACTAGTTGAAAGTACAAAAATACAGGGCTTCTTCACAACTATTGTAAAAGAGTAGCAAGTAATAGTTGTAGATAATCTTTTCTTTGTACAAATCACCATGCAAAACAGCAATTTCTACCATTGCAATGTCTTAATACCGTAGAGCTTAAACAGCATCTTTATTTTTATTTTGCAATGCTCTACTGACATCTTCTGGAATGCAACACTATTTTTGTCTTTTTAGCTAACTTGTGTGCTGATAATGAAATATCATTCAATATAGAAAAAAATCTGATGTTGCCACACATACAAACCCACAAATATCAGTGTAGCTTTTACATTCTGAACATATTTCACTGATTTTTAAAGTATCAAAATCATAGAGTAATCTTGAAAACATAATAAAAAGAATGTCTCTAGACTGAGATAATCGGGTTTCAGGGGAAAAAAAAAAACCTATATTGCTGCTGCTAATGTCTATCATATTTGATGCTATTTATAAAAAACCTTGGAGTCAAGGGATTAAGGCAAAATCTGATTTTTTTTTTTTTTTTTAAATGTGCAGAGGTTATAATTAGGAACAGGGCACCCTTTAAACCTGTATCGCGTACCCATATTTAATTCCTCAGCTCTCCTTGTTCCCCATCCCTGCAGCTGAAGGTGGAAAACTTGAAGCACAAAAAATTTCACCACTCAAGTGTAAGCATGACCCAGTTATCCATGACCTCCACATGAAGCCTGCAGGTACAGCACAAGATTTATGAGATACCTTCATCCTTCTGGAACTGCAGCTGGAGGCCAGGCATCCAATGTCTAAAGTGACAACAAATGCTTATATTTAGGCTACTGAATCCCCTTGTTGCCATTTTCAAAGACAGTTTCACAGACACCTAGTTGACTTTCATCCCTAATGACCAAAATGATTAAAAAAAAAAAAAAAAAAGCTGATGGTTCTAATTAAAAACAACCAAAAAAATGGCATGTGATTCATAAAGGTAGGATCTCAGGTTCCTATCCTTGATGTAGTCACAATAATAATGCAGTGCAATGATGCTGAGAAATCTTCTTGCCCTTTTTTTTTTTAAGAGAAAAAGTTGTTGATTCTAAGAATTTTATTTTGTGGGGTTTTTAATTTACTTTTTTAAACCTATTCATGTCTTTATGTACACTGTACTGTTTAAAAATTCTGACAGAACAGATTTCTATTGTAATTTAAAAAAATTATTGTGGACTAATTCACATGAATACACAGGAAATTCTCAGATTATTTATTTTGATTTTGTGCAGTAAAAATGCATTCTGCTTTGTAATTATATTGGATACAGTTATGTATTAAAAAAATACACCTACATCATGATACAGGACTGCAGGGACTTAGGGGATGAAGTAAAGAGGAGAGTCCCTCAGGTTATTTTCTACAATAAATAGTAGATATAACCTGCCAGTCAGAAGCAAGGGCAGGCAGAAGCAGGCATATCACACATATCAGCATCTGTCTGCACAGCTGTTTTTTCCAGCAGGGTGTTTGCCTCCATCACTATTCAGATACTCTTCTAAGTCTGTGGGTTACTGCAGAGCAATGGCACCCACCTATCAAACAGGGACAATGACATCTTTGTTAATAAATATGTTAACTAAATTACAGAAGTGGCTTTCAGCTAGGTTATTTTGGTATTTTGGGAGTGGTGTCCAAAGCTTGGAGACAAGCAATGACCAAGGGGCAAGTTGAACGTGTTGTGGGAGCTGCTGCCACACTCCCCATAAAGACAAGGCACAGATGGTATTTCACTTGAATGCCTATATGCTAACACTCATATTATGAGAAATAAAGAAGAAATTTTCGGTCTCTGTGTGCCGTCTCAGAATTATGGTATCTTTGGAAGTACAGAAATTTGATGAGATAACCCATGTGACTCAAGTACTGCAATGAAGAGTTACAGGCTCTTCAAGGCAGATAGAAAAAGTAAGAGGAAGGGTTGTGCTCCACAGGCAAGGTCAGCTTGACCTTATAGAGATCAGCTGTAGACAAGAGGACAGATCTGTAGATCTGACTTTAGAGGCTTGGGAAAGTTTATTTAAGAGAAAGAGATGAATCAGATGATAACTAGAAACTCTCTTCAACCTAGGTTTTTCTATGCTTCCATCATGACATGATATTATTAGTGGAAAAGTAACAGTCCTTGAAAGGAAAATTTCACACTGGGACAGACTAGGAATTGCCCTTCCTGTGAAGTGTTGCACCATGTGAATGATACAGGATTGTTCATGTGAGTATGCTCCTTCAACTGGATTTATGAATCTGACTCTTACTGCATAGGTAATGTGCAATGATGTAAAGCAGATTTTTCTACTTTAATAGTTAAAGGGAATAAAAAAAAAAATAGTTCAGAGAAAACTGAGGACTCAATTTGTAGTGGATAATAATCTGTGAGAAAAAGAGTGGTGATACAAAAGCCAGACAATACTAGTTGGGTTTTTTTGGTGTTTTGTTTTTTTTTTTTTTTTTTTATTTTCAAAAACACAAANACTTCAACAACACAAAACGAATATCCACGAAGCTTACTTTGTTATTTAGCAGTTTGACAAGATAGTTTCAGGGAAACTATGAAATAAATGCTTAAATCCGTAAAGCTGCCACTAGAAACTTAGTTTATGGGCTCCAATATTGCTCTGTCCATTTAAGTTGATTTCTACTTTTCAGAGTTGTTATTTAAACTATGAGAAAGCCTAGAATGGATTTTTCTTTTGCTGTTGCAGTGATAATATATTTTGAAAAATGTTTCATCATTTTTATGTTTGAGTGAAATTTTATTGGTTACTGAAGAACATTTCTTACAGAATATAGTGAAAAAAATTCACGATACAAATTGTAGCCTTCAGTTTCTAAATGTATATAAAATTGTTATACAGGGGTGAAATATAACCCATTCTCATCTATTGCAACAGGAACTCTCTGATATTCATAACAACTGCCAACCAGCTGATCAGGCATGTGAGACATAGTTTCGCATATAAAACAGTGATAGCATTTGAATCAAATGTGCTGGCAATGACAGACAGCACAGAAATTTGTCTGAGTTGTTTTATCATACTATGATCATAGAACCATAGAATAGTTTTGGGTGGCAGGAACCTTTAAAAGTGATTTAGTACAACCTCCTGCAATGTGCAGGGACATCTTCAACTAGATCTAGTTGCTCAGAGCCCCATGAAACCTTGACCTTGAGTGTTTCCAGGAATGTGGCATCCATCACCTCTCTAGGCAACCTGTTCCAGAGTTTTCTCACCACTATCGTATAGAACTTCTTCCTTATTTAAAACAGAACCCTGTGTGGCTTCTTACTGCTGGTATTATCAGAACAGGCTTATGGCTACACTTTCTCAAAAATGAAACCAAACCTGCCAGACTAGCTTGCTTCTTCATGTCCTACCGAGAGCAGAACAAATTGCAACCAGCACTGTTCTTTGTGGATGCTGGACAAGGATGCCAAAGTTCTCTCCCACACCTATGGGAAACAGAAAAGTCATGCATAGAGGCTAGAGAAGGTAGAGAGGCAAACAAGAATCAGTATCTATACCTATTGCAGTAAATAAAAGAAGGATAATATAAGGACTCTCACTTATCCCCAGTTCTGATATTAGTTCACTGTGAAAACACTGCCTAGCATGGTTTAGGCCCCTTCTAACTCTCAGACTCCCCAAAAACACTAAAGCAGTGCCTGGGATGGGTATGTGTATGCCTGTGGCCAGTCATGGTGGACTGGGAAAAGTAAAAAAAAACTTTCTTCTTTAAGAGCACAGAGGAAGAAAGATTTTTAGGTCAGGCCTGTGTACAGTTGCAGGTGTAGCCAATGTCCCATTAGACAAGGACAAATACAAAAATCCCAGTCTACAATCTTCCACATAATGTCAAGAAAAAAATCAGAACAAATACCAAGGTCAAAACCCATTTTTCCACTAAACTGAACATGATTAAAGTGGGACAGAAATAGGTAATAAAGTGTAAAACGGCAGATGAATTCAAATTAAAATACTGAAAAATCAATAATTTCTGGATGTTTCTATTATAAAATATGGATAATAAATACAAAGAATATTTTTTCTTTTTAACTAGGTAGTCCTTTTATACTTATAATAATTTTGGTTTGGTTTGTTGTTTTGGGGTGGTTTTTTTCTTGTTTTTTTTTTTTTTTGTTGGTTTGTTTTTTT
>VWZG01009484.1:80152-91444 GCA_013396735.1 Grallaria varia
TTTTTTTTTTTTTTTTTTTTTTATGAAACCTGAAATTTCATTGTTTTCTCATCTTTCAGTCAGAAGAAATCTTCTGAAATTTTTCTGTTATATGCAACAATAAATCCGATGCTAAGATAAAACTGAACTGTTTCACTAAGTTTCAGGAAAGAATAATTAGACACATGTAATGAACATATATTTCTAATATAACCTCTGACATTCTCTGAGATGCATCTGATAATCTCTCACACTCTTCTAAATCCCTTATATTCACACGATGAATGTTGGCCTTTTATTTCTGAACAACTATCCTGTGAAAGCTATTGGCACAGTTCATTGTTCACAGGATGAGCCAAATACATCTCTTAGCCAAAATTAAGAAGCCAAGTTTTCCTTAGCAAGTGGTACCTAAAGTATGCGATGGAACAGTTGTACCACTTGATGGAGCCATTACCAAGTTGCCAGCTAAAATGCTCCTGAAAATTGATGAGAGCAGCTGAAGCTGTCAAGAGAGGACAGAATCTACCCAATTTTCTAGACGTTCAATAACTAGCGAGCCTGGCCTACTTAACAGTGGGTTACATCAACCTGTCAACCTTGGAATAAATCTTTATGCTATTATGATGATATACTACAGTTTAGTTTGCTATGTGAGAATGGTCTGGGAGCAGCCTCTCACCATTACTGGTTTTATGGTGTGGTGGTTTTTTGGGGGGTTTTTCCTACTTAATAGCAACATTATTATTTGTTTATTTAAAAATATTTAAGAGAACTAGTGGGGTTTCAACTGCTTGACTCCTTTACTGAGTATTTTGCTTATCGTTTTTTGTTCTTCCCAGGGAGGAAAATAAACAAACTTTTTCATCCTAAAATAAATTTAATAAAAATGTTTTGAAGAGCTCTGGCACTAGTCTAGGGAAATGCTAGTATCTCTGAATGCCCATGTCAGACTTATCTTGTTTTTGTAAGACAGTTCTTTCCCTTAGGACTTGTGAAAAACTCACATATAAAGTTGAATGCAAGCAGCTATATATGGGGTTCTACTCCTTTCTGAAAGAAGCACACTTAAAACACCAGAAAACATTGTGGACATTTGATTAATATTACCTACATGCCAATAAATTACTGGTAGTCATTTTCAGGCTTCATGGAAGGTGATCGAATGAATACAAAGAGAATATGAGTAATTCAAAATTAATGGGAAAATTTTCCATCAGCTGCAGGCTCTTCACATACTAAATTAACAGTTAAAACACTGAAGGACTCATTTCAATTTGTTTTATGCTTATAAAACCAATTTTCCACCTTCTCCACACTAAGGGAATTGCTCATTTGAAGCTTTTCCTATTTTCAGCTGAAACTTACTGCAGAACTCCATCCAAGGCTAATGTTAACTGACACTTTAGAGTGTGCATGGTATGTCAGAACAGAATCACAGCATATTCCCATTTCTTTCCTCATTCAGGGTTAAGAAATAGGGTAGGAGCATGTTTTCCACTTCCAGACATTAAGTGCTTTTGGAGGAGGGTGATGAAAGGAAAGAATTCACCAGAGCAGAATAATTGCCTTTCACATGCATATCATAAATTCTCTGCTCAAAGGAAAACACAACCATGAACAGAGGGACTTCAAATATAAAGATCCACATAGATTAAATAAAAGTCACTGATTCCAAGATTGGACTGCTTCCTCACATGGTATAAAACTTTAGGTTGAGTTGAGCTGCACAGTGAGTTACACCAAAATAATCTGACAAGTCTGGAGGTGACAAACTGATGGATGAACTATACCTTGCACTTTATAAAAAGCCTTCTCACAGTTTTAATAATTTCTTTTTCCATTTATTCATGTTTTCATAGCACTTTCTGAAGAACATTTTTTAACAATTCAGGCTTTTAAGGTACTATGGGCAGCTATTTTAACTCCCAATCCCCTTAATAGGAATTATGATAGTCAAGGTTTCCTACTTCTGTTTCCAGATTGGCAACTCTCAATGGCTCCATTGTGTGCTCTTTTCTGGCTGCAGCATTTTAATCCATCCTGCTGGACTTGCATTCTGTTAGAGATCTCCTGATACAGTAGACTACAGCCATGTCTCTTCCTCTGATACTTATTTTTGACAACTGTGTCATATTAAACATTAAATAATGTATTTACATGAAAGATGGACCATTTTGACCTCCTAACTATCCATATTCTTGCTGACACACTGATCTGCTCATTCACACTCTTAAATAATCCAAATAGGTGGATAATAAGACTTTTTCTGCAGAACAAGACATAATACAGAGACTTCATGACAATTTTCAGGATTTAAAAGAAACTCATTCTGTTGTACAGCCCAAGAAATACACATATCCAGACATAATAATACAACAGTGTCATATCTTGCCCTAGTTTTCTTTGCAGTCTTGAATACTTCCTCTTCTCTCCATCTGTCTTCTTCCATGGAACAGGAATTTTCTCATTCTCTACAGGCTTCCAGTATAGGATCAGCTTGGATTTACATGATGAAAAGCCATCCAGTGTTATTTGTGTCAGTTCACTCTCACCATTAGCATCACCATGATGACAAGTGAGAAAACAAAGTTCTTGTTTCTTCATAATATGAATTATTGGGATGATGCTTGTTCTAGAACTCTCAGGACAGGATGCTAATTGCACATGATATCCATAATATCACAAAAGAGCTGCCGTTCATCTCAGCCACACGATCTTCATTAATCATAAGGAAGCAGGAGAGAATCCCATTTCCTTGCAAGCCTGGGATTCAATTACAGAACTTTTAATAGTCTCATGGCATGGCTTTGCTAACAGTAAGTAGACGACTGTCAAGCATGGCTACCAGAGAATGCACAGGATAATGGCAGTCCCTGACCCATCAGCTACTGAGCCTCTATTTCCAATAGAAAAACAGGATCCACTGGCATGGAAAACACCACGTCCTACATAAACTATAATAGTTCTGTTAAGTGTTTTGTTTTGCTTTGCCTTTTTAATGCCAAAAACAAGCTGTTTCTTTCTTTCTGTGGTATCAAACTGTTCATGATTACCTTGGCAGGCAAACGCAAGTTAATTTTGGCCACAGATGCTTTGTTTGTACTCCAAGCTCTTTCCTGTCTTAAGCTGAGCTCTGCTCTACACACAGCTATACAGCTTCTCCTGGAGTCTGGGGGGAGATCAAATGATTATGCAAGAGGCCAAGCAACCAATTCCTGAGAAATGTGCAATCTTAATTTCCTGGTAATGGGTCAGAATACTGAATGTATTTTGTACCCAGAAGATGCAGGAGTAGCTTCTCTTTGTTACAAAAAGAAGTGATAGTAGGGAGAAAAGGAAAGCTGGGGTGTGTAATGTGGTTCTGTGATGCCGCAAAAGCAGGCACTTATGTTTTTGTCTGCACTATTTCTTCACTTATGCTCCATGATGTCTCTTTTGTAGCTTTGTCACACTTGCTGGCTACCCTACATTGCACTGCATAAGCTCCTCTTTTTGAGCATCTTCAGGTGCGGCAAAGGAGGGGTCAGACTATGCAACCTACCTGACCCAGAGATCAAAGCTTTGAACAAATGCAAATAGGCATCTTTGTAAGAAAATATACTGCACAGTACCCAGGCTATACTGCAAATAAATAAACTAAAATCTTTATCTGCCAGCATAGCTTTCCCCCCTGCTTCTGGCTGGTCAGCTGAGTCGACATGTGCAACATTTCATTTTAAGTATAGAAGTTTGCTGTAATACTGTCTCCTGTATGGACTAGAGTTAATCTATGCACTAGGATTCAACCGTTAAGGTTAATTTTCTCACTGCAGATACCATCTGTTTTGCTCTTTAATTACGTTGCTCCCCGTAATATATTTTTCCTGTTATAGGCAGGTGAAAGAACATTAATTTTTACAGGCCAAGAAAAAGATTCAAGTATTTGGCATCCCCTATTATGCAGTGCCCATTTTCACTGTTCTTATAAATTAATTTGACTGCAAAAAAAAATATTATTTGATTGATTATGGAATAAGGGGCAAAGCAGATGAACGTTTTTCTGTCAGCCAAACAGAAAGACAATATAAACAGATTTTCACTTCTTTGGCATCATTTTCTAGTTTTGATTCCAGTTTGATGATCACATAAATCTGCACAAGTCCCAAGTACTATTCATATGGGGATCTCAGAACAGAGACCCATCTCTGAAATCCAATACATCAAAACAAGAAACGACAAAACTACCATAAGAGAAATTTGAGGCTGCACTGATAACCAATCAAAAAACCCAAAAACCTTTGAAACACTGAAGCATGTTTGCACACAAAACATTAATTATATCCTTTCTATCTATTTGTTTACAATACTGTGTGTGTTTTTTTAGTTCCTTCTAAGAGTGTGTGGATTTTTTTAGAATTTTTTAGCTTTTAAAGTACTTACGTAATTTTGAAAGCCACTGCAACTTGTTGGTATTAGTTTTATTAAAATGTACATGATTGTACATGACTATTGCTGTATGAAATATTTTACAAGGTGAAATCTTGTGTGGACAAAATTTGTTTACATTTTTAGTCAAAATGATTTTCATTACAAAAATAATTTAAAAAAAACCCTCAAAAATATTTGCAAAATCACATAAATTAGCTCCTTTTTCTTCTCATTTGCTCGGTATCTTGCAATAAAGCAATAATTTCATATAGGATAAATTCAAAGGTCTTGACAGCAATGCTATGTTCATTCTCTGAAATTAGGCCACCGCTTTCTGAAAGTAAGTCAGCCATAATTGGTTATGCATATATCCCCTGTAATTATTAAAATCTTCCCATGTATGCATAGGTTCTGTTTTCAAGCTGGCCACAAGATGACTGGGTCTGTCTTTATCTTTCCTTCCTTCCTTGCTATCCTTTTCCAGACAGCATCCCTTGTACCACTTCTGAGAGACAGCAGGGTCAGGCTTAATGAAGCCTAAAAAGTAAATTATATGTTCTTACTCCCCCCTTAACTTGAATAACTGGCTGCCATTGCTTGTTTTGCAGATTTCTGAGGGAAATCTTAGGCTTCAAAAGTTAAATGGGCTTTCACAAAAGTTGGCTAAGCTTTCTTTGTCATTGACTGGCAAGTAACCTGCATGATATTAACCTTCTAAAGCTAACTATTCACTCGAAATAGTGTCATAGATGAAGCATAACTATATCAGAGTTGTGGATCTGCCGAATTACAGAACTGAACACCATCTTCCTCAGAAACTGAAATGTTTACTCTTTTTTTTAATAAGGAATGTTAGTGGCTTTGTCACAAATTCTTTGATTAACAGAATATAGCATAAGATTTTGATCTTTTTCCCCAAAGATCTCATTCCTATGTTTGAATAGCTCAGAGCACATCATTATGTGTGTATATTTTGGACTGTCCATTTTCAAGCGCATGACATTACTATTGTCTAAGCTGAACTTTTTTATACTGTTTTCTTGACGAATATTGAAAGATCCTTTTGCAGTTCTTGCACTTGCCTTATTGCCTTGAATAAGTTAGTCTCCTTACAGTATCACACACAAACAGCCACAACACAGCTCTGTGCCACAGTCCTCTGTTGCTGTGACCTCCTTCCCCTATGAAAACTGAGAATTTATTTCTAGTTCTTATTTTTCTCTCTTCCCTGCAGTTTTCTCTTAATTTGAGGGCCTTTCCTTGTATCCCAATACTCATCAGTCTTTTTAAGAGCCTTTGGTGAGGAGCCTTTTTTATCTTTGAAATGTTTTTACCTTTTTAAACATTTTTGAAGTATGGATTGGGAGTAGCAGGACAAACAACAATATAGAGACATTTCAAACACTGCTGTACTCTGTGAGACTTCTGCTGAGGGGGAACATGACTATAGCATGTCATGACACCATTTTGAGCTTATGACTGGCTTTTCTTCCCGCAGTCCTTATCATGTAAATAAGTTTGGTGCATATCCGGGTCTTCACAGTGCTACGATATTGTTGAGGGATATACCTGAACATAGAAGCCGATGAGAACTTTGCAGTTCAACAGCTTCAAAGTTGCTTAAGAAGACAGAGACTTCAGGGCTAGAAAAAAACCTTGGATGGCTGCATTTAAGTTGGTCTAACTACAGAAACCTCTGAAAATGCCTGGTCTGGAAGTAAGTATTTAAGAGAGGACAACATGGTGGGCAAAAGGGAGATGACTTGTATTTTGTCTAGTTCATCCAGGAATTCAGAATTCCTTTATTTAGAGTTACAGTACTGTAGAATCTTATTTGTGACTGTATACCAACAGAGACCAGAAGCTGTCAATGTCCTTCAAAGAACATCAAGAAAAAACAAGGAAAAATTCTCCTTCAGGACCCTGTGAGACTCAGGGAACTGTGACAGCTGTATAAATACCATTAACCATTTCAAAAGGATCTGAAAAAATTATCACCAGTGACAAACTTGAGTAAGATATTTGCAGTTATAGTAGTCACACTCTTAGCAATCACTTCCTTGAGCTCTGCTTTTATTTTACACTGGAAGAACATGAATATTACATTGTTAATTAATTGACACTTTGTAGTTTTGTTATAGATTATTAGAAGAGAGACAGAACTCAACACTAATGATATTCTAGAAATTTACCAGGAAGATATGTGTAAGGCAGTTGACACTCTTTGATCATGACTCAGCTTGATCCTTAACTGATTATAATTGAGACTAATTTGTTTTCCTAATTGAATAGCCTACATTCACAATAAAGCTGTTTCTTTGTATTATACTGAGCACTTGAAATGTTCCCTTTGAATAGTGTAAACAATCTAACTTAAATTAGATGGACTTCAAGTCTGAATTAATTTGTTTCATGTCACTCAGTATAAATATTTTTCTGTAAAGCCAAGGTTCCATGTTGAAAATTATCATTTCTTTTTTTTTTTTTCCTGTGTGTGTGAGTTGACGCTATTGCAGAAATAAAGTTACTGTTAGTGATACTTCTCTTTTTTATTTTTAACCCTTTTAACATCCCTTGCCTTCTACTGCTTTCAGGTTTTTAGAGCCAGCTGCTGTTGCAACAACGTACTTGACTAATTTGTGAAAATGGTGACTATTTAGAAACCATCACAATTCAAATGAGGACTATATAGATTCACTTAATTGTTCCAGGTAACAAATACATAAAAAACTTTTCCAATTTGGGAAGCTCTATGAAAGCATTCTATGTTTATTAGTTCTTTTTTTAGATCTATTTTTAATTAAGTAACAGACTAATAAAAAGTTTTATAACAGTTACAGTTTAAATTCTACTATTATGGGACTACTAATAATAAGGTTTTATGAGAAAATATGCAGCTGTGTACGTGTGCAATATATCCATAAAAAGGATGAATAAGCAGTTATTTGGAAGTCTAAGGGCTTCGGTTTTTACACCTGAGTGAGTTTGGAAAATGAAGTTAATAATAAGGAAGACACAGATAGGTATATATTTTAGTGAATTGATTTGGATAGGAATATTTATCCTTCAGGGTAAAATGTGCTTTGAATCTACATTAATTTCTGTTTTCTCAGAACCCTACCTGGAGATGCCATGTGTTTCAATAAAATAATGAAAACAATTGCAAGAAAAATAGCTTTATCTGGGACATGAATAATAATAAGACAAATAAGAGAACTAGTTTACAAAGTACATCTGTCAAATTAAAACAGTCAAGATGGTTTTAGTTTCATCAACACACTCAAAAAAATTTGAATAGCCATTTATTGTGGCTACTTGGTCCCCTCTGGATCTGTCATTATATAACTAAATCTGTGCCTATATATGTTGTGATTGGAGTTTTTATTCCAGATAGTAAAAGAAGTATCCTTAGATTTCCAGAGTGGGTGATATATTTGCGTGAAAGAGATCTATGGATATTTGCTACATGCTTTTACAACTACTAAACAGAAGACAGTATGAAGGACTAACTAGATGTGAAGCTTATTCTGGTTTCAGAACCGTACATTCAAAATAGAAACAGCTAAGGTGAATAATGTGGGGGGTTTCTTCAGTAATTTATGAACATGTTATGCAGGTGTTATATCCACTGTTACCTTATTTAGATTGTTGAGGTTTCCTGCCAGACTGATTACTGTTTTCCTCATTGATAATGTAGACCTTCATTTTTTAGGGGATTGGTTTTGGTTATTTCTCTGTCTAATTCTGAGTTCTCCCAACTTCTTCCCGATTTGAATGATCAACACGCAAGTTGTTGCACTGGGTGTGGTGTGTGGGTGTGTCTGTTTACTTCTAGGCAGGAACTAATGAGTATTGGTTTTATAAATGCGCCTGTGAAAAATTGTAGCACTATTACTAAAGAAGACTATTCACTAAAATACATTGTAGTAACCATCTCTTGATAAAATCAAGATTGTAATACCTCACCAGCTATATTATGACTTTCTTTCTTATGACTGAGAGCAATTCCAAATATTTTTTTTATGAAATCGTGTAGACTAGAAAAGAAGTTTTGTGGCTAGAAAAGAAGAACTGTTAGGCCAAATTCCAGTGGCCCTAAACCAGCAATGTTGAAATTTCAGCCCCTGAAGGCTATTGAAAAACTGTACACCATACTGAGATTTATTCTCATAGACATCTGTCTCCAGCTACCATGGTGATCAGCATTCAATCTGTGGTTTGTATATCAGGAAATGACAGCTCTTTAACAGAAGCCAGAAAGAGCAGCAATGTCAGTAATGAGCTTCCGTGTCCTGGACCGCATAGCAGTTTGTCGAGTCCTTTGTTTTCCTCTGCTTCAGAGAAGACAATAGATGTTATGATCCCAGGGACAAGGGAGGAAAAGGTCTGGGGAAAGAAAAATGTGTAATTTGGAAGAAAATATAATGGTTTTGCCATTTCTTGTCCAACGAGCACTCTCTTTCTTTACCTCTCTGCTTGAGCTTAATTTTGCAATGCTCATACAGGACTCTGGTCTATGCAATTATTTTCAATATGTCCTTCTTAGCAAGGGGGTTAAAAAAAAAAAAAAAAGTGATCTTTGCATTAAAAATTATGGCATAATTTCCTTGATAAAAGTTCAAATTCTTCTCTTCAGTGACATAGACCAGTTACCCTGCATTAAAATTCCAAAATAAACAAACAAACAAAACAGCAGACAAAACAAATGGATATTTATTCAAATAATGGAACAAAACCTGATGTCTCCATTTTTTTTAGAAAAAACAACTAATATAAATTCTCAGTAGCATCTCTTACTTAAGAAACAATTCCCACAGAAGAGAACAAAATCCCCCAAGAACCAACCAACCAAACAAAAAACCCACCACAAAAACCTGTACCAACCCCAAAAAATAATATTTTAGAACTAATTGAAGAAAAACAAATTGAATAAATGGAAATAGCTGAATAGATACAGCAAGACATGAAATTAATAAACAAAATTGAAAAAAACACAGGGATTATTTGTTTATTGTGAACATGGAGTGTAATTTAAAATGTCCCTTTCCTATATGTCAGTTCTTTGTAATCTATTGCCCTCATAATATACGGGATATAACTAAGAAGAACTGAGATGCTCCTGATTCCTGAGGTGACTACTGGCTGCACTGAGGCAGCCATTTCATATAGCGAGGCACCTTAGTTTAGAGTAAGCTAAAACAATTTAGAATTCCCTTCTCAAACTGACCACACCTCTTTTAAATTTAAAACAAAATTTTAATATGGAAGATGTGTAGAAGGGAAGATACCAGTTCTTAGCTACTAAATATATATATATATATCCAAAACACCAGAACAGAACAAACAACTCTGTAACCAAAACCTCTAAAGAAATGAGTCTCTGAAGGGACGGACCGAAAACTTCTCCCATGGGCAACGTGGACTCCTTTGTTCTCCATCTGGAAGGCGCTGGCTCGGGAAGGGCAGAGGTGGGCGTGGGCCGGGGCCTCCCCCTCGTCGGTGCTGTTGGTTCCTCAAGGAAAACTGCAGCATCTGCAAGGCGATGGTGAATGTCCGTCTGAAGCACAGGGGCACACCGGGCCAGAAACCAGAGGCAGGGAAGAGGCCAAAAGCACCAGAGACCCTCCGCGGTGTCTCCTTCCCCAAAATTGCCATCGAAAAAGAAGCCCCAGAAGAAAAAACCTCCCCAAACCAGAAGAAAAAAGAAACTCCCCCCACCCCCCGCCCCTCCTAGACATTAGGCTGGAATTGAGTGATTAGCTGAGCCCCTCTGCCTCGACAGCCGAGGTGGGGAGGGCGCCAGTCCCCAAACCACTGGCAGGGAAGAAAAAAATTCTAACAAATTCTAAAACTCTAACACGAGGCCCAAACTCTCATCTGGTATCTCTGATACTCATTGGAGGGGCTTGGATGGTCAAATGTGCGCCACAAGACAAGACACATAAAGGAAACAGCAAAGCGTAACATTCACTTCTAACTGGTTAAGCTCCCCCCGATCCATCTCATTACTGGTGCAGGCACTTAAAGGGAAAGAGGGAAACACTGATTGATTCTAGGTAGATAACTCTGAAATATTGATAGGCTAGGGAAAAAAAATGAATCCCATTCATTACATGCACCACTCACTGCTCTAGCAGTTATTGGCTAGCACATTATTGTCAACATAATGTTGTAGAGGAGCAGAAAGACATAAAAAGTCAGGATATGGGAATTGAAATTCTACATGTGATTTCCTCTGGAAGGCATTTGCCTTCCTTTAGGACGGACACTTCTTCATAAGATCCTCTTGTGGAGAATGACTCTGTACAGTAGAACCTAAAAGACAGAGGTTAGTTTTCATAAAACTGACTTCAGATTTGGCCTAGCTGAATCTGAACAGGTGATTTGTAAAATCTGGTTGTTCTTTCAAAGTTTAGGTGCCATCTATGGTGTATGATCAGAGAACATTGCCATTTGACCCTTTACTTTTTCTACCTCCCTAGTCAAAATCCGCCACAACCAAACAATTTACTTATATCAATTGAAGATTTATTCCAGTAAATAATGACTTTGCCAGTATACATAGAAAACATTTCTGAGTTACGTGCCTCTCCATTTTAAATGTTATTGTACTATAATGTTATATTTTAAATATTTTATTTATTTAAAAATTGAAAATGCACTACTTTCTGAGTTTCATCACTCCTTTGTGGGCAATGAGGTCAAATCTAACATCATAGATGCCAATGGTAAAACTTCCCTCTAAGTTTAAACATAAAATTTCATCTATAGATTTCTTTCACATTTTGATGTGACATGCCAGATTTTTTAGAAAAGCACAAAGAACACAAGGTGGAGCCAAAGACCCTTGAAGCAAACTATTAATTATTTTTATTATTATTATTTATTTTTTATTTTAACTAA
>VWZG01009484.1:91698-108583 GCA_013396735.1 Grallaria varia
TTAACTAAAAGCTCTTTTGAAAGAGACAAATGAAAAGAAGCTCCAAAACCAGCATTTGAAGCAACTTGTTGAAATAATTAGAAGTGGAACCTATCTATTACTGTCTATAATCATAAGGAAGTCCATACATTTTAATAATTAAAAAACTACACTTTTCAGCTCATGTTTTGCTTTTAAAGCACACATCCAAATTTAATGAGCTTGTTTTCCTTTAAAAGGCATATTCAAAGTGAAATGCAAATTCCCAACAAGTTTTGGATGATTTTCTAAAAAAGAAAAAAAAAAACCAAAAATAAAACAAGTTTATCTTTTATTCTTATTTCATTACAGTTTTAACTAATTGGATATTTTATTCTTTGGATTTTTATTTTTTTTTAATGTCAACTTTATGATATATGAAAGAAAAGGGAATTATAGCCTAGATTACATACACTAGTTCTGTTCTCATATGACACTTTGGAAAACCAAGAGTAAACTGAGAGGGAAACTAAAGCTACTCTCCTTCTAATGTGAGATGATTAATCTTTAATCCTCTAAATTGGGTTTATAAGGACTGTCATTACTGAATGCAGTAAGCCTGTTTTATATCAGCTCCTCTATGGTTTCAATGGCAATGCTCACATCAAACTATTTCATGACTCTTGAAACTTGAGAATATTTACTTTCTCTTTTTTTTCCTGACAGTACACTTGAAGGATCAAATGACTGATAATATTTCACAGCTGACATCATTATCTAGTTCCACACACGTATACATGTCTTCCTAATACAAATGAACAAGACTGGAAATTAGGGTCAAACGCCTACTCAAATTATTACCTCTAGAATTTAGTTGATAAAAGGGTCTAAGACTTCAAAACTAACCATGTTAGAACGGAAACTGATGATTTACATATCTGAATTCATCTCCCTCTTAGTTTAACAAAAACATTCATATATTTATGAAAAAATAAATTTCCAAGGGCTGAGACCTTCCTTGAGTTACAACCTCTTTTAACACCTTTGCTGTTGGAGGCTTACCATGCTGCTACTAAAAGAGAGACAGGAAGATCTTGAAGCACATCAAACCACACTCAATTAATCTCAGAAACATTCATATGATATTGCCAGCTATGCTTAGCTATTGATATTGAAGTTAAAAATGTTGATTTCAAAATTATACGCATATTTAACTGTACAGAACTATTGACTCTCACATAGATTAACTGTAAAACCTGCTCTGAATGAAATATTTATTGTTCTTTGCTCTGAGTGAAAAAGAAAAAGTAAAAAAAAAAAAATCAAACCCTCACACACTCACACACGAAAAGAACAACAACCAAAAAAAATTAGATCCTCAGGCCTGACAGTGCAATGGAGCAGAATAAGAAATACTTTCATCCCCATAACTGCTATCACGCGCTTGCACAGTGATGAATGAAGGTGTCTCTCTTATCTCCTAGTTGCTTAAGGAAAATCATGTACAAGCAACAAGCATATTTAAAATCGTTGCAAAAAATTCTTGTTACATGCTTCTCTGCTTTTTCTTTAATAGGCAAATTTCCCTATAATCACCTTTCAGAAATTAAAAAAGACATTCTTTCAGAGTTTGTATGTTGGTTTTTTTTTTAAATCTTAAAGATCACTATCTTCAAATAAGAGACTTAGTATGGGAATGGGAAACTAATAGTAAAAGTTATAGAGGAAGGTGAAAACTTACATTTCATCCTTTCTACTTGTCCTCTGTTTTTAATTTTTATTTCCTGAAAATAAAGTTCACTGACTGCTACAGCTTATGTTTAGAATAAGGGCAGTAGCTCTAAGCCTAAAAGAGAATGTGTTGATATATAACCAGCTTAAATATTCTGAACTAAACCACTGAATAGCAGAACTGCAAGCTACCAGTTGTTTTCAAAGCCATTCCTTTTAGGGCCGGGTGAGGAGAATCATGAAAGCTGTGTATTTGGTGAAAGAAAAACATATGCAAAATGTCCTGGCGGAATATTGCAGTGAAAATAAATCTGACTTCTCAGCCACATTCAAAGTCAAGCTGCCACAAAATTTTGAAAGGGATCATACAAGTTAAGAGCTGTATGAAGCACAGGAGCATAAAGTAGTTCAAGCATTACAATCAAGTGAAATCATTACATTCAGTCTGTATTCAGCTCTCTAAGAGAAGGACAATATATTGCTACAAATTAACTTAATCTGACTGTGCATTATGAAGTAAAAATGTAATAAACACAAATAATGAAGCATTTACTGTCAAATTAATTGACAAAACTACTAAACACAGAAGTATCTGAAAACCAGATTTTACAGAGGCTTTATTAAAGGAAAGGGCAACTGGAATACATAGATGAAATCCAAATTGCTTTTTTCCATATACTTAAGCCAACTGAGAACTACTGACCTGACAGGCTCACAGGGAGGGCATTTGATAAAGCCGGCATGGCCTCACCAAAAGCAAATCCTGCCTGACCAATCCAGTGGCCTTCTATGACTGAGTAACTGCTTCAGTGGACAAGGGAAGGGTTACGATGTCATTTGTCCGGACATCTGTAAAGCCTTTGACATGGTCTCTCACAGCATCCTTCTCTCTAATCTGGAGAGACATGGATTTGATGGGTAGACTGTTTGGTGGATAAGAAATTGGTTGGATGGTGACATGCAGAGAGCAGTAGTCAATGTCTGGATGAAATCAGTGATGAGTGATGTCAGGGCATCGGTACTGAGACTTGCTCTCTTTATTTCATTCTTCAGTATAACTAACAGTGGGGCACCCTCCGCAAATTTTCAGATGACACCAAGCTTAATAGTGTAGTTGACACACTTGAAGGATCTGATGCCACCCAGAGGGACCTGGAAAAGCTTGAGAAGTGTGCCTGTGCATTCAACAACAAGGCCAAGTGCAAGGTACTTTACCTGGGGGCAACCCCCATTACCTATATATGCTGGGGGATAAAGAGGCTGAGAGCAGCACTGATAAGAAGGACTTGGGGGTTTTGGTAGATGAAAAACTGGACATGAGCCAGCAATGTGCCCTTGCAGACCAGAAAACCCATTGTACCCTGGGCTGCATCAAAAGAAGAGTTGCCAGCAGGCTAAGGGAGGTGATTCTCCCTGCCTAGTGTGCTCCCATGGGACCCCACCTGGAGGATTATGTTCAGCTCTGGAGTTCCTAGCACAAGAAGTACATGGACCTGTTGGAAATATGGCTTTGAGTTTAGTCCCTCAGTAATTTTGCTTGAATATGAATCAAAAAAATATTGGGTGAGAATGCAAAATTCTCTTAATTTACTGCGATGTCAGGCACATCTGCTCATCAGCCCTCAGGACACTGTTATCACAACTTTTTTAAAAACACTGCTTGCAAATAAAGAGAATATTGTGTGGCTCTTAGCTTCATAAGCAAAATCATAGCTAACTGTGGATATAATGTCTGATTCCATAGAAATCAGAAATGTTTGAAACAGCTTATACAGTAAAGATTTTTAGCTTCAGACTGTTGTCATCATGTGATATGGGTAACCTTGACAATTAGGGAGCTAGGAATTAAATAGTGAAAATTCTTGCTTTGAAGATAAGTAATTTCCAGTTTCTTGGAGTGATTTAATATTCAGGTTTTATAATTAACAGTTTTAAAGATGGTCCCTCACCATCCTCATTGGTGCTTCCACTCCTTCTTGCCCCATAAGTATTCACTGTGTGATGCTTTGCTGAATTGTCCAGCTTCTTTTTCTGACACTGAGAAAGAGATGAAAAAAAAAAAAACAAAACCAAATAAACAAACAAAAAAAAACCAAAACAAAACAAAAGGAAGAAGCAAAGAAGATAAAAAGGTTGACATAAGGACAAATAAAAGAAATGGCCTTCTGTCTGAGGAGCTCTCTTTTCTTTCGAAGCATTTCCTACTGCAAAAAAACACTTACAGTGAATAAACATCAGTTCCTATAATACAAAATAGTGCCTCCCTGGAAAATGTAGAATATGAGGAGTCTGATACCTGTATCCACAAATGTGTCTGTATTCCTAGCTACAAAAATAGATCTAGAAACCTTACTTGAATATTGACCAAATAGCCTTAGAATTTAAGTTTAAAACCCACCTTCTTTTGAAATAATACTCATGTTAGTAGAACCTGTGGCTGGGGAGGACCCCAATATTCTAGCTATTTATCTTGAAAGAGTAGGGGAAAATATATCAGACAGTTTTTCTCAGGTGAAATCTATTTAGCAAAAATATCTGCCTGATCCTGTTTTGGTTGGGTAAAATTCTATGTTTCTGATCTTCTTACGTCTTACAATAAGGAATTACCAAGTCTTTAATGTATTTGATGAAAATATCTTACCCTTTTAAAATTCTGGGGTTATATTTTAAGACAACAAATGAAATCAAGCTCTTGTGTTCCTTCAGCATCTCCCTCTGATCCCTTATTATAAATTTCTTAGGGACATAAACATTCAAAAAACCCCACAAAATCAAAACTAAAACAAACAAACAAACAAAAACAAAACAAAAGCCCACTTAAACAAACAAAACTTTGAAAAGCTTCTTTTACACAACATTGTTTTGGGCTTTTTTTTCCAGAAACCACAGAATTCCAAAATAAATTCTGAGTTTTGCCAAATCATACACAATACTGATAAGAACCAGTCTTTTAAAACACCCAGTTTTGGAAATAGTGTGTGGTATTTGCCTTCCTTTACTGTAGATGTTTAAAAGCCAGAACTTTTCTTCCTATCCTGCCATTAAGTTAACAGATAGAAGCCTCCTATAGAGTGTGGTTTAACTCTTCCAAGGAGGGCAAGAATTTGAGTTAAATAAATCTTTGGAAATATCTAGACTTTCTCATTTGAGAATAGAAGGATCCTTCCATCTCACTTCAGATATCTAAGTTTTACACATATTCATATAAAAGTAAGAAATCCTATCTAGGATTGCATAATAAATTAATTCACTACACATTCGGTATACTCAAGAAAACACTGAAAGACTTGTAGCATTTCATAAAAGAAATAAAAAATTAAAACATATTCCAGAATGTGTACGTGGTACAATGTTGTTATGTAACAAGATTCTTCTTTCTCATTAAATGATGCATCATATACTTGTTTGGTTTCTTCATTAGTAGGAAACTGAGCATATTTCTAAGAACTGCTCAACACTTCTTCATGTGATTCATTTTACTCCATCCACTTACTGGTATAATTATTAACTATCTATTCCACGAGGCATCAGTTCACAATGCAGTTTGACAAAAACCATCTTTGCAACATTCAGTTGTAAAATGTCCTTTCACATAACACAGCCTTCACATCCTGACTTCAAGAATCCTTCAAAGAGCAGCTGCTGAGCAGGCATGGAAGAAAAAAATTACTGTGTAAACAGCAAATTCCATTAGTTTCCTGACAATGAACTACACAGTATTCTTTACCACTGAGAAAGAATACTTGACTAGATGTTTGTGAGATTTACTATTAAGTCTATCCCCCAGCCCCTGGGAGGTACTGTCCTGTCAGGTTACTCATAAGTTATGGATAATTAGAACCATAGTCTTTAAAAAGCTGTTCTCACACAGTAGGATTGGCCATAAATAGTAAAAGAGCATACCCCCATCTCAGGTATACCATCCCATGTTGTAGTGGGTTGACTCCCTGTCAATGTAACAATTATTTCCAACTTGATATTTAAAATTGTGTCACATGCATTATGTTTTTCCTTTCAGAAATAATAGATGAGATTTCACTTAATGACACTTCACAGAATATGGGGGGAAATTTACTGACTGTTGTGTCTAGAAATAGATTTCATTTTACTCATTTCTTTTAGAAATACTACAGAAGTTAAGTGGAACGGTGAATTGCCAAAACCTTTTTTTATTGCTTGAATATATTTGTATGTTTTATGTGGAAGAAAAACAAAATAATTATAAAACAATCAAAGCGATTTTATGCCAAGAGGCATCACAATTATTTTATATTTTTCCAGCATGATAATGCTAGATGAGATTTTATTAAAAGAAACTTAAGGAAGCTAGAGATCTAATTGACATTGAAATTCAGTAATAAATTCTCCTTTGCTTCTTTGAAAAGTGTTGCTAGTGTATGTGTGTGTACCTGGGTGTAAATATCTATAAAAACATAGATATAGATACATATGTTTGTGTACCTTTTTCTATGTGTTTGCAATACAATGGGAATGGGATGAACAATAGGAAAAATATTATCAGATATTCCATTGACGTTCTCAGCTGAAAAGAATCCCTAAGGCATCTCTGCTTTGCTGTGGGACATCTTTAGTGGAATATTCTAATACTGTTCTGCAACTTCCAAGTTTTGCTAATATTTCCAACCATGAGTGATAACAGGATGTTCATTTCCCTCTGTTGTACTCACTACCACCCTGCAATATTTGACAATGGCTCTAGTTTTTGGTTTTAACATTTCTAATCATATTCAGTTTTTCCTCAAATGATTATTTATTTTCTTGTTCTCTAATTTGCCCTCCTCCAATTCTTAGAATGAACTTCATGTTGTTGTTTGACTGTCTAAATGAATCTTCGATGAGAACAACAGCTAATTGCATATATGTGTGTGAGCAAGTTAAAAGATTATTTGACTTATGGAGGGTTGCAGTTGGTGCTGGAGTTTAGGAAGCTTTCAAGGAACCATTAACAGTCCGCCTGCCTGCAATAATCACAGATTCTATAGTTTTTACCATCAGAACTCTATTGCCTTCTGATAGAAGGCTGATAGAAGGAATTTTCTTCACTGTTACTGCATAGTTCATCATAGAATGTGAATGTAAATCTAAGTAAATATGCAGTGGAGCAATCTCCCAGGAAAACATACTGCAGCTCTTCTAAGAATATTAGGGTAGTATAATGAGAAATCCAGCCAGAGAAATTCAGTTTTCTATAAGGGACACTCATATGGTGGCTGAATGCTGAGTCAATGACTCAACATCTTTTCTTTTTCTGTTATTATACACCACTGTCTTTTATACCTGGCTGTGAATGCTGTTGGAATAGACAGTCCAGTACAAATAGGTAGAAAATGCATACCATACCTGGTTTTTATTTAGGGTTATTGAAATCAGCCAGGACTGAATTCAAAATCAGAAGGAAATTTCATGAGATATGACATGCTATATCCTGTAGCCCTTTGTAGTGGGTTGACCCTGGCCGGATTCCAGGGACCCATTAAATCCTTCTGCAACTAGGCAGAAGGGAGAGTGGTAACAGATAAGGACTAGGAGAAGATTCATCCACTTACCACTTTTATGAGCAAAAAGAGACTCAAAGTGAGATAATACCTAAAATTTATTACTAACTGGATAAAAGCTAAGCTAAATAGTGAGAAATAAAACAGTCTTAAAACACACACCACACACATTTTCCCCCCACCCCTCCTTCTGTCCATGAGGGGTTGCAGTCGGTTGCGGTTGCTGCTGCTTGCCCTTGGGGGTTACTCCTCCATGGGGTACAGTAAAGGTTGAGTCCCTGCACCCCGATGGGCCTCCGTGGGTTGCAGGGGAACATCCTGCTTCGCCAGAGTCTTCACCACGGTTTACAGGGGACTACAGCTGAGCCCATCCCCTGCTCTGTGGGGTCCCTCCCACGGGAGACAGTCTTTAAATAACTTCTCCAACGTGAGTCCATCCCTCGGGCAGCAGTTCTTCCACATCTGCTGTCCCGAAGGTAACTCCTCCATAGTGGTACAGTCCTTCATGGACGAGATGTACTGATGTGGGCCCCCCCATAGGGTCACAGCTCTCGCTCGGGTAAAACCTGGTCCAGCATGGGTCTGCCTCTCCACAGGACCACAGGTCTCCTGCAGGACTCTGCTCCATCCTGAGCCTCCTACAGGGTCACAGCCTCCTTTCAAGCATCCATAGCTCCAGCACGGGCTCCTCCATGGGCTGCAGGGGGGGGTCTCTGTGCCGCAGTGGTCCTTCATGGGCTGCAGGGGTTTTAGCTCTGAGTCCTTCCTCTGCTCCATGAGGTGCCTCCTCCCCCCGGTCGCTTCTGCAGCGACCTTGATGTCTGCCTTGTTATCCCATGTTCTCGCTCTCTGGAATTTCTTCTGCACAACAACCCTCCAATTCTTAAATATGTTATCACAGAGGTGTTACTGTGATCTCTAATTGGCTCAGCCCTGTCTAGAGCAGGATGTCCCTCCTGGGGCCAAGTGTCATTGGCTGCCATGGGACAGGGGAATCTTCTAGCAGCTTCCAACAGAAGCCACCTCTGTAGCAACCCTCCCCACCCCTGCACTACCCAAAATTCAGCTACAGAAACCCAGGACACCTTTATACTAAGATAGTTTCCCAGTGGAGTGCTTGCAGACCTGGCCAGTGTGAACGGGAATTTTGTGAGAAAAGCATAAAAAGAAGTTCTGCCTCCCTGAACCACCTTCATATGCCAAGGATCAAATGAATATTTACACTTCTTTCTGAATTGTCATTTACAACCCTCACATTGGCTATTTATTCTTTTACAAAGAGTCATAGTGTAAAAAGATGAAAGAAAAATACTTGGAGGAGTCAGACAACCTGGGAGCAGAAGGCCATTCAAATCCACACTCTGCACTCTGCATCCAAGTCAGAGTCAGAATCAAACGTTGTGAATACTAGCAGCATTGCATTCTCCCTTGTGGAAGTATCAATATGAAATAATGTCTTTATCTTCAGTATGCTCCCTCCAGATTTACACTGATGTAATTGGGAGAACGTGCCAAAATTTAGCAGTTGAAAAAGGAAATTTTTCTGATTTAATATCGTTTTTATCAAATTGTCTCTCGATAGGTAAATATGATTTCAGTGCACTTGAAATCTCTAACAAATCTGTAATTTTAACAATTTTTTCACAGAAAAAAAGGTTTTTCTCATGTTTAGATGGAATTTCCCACATTTACATTGTTTCCATTGCCTCATGTCCGTTTGCTGAGAACTAGTGAGAAGATTACTTTTTTTTTGTTTGTTTTAATTTGCTTCCGTCAGGTGTTTATACAAATTGCTAAAAGCACCCTGAGCCTGCTTTTCTCCAGGCTGAACAGTGTCAAGTTGTCTCTGCCTCTCCCTATATGACAGATGCTCCACTTCTTCAGTAATATTTGTTGCCTTTCACTGGACTGGTTCCAGTAGCTCTTTATTTGTTTTATAATGGGGAGACCAGAACTGGGCACAGCACTCCAGATGTGTCGTCACTGACACTGAGCAGAGACGAAGGATCATGACCCTTGTCCTCCTGACACTCTTCCTGATGTATTCCCAGGTTGACCTTCACTGTTTGCAAGGGTGTATTAACATCTTGTGGTCATGTTGTTGGTCATCAAACGACATAATTTCTTCTCGGAAAAGCTATTTGCCATGTGGTCAGCCCCTGGTCTACACTGGGACATAGGGTTATTCTTTCCAAGGTGCAGATCTTGATATCTTGGTCTCCTCCAAGGAGTCATCAGGCCTCAAAGAGAAGATCTCTTTCCCTTCACTGAAAGGATGAAGGACTCCTAGTGGCTTATGTCTTTGATCAGCCTCTCCAGAGCCATGTGGTCATGCTTGAGACTATCCAGGTTCCCCCTGTCAGTACTATTGGTGCCCATACAAAGATTGCTCCACGAATTCCTGTAAGAGCTATGGGGAGCAGGAGACTTCCCGAGATGACAGATCAGGTCAGCAGATAGGGATATCTGCTGTTCTTCCCAGGGAGTCTCCCAAAACTGTCATTCGCTATTTTCTCTTGTTCTGCTTTGTGGCTCAGGGCAGCATGGATGCCTCATTGGCCAACATGCCCTGCTCCTCATTAGCTCAGAGTGCAGTCAACCTACGGTGTAACTGCAAATTTTAGGCTGTTGCAGGACACTACTTTTTCCTGGTGTCAGAAGTCACCAGCTTTCAGTCTTTGCCATCAAAGGAATCCAGCCTGACAGGCACAGACTCTTCTGCAACAGTTGTCAGTCTGGGTTCTTGAAGGAGCAGGGTCTCAAAGAAGAACTGGGAGATCTCTTATTCCCTGATGCAACCAGCCTGACCTACACCTGGAGCTCCTTCACTAGGCAACACAACTCCTCAATAGCTGAAGATCTCCTGGCCTCAGAGACAGATCCCACAGCTTCCCTCATCTTGCGACTTACAGGGCTGCATCCTCCTCCTAAAGTTCCAACTGGGTCAAAGCCCAGGAACAGTTGGGTGGCTGCTTGGGATCATGTCTTATGTTACTGTCACAGCTGAGCATGTGTATGTTGCTGGGTTTGATCTGGCTGAGATGGAGTTAATTTTTCCCACAGCAGCCCTCACAGTGCTGTGCTTTGCATTGGTAGCTAGAAAGGTGTTATTAACACACTGGTGTTTGGCTGCTGCTGAGCAGTGCTGGCACAGGACTGTCTCTCCAACATTCTGTCCCCCCACCAGCAGGCTGGGAGTGGGCAAGATGCTGGGAGGGCACATAACCAGATCCAAACTGACCAAAGGAATATTCTATGCCATATGACGTCTGCTCAGATATAAAAGCTAAGAGAAAGGAGGAGGAAGGGAAGCATTTGTTATTTATGATGTTTGCCTTCCAGAGCAATCACTACAGATGCCAAAGCCCTGTTTCCCAGGAAGTCGCTCGACATCACATGCTGATGGGAAGTACAGAATAAAATAAAATATTTCTGGTTTGGTTTTGGTTTTTTTCAACTTTGTTTGCATGACCATGATCTTTGCTTTTGCTTTAGCAAACTGCCTTTGTCTCAATCTATGATGGTTCTCTCAGGTTTGTTTTGGTTTGATGTTTTCCATATTATTTTCTTCCCATGTCCAGCTGAGGAGGGAAGTGATAAAATGGCTTGGCATGTACCTGTCATCCAGCCAAAGTCAACCCATTGCAATTCTTCTGAGAAGGGGTGTTGGCCCAATCTTTATGTCTGTCTTGATTAGCTGCTGCTCAAATTGCTTCATCCGTTGGTGTTTTTTCTTAACTGCACTTGGCTCACTCACGCTTGCAGAAATGACTCCAATAAGTTCTATGGTGTTTTGGCTAAACATTTGAAATCTAAACTTGATGTATTTTCAATGGACTGTTTGGAAAGAAACTTATCTCTTGAATAGTTTTAATAGTACAAAATATTTTTAGTTTTCCTACAATGACCACCATGTCTTCCTTAGTCTATTCTTCCAAGGGGGTGACAATATCAAATGAGATATGATCTAACCACAGGTGAAAGTCTTCAAATGCTAAATTAAACAAAAATCCTGTGTACATAGTTGGGGTTTTTTGTTTGGTTGGTTTTTAATGTTTTCAGTGTCTGAAGATTAATTTAACCTGAATTGTGCCACTTATCTGCCCAGGAGGAAATGGAAGCTCTCTCTCTTCCATGATTACACGCTTTCTAGAGTTCACAGTGGCACATTCGTCTGTTTCTGCAAGAACCTGCAACTATTTTTATAGCTTATAACTGATGTTTGCTGAGCTACATTTAAGGATCGGCAGGCAGCAAAGAATGTCAATCTATTCACATTCTGTGAATCATATAGTTTTATCTGTAAACAGTGTAATTTAATGTAAAGAAAAGGGAAGAAAAGACTGGGTTTGGACTTTCTGTGAATGTGATGTGACTTAAAATTAGACCAAATAATAATGCTTACCAAGGTAGTAGGTATCCTAAAACCATCCCTGATGTTCTCCCATTTGCTACATTAAAGCAGGGTTTTATCCTCCACAAAACTGGTTATTAAGGGAAGTAGACGTATTCCATAGCATAATGAAGAAATGAAAAGAAGTCTGTGTGACTAATTCATCTGTTTTAACATCTTCCTTATGAACATTGAATGTCCAGTACAAAGTTAATGTGTTACTGCAGTCTTTTACAAAAATACCAAAACAAACAAATAAACAACAATTCTGCCTTATTCTACACATAGCTCTGTAGGGAGATTTTTTCATTACAGAATTTAGTTACAGAACTTGCTTTCAGATTTACCTCTTGTCACAGAGCTCTGCTCCAGGACACTCATATAATAGTTTGAGGAACATGGAGATAAATCTGAAATCCTGGTGCAAACAAGAAAGATAGTAGACAGAAGATGTATGCCAGGGCATGCAGTTCCTCTAGAAAAAAATCATCAAAAAATATGGGCAAGTGAATGTGAAAACTCCCTCTGAGAACTGAAGCTATGGAAAGTTCACAACATTGAATGAATTTGGTATTCAACAAGCTAATTTAACAAGGGTATGGTGCAGTCTTTTTCTCATACAATTCAATAAATTCTTGCAATTCCAAAATGTGTCTGAATATGCTTCACAATTTAAGCAATTTTGGAAGTAGACTGCACCACTTAAAAAAGTCATCCTGTCAGGTAAGTCCAGCACACTGCAGCTTCAAAAGTCAATGTCAGTGACAGGATGAGAGGAAGTGGCTTCAAGTTGCGCCAGGGGAGGTTTAGATTGGATATTAGGGAAAATTTTCTTCTCCAAAAGGATTGCCAAGTATTGGAACAGGCTGTCCAGGGACATGGTTGAGTCACTAACCAAGGAGATATTTAAAAGATGTGTAGATGTGGCACTTAGGGGCTTGATTAAGTGATGGACTTGAAAGTGTTAGATTTGGAGTTGGACTTGATGATATTAAAGGACTTTTCCAATCTAAATACTTCTATGAGCAGTGTGCTTTTCCCTCCAAAAGGCAGGGTATGCCTAGATGAAATGTGTCATGCTCACCCAGCTGCACCATCAACTCTCAGTCACTACTGGATGTGTTCAGCATGTTAGGCATCCTGTGATGCTGTAATCAAACTAGCCCAGCATAAGCCAGGAGAGCTGGCAAATCTTCATTGTTTCAGTGTGGTGCCATGTAAATGCAGACAAGACATTTGTGGACACCAGCTGGTGCAGACACATGGCCATCCACTTTTCCACATGAATTTTTCAGCTCAGTGAAGATTAGCTCAAGGATCTCTGGGCATCACTGACATCCATAGGCATGTCAGTGTCAATGACTTTTCTCCACTTTATCCTTACCGCATTTCACTAGAGAAAATAACCTACATCTGCTCTGTGTTTTATGCACATTCTCACGCTTACTAGTATTCCATATATTTGACATAGGATTCATGTGGTCACAATGCACGTCTTTGTAACATGCTGATTAAATCATTGCACGTCATTGTAACTTCTTAATATTTTAATCCTGAAAAAAAGCTCTTAATGTTATGTGTTGGATTTATGTGGCAAGATTTTGATGGGGCGGATGGAAGACTGCAGGAGTGTTTTTTGTGGAAGGAGGCCAAGGAATGCCCCTCCACTGGACAGAGAGAGTTCCAGCTGACTCCAAAGTGGGTCCGTTGCTGGTCAAAGCTGAGTCAACCAGTGACAACCCTGTAGGCACCAAGGTCAGTGAAGAAGGAGAGGAAGGAGGTACTCCAGGCACTGGAATAGATTCCCCTGCAGCCCATGGAAAGATCATGGTGAGACAGGCTAGAGGATGACAGTAAGCAGCTATCCACCTACAGCTTACAGTAAACCCCACAGCGGAGCAGGTGGACATGCCCTGAAGGAAGCTGCATGCCATGGAGAGCACTAGCACAAGCTACTCACAGGACCTGTGGACCTGGGGAGAGAGGAGCACATGCTGAAATAGTTCACATCAAAAATGCAGCCTGTGGGATGGGGACTCCACACTTGAGCAGAGGAAGAGTGTGTGTGGAAAGAGTTACAGAGATGAAATATTATGAACTGACTGTAACTCCTATTCCCCATCTCTCTGCAATGCCTGGGGGAGGGGAGAAAAAAGAGGAGTCATGAATAAAAAATTAAAACCAAACTTGGGAATAAACAGGGCAGAAGGTGGTTTTAGTCGTGTCTTTGTTTCTATCCTCTTCTAATTTTTTAGTGGGCAATAAATTAATTTTCCCCAAGACAAGGCTGTTTTGCATGCAAAAGTAACTGATGAGTGATCTCCCTGTTCTTATCTTGGTCCACTAATTTATTCATCTTATTTACTCTCCCATCATGCTGAGGAGGTGGAGTGAAAGAGCGGCAGCCAGACAAGAATAGTCTACCTCAGGATAACATCAGTGTGCGTCACATAATGGCTAATTTAAAATTAAATGCTCATAGTACTGAAATGTCACTAATTAAACTATAATCCTCAACATCATTAGTAGAGAACTCTGCATAGTGGAGGAGCTTAAAGTTATGATAATTACCTCTAATTCATATAAGTAAGTCTATAAATCTTCCTACAGAAGAAATTGTGTGTAATAGGTTACCATGCGTGTAAAATTACTTAAATATTTTGCTAATTGATGTTCTTAAGAAAACAAGTGGAGAAAAAATACCAAGAGCAATTATGTAGTTCATAGCTCACAGTGCTATTAAGAGGTTAACGAATTTTTATACAGTTGAGTAATTAAACTTCCCATTGCAAAGATTTGTTAAAACTTTCTGGTTTTTTGTATTAATACCATTAGCCCCTAGTACACAATTGCACTCATAAACTAGAATTGTCAAAGACATGATATAAGATTTGTTATTTCTGCTGTGGAACAAGCAGACTCAGGTTGATATGAGCAATCACCATAGACTGATTAGTGTGTGGTGTTCCAGCCCCACTATTGCTTGCTATGAGATAATATTTATTATAAGGATGAATTATATTTACAAAGTACAGTGATAATATGCAGAGGACCACATCTACTCATACTCATTTAGCAACATGCCTTTGCTGATGCTTATATCCTTGCCTGTTTATCCATTACAGGAAGGAATATAAAACCATGTTGTTACAAAAATCTTGCAGGCTTTTCCAAGACTATCAGAAAACACGGTTCATAAAAAATAAATATGAGCTGATAAAAATGCCTCATTTTCAGAAGAATCATAGTGTTTTATGCTGTGTAGAACAGTGCAGGACTCTACTGACAATTTAGAAGTGGTTTTGTGCCGAATTCCAGTTGCTCACCGTGGCTCATAGTCTTCATAAAGGTTACACGGCAGGCAACTAACTTCAGCATTAGGCACACAGGGAAAAATCACTAATCTGCTATATTCTCTATATAAGAGGGGAGGAATGGGGCACTTTTATCACTATCAGGTTACGTCTGCCTAAGTTTAAACAAGTGTTGTGCAGACAAGATCCCACTTCTGTGGGCATGTGCTCTGCTTTGGGCCTTGATTTTCCCAGAGAATTTAAGACACTTAAAGGGAATTTCTTCAGTCTGTGCAATTTAAGTGTGTAATGCACCTTGGTTTCTCATTCCCATTAATAAACACTGATTTCATAGTGTCATGTATTCTAATTCAGCTAGTTTGATTCTTGGCGAAATCTATGACAAGGAAACATCTTGTACAGGCAGCTTTGGGTTCTTTTCACAATAATTACTTCAGTGCAGGAATTAATCATGTATATCTAGAACTTATGATTTTGTTAAACAGAATGTTTATAAAAATAAATATTTAAAGTTGCTTGTTTATTTCTCAGATAACTTTTTTTTTTAGATACTTATTACGAGTTTGATCTGACCTGGTGGACTTTGTGACTTCTTTCAGAAGCCAGTAGTCTAACAAGGTAAAATAAAGTTTTCTATTCTAGATAAATATTTAACAAATAGCACTGATGTTCTTCAGAGGATTGTGAACTTAAAGGAAACAGTTTCATAAGAGACTCTGTTCCTGTATTAGAACACTTGCATCTATAACTCTTGCCATAACCGACCGACAAGTTTCATTCTAAAGGCATCTGAGTGAAATTTCTGAAGGCATTCTTTGGTTTTAAATACCATTAGAATGGAAATCTGAGGCATTTGATGGCACTTCTAATTCGTTGAATTGATAAGATTTTTTATAAGTATTTTCTTCTGTTTAGATAAAGCTACAAAGTCATTCAGTGCTGTAACACAGTCAGTGGATTTTGGTGAGATAACGATTCTTGAGGTTTTAACAGAACTCCCATGTTAACTAGCCAATGTTTACTTTCCCACTAAGCCAGAGAACAATACACACTGATAACCTAACCACATTGGCAAACTCTAAGGAAACACATTTCGACAAAGAGAAAAAGAGATGAAAACAAAACAGAAAAAAAATTCACAAAATCTGAGTGTTCAACAGACTCATTGTTGGCTTTACTTACATTGGATCAATGCCAAAAAAACTTACAGAAACAAAATCAAGAAGTGGCTTCAGACAGGAATATCAAAAATTGATGGTGTCAGGCTGCTTTCTACAGTACAATTCTGAACAATTTTTCTTCTTGTTTTGTCATTGACCTTTAGCTCTCTTCCATGGCCTTTTTCATAATTTTCATTCCAATCACTTTACAGATGTTATCTGACTTATTTCCTTTTTCTTCTTAATTCCTTTATTAAAAGCACCATCAATACACAATAATTCCTGCCCCACTTCCCCTGCCCCCTCAAGAAATTATATTGGCTTTTTTTATTTTTTTATAGGCAATAGAAACTGGGCAACTGCCTCCACACACTCTCAGTCAGGACTGAGAGGGAAAATTATGGCACTACCACAAGTCTAACAAACTATTAATATACTTGCTCAGTTGTAAAATATATCCCTTTGTCTGAGATGCTGTTTGTCTTGTCTATTCAATTTGGGTTTGTCGTGGTATCACCTTTATTTCTATAGGGCCTTACATAAAAAAAAAAAAAAGAGGATGTGAAGAGGAATAATAATAATTCATGACTATAGGTTGAACTGGGATATAATGGTGATGAAAAAGTTAAAGTAAATATTTTAAGATGACTAAAGGTAAGTATAAATAGACATGACAAAAATTTTAACCTTGTATAAAGACTCCAAAAGAACTGACTTCAGGCAGGAGACCAATATTGTTATTGCAGTCAATGCAAAAAAAAAAAAAAAAAAAAAAAAACCATTCTCAACCACTGAAGATGTTCCTGTAATTCT
>VWZG01009484.1:108674-124592 GCA_013396735.1 Grallaria varia
GAGACCAAATTTTTTATTGAAGTAAATAAAAAAAAAAAAAAAAAAAAAAAGAGACCAGGTATAATAAAATAGAGTCAATTTGTTCCATTATTATGCTTTATAAAGTCTGTGTTAAAAATGCAAACATGGCTGATGAAAAAATGAAGTGAAAGAATATATCAAAGTAAGATTATTCTTTCTTCCTATATGAGAATGCTTTACTCAAAAATTCAGTAAAAGAGTAACAGAACTCAATAGATAAAGCAGGTGTTAAAGAAAATAAGTCAAGAAAAAATATATATAATAATGTTGGGTTTTTAAATGGTCCATAGGATTTTTGTCATGGAAATGTCATAAAAGACATGCTTGCCTTAAAATCTGACTTTGTCTTAAAAGCTGAGATATTTTGCACATTGACATTGATGTTCATATCTAAAATATCAAGAATGGCATGAACATCATAAAATCATTAAAGACTCACTCTAGTCCTATTGTCCCTAGTATTCATTTCTTCTTTTCACTCTAATCCAGGGATCAGATGCAGGAAATGAATAAATAAACAAACAAAACCACAACTGCAACCAACTGATAAGTGTATTTAAATTCTGATTGGTAGTTTCACCAATGTATTTAGAGAAAGACAGGACAGATCTTCTTAACAGTCAATGCTCTAAGTGGAGTAGGATGTGTCACTACATTTCACTTATCTGTGCTTTCCAAATTTGTTTTAACAAAACTTCTCAACTAAAATGGCTGGAATGTTTGCAAGAACTCAGAAAAACTTCCCATCTTGAACAAAGTAATTTTTTTTTAGCTGATATAATGGCTATCTAAGAGTCACTGAAGTTGGGAGGGACCTCTGGACATTGTTTAGTCCAAGCCACCTGCTCAAAGCAGAGTTGGTTACAGCAGTTTGCTCAAGGCCACATACTACTGGGCTTTGAATATCACCGAGGAACTTTGTAACCTCTCTGGGTAAGCTGTTCCAGAATTCAACCACCTACACAGTAAAAACGTGTTTTCTGATGTACAAATAGAATTTGCCGTGTTTCAACTTGCGCCTCTTGCTTTTTGTGTTGTCGTTGAACATTACAGAGAAAACACGAGGTAGCAGCATGAACTGTGAGCTGCTGACATTTATAGAACCACACAATGGTTCTATAATAGTCAGGGGCCGTATTCTTTTAGCATTCACTGAATTCTAAACTCCTTAGAAAACAACAGTCCTTGGTACTCAATTGTTCTAGCAAGGAATGAAGTTTTCTGGCTCACATTTGCAGCTGAGTTTTCCTACAAAGAGAAGATCTCTTGTAGAGAGACTAAGCCGGCATCTTGCTTCTGCAAGACAGAAGCCATCAGCCTGTTGAGAATTCATAGCCCTAACTTCCAATTTCATAAATGTACAAAATCTTTGTTGCTCTTGTGGATTCAAGGTGGGACTACCTTGAGTACTCATTTGGGAAAAACAAAGATAGATAATTTGTTAATCTGAATTAGCTTGACTAGAGCAAGTTTGAAAATTAGTGCAGAACAATAAAGGTGTAATGGAATGGATGTCAACATAGTTTTCATAGCTAATGAGTACCTACAGTACAAGACACAGCTTTATCACCTGCTCAGAATTTGGTGTTACCCTACTTTCACACTGTTGCTACCCTCAGTACTTACATTCTTTCAGATATGCTCATTGTGCATCTGAAATTTTCTATAGACATTGCCTATGATGCATTTATAAAATAATGTGGTTTTAAAACAGACTGTATTAGTCAGTGCTTCCATTGTTTACGCCCTTCCAAATTAGAAAACCAGTACAGCATTTACCTTGGGAAAAAATAAAATAAAAATTTCCAGTTGAGATTCCAAACAACAGATTTCAGAAATGTGATATGTACTGTTTTGCATGAATTATGAATTAATGAATCAAAACATATGAATATTCACATTTGGAGGTGGGAGGGGTAATCTACCAAGGCAGAAGAATGTTCTGCTTCAGCATAACTGTATTTCTAGAGAGAATGGCGCATGAATTAGTTTGGGGGGGAAGGGTGTTTTGGGGTTTGGTTGGTTGGTTTGCTAGATTTTTGGGGGTTTTTTTAGCAGTGGTAGCTAGGAAACATTACCAAAATTCAACAATTCAGCTTTTAAGCTAAAATCCTTAACATTGTCAGAGTGAAATGTTTTGCAGCATTTTCACCTTTTTTTTTTTTAAATATCTTTGCAACTAATCAGCAATTTTACTTTCAACCTAAGTATTAGAACCTACGTCTGCACACCAAGAAATCATTAAAAGTACCAGGAAAACAAAGTAGCTAGAGCAAATGAGTGAACTTTTATCTAACGTATCTTTGGCACTTGCTTTATTGTTTCTGTAAGGAACTGTAAGAAATGAGAACTGTCTGAGGAGAAACAGAAGCCATTTGACAAAGCCAGGGAAGGGCATCATTGCAAAGTGGTTTGCTACTTCAGTGAGGTGTGCTTTAAACAAGGCTATTGGGGGACACTGAAAATAGATGAAGAGAAGTGGAGGCTTGAGGGGAAGTGAAGGGCCACTCAGAGGAATCCACATTAATGGAGGCGCTCTCGTAATACCTATGGAAGCTGTGTGACTACACACTTACCAAAAGCATGGGAAACAAACTGGAGGAATTTGAGACCACCTATGAATAGTTCCAGAACTGTGGTCTCAGGATCGCAGATATGTAATGGAGTGCTATATGGACAGAGTGCTACAACAGATGGATACAGGCATGGATGGCACAGGAAGACAAGCAGGAGGGGTTGAATTTAGTGCAATGGAGCAGTTAGCGTGCATGGAACTTTACCTTGGAGCAAAGAGCAAGCTGACCAACATGGGTGATGTCATGGTGAGCATCTGCTACAGACCACCTGATCAACAATCCTTCTAAAGGCTCACAAAGCCTTTTTCTAAAAAGTAAAAGTGAGATGAATAGCAGAACTAAAGATCTAGACTTCAAACTTATCAGGTTTTAGCTTCTTCTGAAATCTGATTTACGAGGGCACATGAAAGACTGTCCTGTGCAGTCCTGAAGAATTAGTTCATCTTCCAGGACAACAGTTCTGTCCAATGTGCAGACAGTTTAATAAACATGTGAGATGGCCAGAATAGATGAAGAGGGAACACATGACTGAGCTTAAATGCAAAAACTAAATACACGGAACTTAGAAATGGAAACCAGCTACCTGGGAGAACTACGGAGATATTGCTTAAGCAGACAGGTTTGAAATGAAAGCCAGAAGTTGAAACTTGAGTTGGAAATAGTAAAGAATTCAAAAAGCAGGATTTCTGTAAGTACACATGCGGCAAAAGGAGCAATAGACAAGGGATCTGGTGATCAATGATGCAGAAAAGACTTAGAGCTACTTCTGTCTCAGTTTTACTGAGGTCTGCTCTGAGGCTTGCCAGGTCCCTAAGCCAGGCAGTAGTCTGTGAGAATGAAATCATTACTCAAAGCAGGGGGAAACTGAGTTAGAAATCACCAAAAGAAGTTTGACACATGCAAGTCAGTGTGATGATATTGAGAGCATCTGTACATACTGAGAGAGCTAACCAGTATCATTACAAGATTATTCTTTATATTCAAAGTCCCATGATTTTTGAGAAATGGTCCTGATGAGTTAAAAATGGCCCTGAAACACCCAAAACCACCCCAACCATACACATCAAAAAAGCTAGCCTAATCTTGGTCCCCAGAAAGATAACTGTACAGATGTATAGACAAAAGTAATTCCACAAAAGAAAGGTCACAGTGTCATGTATAATGCAAAATGAGCTTGAGGACTATATTCGGGATCTAAGCTTATTGAGCTCAGTAAACCTAAGAGTCTGGAAAACTAATGCTAAGATCTGAAACTAAGACCTAGAGCCACATCCATTCTGTTTAGCAGAATGAAACTCACACAAAACCCAGCTCCTCCCCTTGCCTCAGATCTGAGTTTCCCTGCCTTGGAACCAGACTCTGTTCAGCATCAGATCACATAAAAAAATCAATGCATGAACAATGAATAAGTTTCAACTCAAATTTAGATTGAAATCCAAGCTGACATCACATCACAGAGATAATCATAACTTTAGACATTTCCTTGCCTGTCACTGAAAGAGTCTCCAACTCTCCTGCTATTTGCCATTACTGGGATATGTGCCACAGATGTGCATACCCATCACTGGTTGAATCCCACATAGTCAGAGTTAATGTTTGCCTAGATAACTTTCACATCAAGTTTCCTTCCTCTGACATTTCTCTCTCTGTACTCCACGAAGAGTTGTAATGAAATGCAAATCCTCTGCATTATTCTCAGTGCAGACAGATTCTCAAACTGTACCATGACAATCATGTGATGAACATGGATTTTGCAATGTGCAAGACATTCCTCCTTTACATAGCTTTTGATCTGCTTGACAGCTTTTTTCCTTCATGCTTAGGTTTTGTATTTTTCCTTGCCTACCTGAACTCCTGGGTTGAGTTTAGACCAGTAGGTTGGGTTAATTACATTGATTAATTAACCCATACCATATGTGTTAATTAAATCCCCTGGAAAACTAAATGAGATGAAAATCCCAATGTTTTTCTTATACTAGAAACACAATAAGAATGGTTATGCACATTAACTAAAAATTTTCAAGTCTGTTATTTGAAAAAACTCACAAAAGTCTTATGAATCTTAATAAAATTTCAAATATTTGCTAACACATCATAAAGAGGGAAATACTAGGTGGATTTAGCCATCCAAAGCTTATTTTGTAATTATTTGCATGAGTCTATTCTTGTATTTATTTTGCTTAAGATTAACATTTGCTATACTTTCTTGTCTGAAACAGGGCTTAACTTACATTTGCAGTGAAAAAAAGTGTTTACTCTGTTGTGTGCAGTTTCCTTAAGCATAAGGATAATTTTATTCCTTTTGTTCACATGTAAAGGCTTTCTGAGAAAATAGTTAGATGTCTTTTCTGGTCTGAGCACAGTACTACAGGCCCCTCAGCTTTCTTTTGGTATCTAAACATGTTTATGAAGAGCTGTGCTCAAACAAGCTCAATCACACTTTAGAAACACAATGGGGACAGGCCTTTAAAAAATCATGAATCACCTCTCAAAATTCTTAGAAGTTCATCTCTGTATCCTAAAGGGAGTAATAGTATGCCATGTCTCAACTTCAGAACAAATAACAGCATTACAATAATTCACTTTCTTTTTCCCATCTAGTGTTACAAAATTATGAAAATAAGAGCATACACATAATGTGTTAGTTTAATACACAGAACAGAAGAACAAAATTTCAGTGACCTCTAAGTCCGGTGGTGGCTTTATTGAGAAATAATTGACCCAGGAACTTATTTTATGTTAAATATTTCATGCCAGTCTACTGCAGAAACACTAAGCCAGCTTTCTCACTTTATTTGTGGTATAAAAGGCTGTATTTGTTATTCAGCTGTTCAATCAGGCTTCAGGCCTGCCAGCTCAAAGCCACATTTCATAGTCAAGCTCAGATTAGCCTGTATGAGGACAAAACATTAGCAAAATGTGACAAATAAATTAGTGTGACTTAACTTTAAAATATTGACCTCTTTTCTTTTCTTCCCTCAAGAAAAAGAAAACTATATTCTCCAAGACTTAGGAAACAAAAATATATTTCCTGTGTAATGCAATCATAGCTAATAAGAGTTTTTCAATTCAGGAACAACGCCTTTACAAATACGAATTACAAAATATTTAGTCCATGACATTGGCTTTGCACAGACAACTTTTACATGCTTTGGTAAGAAGAGGCTTGCCTTCCTCCAACAGTGAGATCCTGACCCTGGAAGCACTGTATGTGACCACTGCTGCTCCTTACTACTCCTTTCTCCATCATCACTTGCAAGCTATCTAGCCTTTATGTAAAGGTACAAAGATTAAGCTTTCTATCCTCATATTCCAGATCAAGCATTTGAAGAATAATTTAAAAAAAATCGTGTATTGGAACATACTCCTAATTCAACATACCAAGTTCCAGACACAGACTAGTATAGGGAGAGGGTGTCCCTCTGTGCTCTCTTGTTTTTCTCCAGTATAGTTAAGAAATAATAACATTTCAGTCGTTCTTCCCCCTTCAGAGGTCCTGTTGAGACAGAAGAGCACAATGCAAGAAGCGCATTGCAAGAAGACGGGTGAGTTAAAGCCACTGTTTCTTTTTAAACCTGTCTGCTGTAATATATTTTGGATAGAGGGGACAGAGAGGGTCAGAGGATTTTCATTAAACATAACTGCTTCTGTGAGTTGCCATAGGGTCTTCATGCCAAGAAGTTTCTCTGTCAAACTACGTGCTGCATTTTCACCTCTGCGTAAAGGCTTGGACATTACTGAGTACTAGCTCTCTGGCTGTTTTCTGGAAGGGATGCTGCCCCCAGGGAATTTTCAATTAGCCTGTTGCAAGGCTTCGCTCTGGGGGACCCTACTAAGAATGTTGTGGAAGTGAGAATTTAACCCTTAACACATAATCACAAGTTTAATACATGGTTTCACCTCAGGCATATAATGGCAGTCATTTTGCTTGTAACAGACTTGTTTGTAGTCAATTCAGAAACCTTGAACAGTGTTCCTTAATCATGACAGGTTTGTTTTGGTTGTTAGGTTTTATTTTTACATTTTATTCTTCTTGGCTAGTGGAAGCACAGTTTTTTAGTTAGACCTAAAATTTATTCAAATGGGAAACATTATATGTTTTGACAAGGAGTTCTGCAATTAGCCTAACTCCAGTTTAGCACTGAGAATAAATTAGATCTTTTGTCCATTGGATATCTTTTCATGGTAAAGAACTGAAATACGGGCAAAGAGGAAATGTCTACTTTCTCTCATCAATTAATTTATTTTGTTACCTGAAATCGTTGTATATGAAATTATCTTATCAGCTAAAGAAATTTGTACACTACAACCATTATACACGGCTCATATGCTTTTTATCAGTTCACTTTTTACATAGACTCTTGTTTAGATTTGTATGTGGTCATGTTTTGGTAATCGCAGTATTTATGGAGATGATACGTGTACCCAAAGCCAGTCAAATCAAAGCAACTCAGCATCTACTTCCAGAAACCTAAACAGTGGTAACTACATTCTCCAGTGGACCTGATACAAGGGTATCTAGCCAGACACACTCCTTGTAACTACTGGAGATAATGGCATTTGAATGAATTGCATGAAAACTGAGTGTTCGTTCACAAAGTAAGGAACCAGCTCCAGATCTCATACTTCATCATTGTCTATCTCACTAACTACATCTACTATAGAACTACCAGCTGATCTAACTGTGGGTACTTTCCACGCTTCCATTGAATTTGGTCCCCTGTACAGAAAGGAATACAAGGATCAAGATTTCAGGAGAAAAGCTCAAAAGCAGGCACCTGAATTACATGTTCAAGTTTGGACTGGGTATTTTGTAGAAGTGCTCTGAAAGACGACGTCACAGTTTAATAAATATACTACAAAGTGGTTACTTTTTTTTTGCTGTCAAGATACAAATGACACACTTTGCAACTTCAATTTTGAAAATGTTAACCATAAACTTCCACTTACAAAAAGCTGCTCGTGCCTTTACATTATAATGTATTTCAGGGTTTCCTAGGGGCAGAATACAATACTATAGATGTTGATAGCATAATAGGTAATGTGACATAAGGATTAAACGGAAAATTCAACATGTTTCTCATAGCCAAGATATTGATTAAGAGTTGTCTGTTTCTTTTTCATCAATTCCATTGATTTAGAATAATAAAATAATAAAATAGTTTGAGTTAGATGGGACCTTCAAAGGTCATCTAGGCCACCGTCCCTGCAGTAAGCAGGAACATCTGCAACTAAATCAGGTTGTTCAGAACCCCATCCAATCTGCCTTTGTTTCCAGAGATGAGGCATCTACCACCTCTCTGGGCAACCTGTTCCAGTGTTTCAGCACCATGAGAGATGCTCCATCCCTCTTAAAATTTTTATGATCCTCCTCTGGACTCATTCCAACAGGTCCATGTCTTTTCTGTGCTGGGGACCCTAGATCTGGTTGCAATACTTCGAGTGGGGACTCATGAGAGCAGACTCACCTCCCTCAACCTGCTGGCCACACTTTTTTTGATGCAGCTCAGACTATGATTTGTTTTCTGGGCTGCAAGTGCACATTGCACGGTCATGTCTGGCTTTTCATCCACCAGCACCAGCAAGTCCTTTTCCACAGAACTGTTCTCAACCTGTACATGCCCCAGCCTGTCCTGATAATGGAAGGTGCCCCAGACCAGATGCAAGACCTTACACTTGGCCTTATTGAACCTTGTGAAATTCCCATGGGTCCACTTCTCAAGTTTATCCAGCATGTCATCCACTCTAGATGACATCCCATCCTTCAGGTGTGTCTACTGCACCAGAGAGTTTAGTGTCATCTTCAAATTTGCTGAGGATCCACTCAATCCAGCTGCCTGTGCCATTGATAAAGACATCAAACAGTACTAGTCTTAATATGGAACCCTGGGGGCACTACTTGACACCTATCTTCACTGGAACTCTGAGCCATTGACCCTCTGGATGCAATCATCCAACCACTTTCTTATCCATCTAATAGTCCACCTATTGAACCCATCTCTCTCTAATTTAGAGAAAAGGATGTTGTGGGGGACTGTGTCAAGGACCTTACAGAAGTCCAGATAAATGAAATTCCCTCATCTACTGGAGTAGCCGCTCCATCATAGAAGTCCACTAGGTTTGTCAGGTAGGACTTGCCCTTGGTGAAGCTGTGCTATCTGCCTTGAATCACCTCCCTGTCCTCCATGTGTCTTTGCAAAGCTCCTAGGATAATCTCTTTCATGATTTTCCCAGGCACAGAGGTGAGGCTGACAGGTTGTTATTTGCTGGTGTTCTTCTTTTTACCCTTTTCAAAAATGTTTTAATGTTTCCCTGTTTCCGGTCACCTGAGACTTCACCTGACTGCCATGACTTTTTGAATATCATGGCGTGCGGATTAACAACTACATCAGCCAGTTCCCTCAGGACTCTGGGGTGCACCTTGTCAGGTCCCATAGACTTATGAACACTCAGATTCCTCACGTGGTCACGTGATTTTCTCTTACAGATTAAGAACTATGACAGGAGCATTCCTGACTCACTTTGAAGCAATAGCAGCATTTCACTAACAGATATAGAAAGGGAATTTAAAAACCTGGAAAATAATTAATTTTTTTTTCATTTATTTATTTTTTTTAATTTTGTAGCACTGTTTTTATGACAGTTATAAAAGTAGCCATATAATTCTGTAACCGTCTTTACCTTGAGTGTGGCTATCTTGGTAAGCACTGTGATTCAAAAGACCATGTATTTTTTATCAAACTGAAAATAAAACTCACTGTTATTTTATAGGAGCCAAATTGATATGAGACTTTTGCTTCTGTGATGAAAAGATATCTATTTTCCTGCTACTTAAACAAGGTAAAGGGTGAGCTAATGATCTAAAACCTTACTCAAATCACTGTAAATATCAGGGCTTAGTGGAACAGGGATCACTTCATGTACTTTGTCATCATCAGCTTCAGAGTCCCTACGAGGACTACTGTGTGAGAAAGGAAGTAATATTTTTTTCTTTCTTTTGAGACAAGACAGGGATATAATTAATATTCCATGTTTAAAATTAATATCTGTTTTGAAAATTTAGAGAAGTGGTGTTATCGTTGAACTGAAAGAGACACAAATGCCCAACATTCAATGACTCAGTAACAACTGATAATTTAACAGATTGGAACATCTGTGATGACTGCACTTTTAAAGAACCCTATATCTTTCATGAGAACTATTGTATTTAAAACACTGCCTTTCAAAAGAAAACTAGGATTTAATACAACTAGAAATTAAATTAACAAATATCTGATAACTTTTCTTATTTATAACAGAAATTATAATTATATATAACATAGTCTTTGGCATGTAACAATGTAGTCATGTGCAGGGTTGTAGTGTATACTAACTACTGTGAAATTTATTGTTGAAATTTTTATTACAACAGCATACAAAGCAAAATAATATATTTGCTGTCGCTGAGGGACATATGACGTTCAGTTATCAAATTTCTAGCAACTTAAAAAACTCAGGCTCGACATGTTGGATGAGAAAACACCTTCAAATNCTCGACATGTTGGATGAGAAAACACCTTCAAATAAAGTGTGTTGGATTACAAGCAGATATGTTGAGCGTAATTCCCATAAAAGTTACTGTCATCTAAGAAAAAAACCCAATTCACGTATTTATATGAGACTTAGAAACTGGAATATAGCGGATGGGTTATACCAAGTTTTTGTCACATTTCACTGCATTTACGTCACACAGTTGGCTTGATTTAATTTTTTACAAACTCTAATTTGAAATTTAATTGTTCTACAAGGCAAATCATCAGGCAGCTCTCTCTGAATCATGATGCAGGCATGACAGCAAAACCTCTGCATTTCTAATATGTTTAAGAGAAAGAACACAGAATTTTAGGTGCTCCGAAAAGTATCTTAAACTCAATGAAACAGTAAAAAAAAAAAACAAACCAAAAAACAAAAAAACCCCCAACAAATACTTGATTGTAAAAATCATTTAATATTGCATGCCTTTGAAGTATATCTATACAGCTGTCTATCTGGTACATTAGCTACCTGAGATTTTTATCACCACCTAATTTAATCGTGTTTGAGTGATTTTCAATAGAAAAAAGGAGTTTAACAGCAGGAAAAGCTGTACAGACCATAGTCATTGCCTTTTCTTTGTGTAGAGAATTAACATCAAAAACAAGCCTCTGTTAAAATTGTGCTCTAACTCATGGTAGTCAGTTCATTTTCAACAGCTTTGTATTTTTCAAATGTAGCCTGTATCCTGAAGACTGAAACATTTTGTGAATAAGAATTCATCTGCTTTAAAGGAGGAAATGGTAAATGGACTTATGTCTGGTACATTCACCCTTCCTAGGGATACTACCTTCTAAAACAGCCTATTTTACCATGCAGTGTGCTTTTCCCTGGTCTCCTCTGACATCATGTGATGTTTTTGAGGCTCTAAAACATCATCATTATTTGAAGGGGTATTATTTTCCTCCTTCCTTCTCAAGTCAGAGTGTCTGGAGTAATGTAAAGACTGTAAACCAGTCCAGAATGATAGTGGTTTTATATTATAAAACTTATGGCACATATTTTACACTCTGTGAATTGGTATGAGGGAATGTGCAGGTCCTTTATTTTTAATGGATGCTGACCTATCACAGCAGAGATAGACAATAGAGAGTGCCAGAGCTGGGCAGTTTAGCTTCTCTGCCTACTGAGAAAAGTTCCAAAAAAGGATTACTCAAAAACCTGCAGAAAACAACAAGCATTTTAACTAGAAAAAATAAATTCTTCCTGTTTCAAAGGAACCCATACACTCTATAGAGACTTTTACTTTTGACACAACAGATATATATATTTTTCAGGTGGACACATATGGATTCACAGGAACACCATGCACAATTTAAATATTTATATTTTGTCACAAATACGGCTAGGATTTGTCTATGTTTAAGCCATCTATCCTGCTATATCCTTTAGGAACAGCTGCAATTACCAAATGTATCAATATGTGAAAACTCTTCAACATGTAGTTGAGCCTTTAAAATATTTACAACAAATAGATTTATTTTCATTAAATAATCCTCCATTTCTTTTACCAGGCAAAACTTGTGGAAAAGAATCAAGTTGTATTGATATTGAACAAAATATATAGAAACAAAACAAAACACTTTCTTTTAAAAGCATTCTCCACTTTTGCATCCATTAAAGTATAACAAAACAAAGAGTGATCTGGTCAAACTGACTTTTTTTTCCTCCATAAAACATTTATTATTTCATTCTACTTGCAGAAAATGAATATATATGGTGATTCTTTGTACATACCAGCCCCAGAAAATAAAATAATGATTTCTGCCTCTTTGGAAAGCAAGTTTATATTGAATTAAAATATTCTGGATCTTTAGCATAATATCAAAAAATGGTGAAAGAAATTTAATAGATTTAACACCAACTTTCATTATTGAAAAATATAACACAAACCACCTTGAATCCAATTCAGGAAAAATTTACCTAAGTAGTTTACATAATTACACTGCCCTCTTGATTTGCATAGAGTTATGATCAGAATGCCAACTTTTTTTCCCCTACATCAAGCTGTCTTCATTCATGGCATATCTTAGTTTATTGACGTCTTTAACCAAACCAGGGACTAAAATTTAAGCAGTGAGATGCTAGCCAATATACCTTGTGTCTCATGATTTCCATTCCCAATGCCCAATCACATATTCATATTGATGGAACTGATTACCTTGACTACACCACTCTATTCTATTTTCAAGTTTTACATTTCTCTTCTGTCTTGTGTTTTATATGTAAATATTTTTTTCCTTTCTTTATCTTGTCTTTATATAAAGCATTGCCTTACCATTAATTCTTCAACTATAACATATCTATTTTTTCTGGCATGTCAGCAAAGTAGATGAACACTTGATATTTTTCATTTTACAAGTGGAAAAATGAAAGAACCTACCTGAAACCACAAAGTAAGCAAGTAGGACTGTATGGATTGGCTCCTAGCTGTGTGATATAGTCTCCAGTCCCTCAGTAATACTAACTTGATTTGAGAGGTCATTGACAAGCAACACTCCTGTGAGTGGCAAATTGTGACCTGTCAGCCGTGACCACCAGACAAAAGGTATCCGAGTACAGGTAAAAGACCATTCACATTGTTAGAAATAGAGACCATCATGAGATGAATGCTTTCGCATTCCAAATGTCACGTACAGGCTGGGACATGCAAAATCTGAAATAAGTGTGGACTCATCAGTTTCCAGTATGCTTTAATTAAATTCATGAGTACAGCTGACTGAGATTTTTGCAGTTGCAGTCAATTATTTGTCACAGATTTATAAATTTGGTTTTATAGTTTTAGGCTTACTCAAGGGTTACAATGAAAAGATCACAGTCAGGAACCTGTGATGTAGCCAGTTTTAAAGAAAAGTCATATATCAAATGATCTGAAAGAGTGGGGTATTGATAGACAAACCTTAGAGCTTGAGTTGCAGACTACCTTAATTTTCTAAGGTGGCGGTGTCTTATGTACCCTTATGATAGCATTGAAACACAGCAGAAACTTGACAAAAAATATTTTTCAGAACTTTTGCACATTGTTTCATCTTCATGCTTCATTTTCAAGCACTGCAGATGTTGAGATAGAATCGAAGCTGTGGATTTTCTCGTTTGTTTATATGTTTAGTGTAAACTGTAATAGTTCAGCAGCTGCTTCAAAGTAATTTACAAAATATGCTCAAGTAACAGAATATTCAGTGTACTGAAGAATTACACTATTGGGCTTTTGATGTTGGGTTTTTTTGTTTGTTTGGGTTTTTCTCTGTTTCCTTGTAGATCTCTGAGGGCGAGGTGGGGGGGAGGGGAACTGGACAAGTAATATTTTTAAAACATCAATGAAAATACGGATCTTGGCAAATGTTTTCTCTGTAAACCACACAAAGACCGAAAATTGTACTGCAATGGAATTAGTAAGTGTTTTCAATTGGTTTTGAATGCATCAAGATTTTATCCCAGGAATTTAAAATCTATTTAAAACACATTGATGTTAAAGCTATTTAATTATATCAAAAGTCTATATAGCTTCCTCTATCATTGGTGAAAACAAAAATTAGAGACTTCTCTTTTTTAGCTAGTTCATTTTTAGAACAACCTTAGGCTGACTAGGTTCTTAGGTACTTCAGCTAAGGGCCTGAAGATACTTTTTCCATGAGCATGACTCAGTTTACTGATAAAATAGAAAAGGTAATGGAGACTTATGGATTGTCAAAAGGAGGAAAGCATTTCAGTTGCTTGTTTGAAGCTTATCTTGAAATCATTGGGGTATTTTTGTTGCTTAAAAAAACATCAACTTTAAAAAATAATTTTTTTTAGAAGTGTGTGCTTTGTAGTTAATATTTTGTTTGCATGCCAGCTGATGGCTGGACACATAAACATGGAACTGTAGATGAATGCTGGAATGCCAGATGATAGAAATGTACTTTAAAGAAAGGAGACTGTGCTAACTGTGATGGGATATTGTGGTATACAGACTGAGTGGCAACTTGGAGAGGCATTCTGGATTGAAAAACATGTTTAGTGGGATATATTTGACAGAATGTATAACATTTAACTCTTTGTGTAACAGTAGGCAGTGCATTTCACTTCACTTATCTTTCAGCCTCAAATAAACTATGGATCAAAGTGTGTGACAGCTTGTCTAGTCTTGGTTTATAAGTAAAAATAACTCCTATTTTCAGTCTTTTGTCCAAGTGTGTGTGTCAGGGCTATTTCTTTGTTTTTCACGAATATATTTCTGAAATTTCAGTTCATTAGACAAGACTCTCTATGACAACCTGTATATTGCCATCTAGGATGGTATGCCACAGGTCATACCTACTGATGAAGTTAAACGGGTCTTGAAACACTTTATACTTGCAGTGGTTTAGGAGAGTCTTAGGCTGCAAAACCAAATAGTGCCATCAATTTCCTTCAAATTGTGCTATTTAACTATGAAGCCTCTAATGGTGCCACAGTTATGATCTTGCAGGGATTTGAATAACAGTGCAGCACCTGAAGTCCCTTGTCTGTGAAGACCTTCAGTGAAAAGAGGAAGGATCTAATCCAAGAGATTATTTGTCTCCATCATTCTCTGAAAAGACTTTTTTTTCTCCGTCTGCAGACAGACTATTGACTTATATCTATGTTCACAGAATCACAAAATATTCTGAGTTAGAAGGAAACCACAAGGATCCTTGAGACAAAATCTTTAGTAAATTACCAACACAGGTATTGAACCCCCAACCTTGGTGTTATCAGCACCATGCTATAAGTAAGTGAGTTAATCTAAGGGTCTAAGGACCAATGAAATTTATTTGTTCTTAAAAAAGAAGGTCTTTCTAGCAGAAAGACTTTTTTATTATTATATTTATCCTCCAGGGAATAAAAATGTATGCTACTAAGTATGATAGCATATGTAGAAAATTATCTTCCTGTCTGCTGTGAACCTTCAAGCCTTTCAAAAGAATCTATCCTAATTTCAGACAAGACTTTGGTTTCTGATTCTTAGTAGAATGACTAAACAATTGCTCTGAATGTTTGGTCTAGATTACAGCTTGTTTCATATAATTAGTTGATATTTTCAAGATGAAAAATTCTCTCAGATCTTGCCAGTGGATCATGCTGGCTTCAGAACTTTTTTTTTTTAATTCTTTCAATGTCAACCTATTCAGAAATATTTCATCTTTGACAACTGATAATTTCCCCACTGTTATTAAACTTTCTCACATCTCCAAATCACAGCCTGAAGAACACAAACTGTGAATTTTATTTTTAAGAATTCCAAGCACTTAAGGGTATGAAATAAATGTTGAAAGTCAGATCAAGAAAAGCTTTGAATATAAGCATAGACAAGTATAGGCAAGTGGGAATCACTTAAGTTTAAATATCTGAAAAATTGGACATATAAATTTTATTTTATTATTGGAAGAGCAGTAAGTGCATCAAAACAGAAATTCGTATGTCCTTGGGCATATAAATATTAAGATAAAATGTATTGTCCTCTAGGAACTTTCTTTTCATTGAGTAAAGACGAACCAAGACTCAAGATCTAAAATATTACAGACAACTTTTAAATTATTATGCTAGGAAAAATAATCTCCCTCAACAGCTTCTCTACTGACTGGCACTGATTTTCTGCCCCTTAACACATAGTTGATAGACCCTTTAGTTTTCTGTACCACTTGCCTAAGGAACCATTATCTTTAAAGATATCATTTTAGTAGAATTGAAGAAGATGTGAGACTCAGATGAATCTGCAAGCTTCATGCAATACCTGAAAATCAAGAAA
>VWZG01009485.1:0-13953 GCA_013396735.1 Grallaria varia
GGGAGCGCGCCGCGTGCGGGAGGGGGCGGGGCCGGCGCGGCGGGGACTGCTCTGAGCGCCGGGCCGGGACCGAGCGGGACCCACCGAGCCGGGCTGGGCCCAAACCTACCGAACCGGGCCCCATAGAGCGGGCACAACAGAGACCAGGCGGGCCCAGCCCACACCGGCTGAGCCGGGCCCAACAGAGCCGGGCCGGTACCTGCCGAGCCGAAACCTGCCCAGCCGGGCCCAACCGAGACCTGCCCAGCCGGGCCGAGTCCTGCCGAGCCGGACCCAACCGTGCCGAGTCCAGCCCAGCGGAGCCGAGTCCTGCCGAGCCGGGGCCCAGCCCAGCCCAGCCGAGCCAAGCGGTGCCCAGGATGGCGCGGGTGCCCGGGCGGGCGCTGCCCCGCCTGCTGCTCCTGCTGTGCCTCCTGCCCGCCGCAGGTACGTGCGGGGCCGTGCGGGGAGCGGCCGGTGCCGGTGCTGCGGGGTCTCACCGAGGCTTTGTCCGCAGAGCCCGTGGCCGTGATGTCGGTGGACGTGGGCAGCGAGTCGATGAAGATCGCCATCGTGAAGCCCGGAGTGCCCATGGAGATCGTGCTGAACAAGTGAGTCCCGAGCGCTGCCGCGGGAGCTGTACCGGGGAGGGGGCTCCGCTGTGCCCTGCCCCGGGGGGCTCCGCTGTGCCCTGCCCCGGGGGGCTCCGCTCTGCCCTGCCCGGGGGGCTCCGCTCTGCCCTGCCCGGGGGGCTCCGCTCTGCCCTGCCCGGGGGGCTCCGCGCGGCCCTGCCCGTCCCGGAGCTCAGCCAGCCTGCTCTGCTGCCTCTGCTGCGTTCCCGGCCTCCCTCCCAGGGTTCTGACTCGCTCCTGCCCTGGTGAGAGCTGTGGGGTATCATCCAGGGCACCCCCTGAGGGGCTCGGGGGCTCTTTGGATGCCTCTGAGTGAGCGCCGAAAGCCCACGTGGTTACAGACGCCTTGAGGTGCGAACCTGAAAGGGCACAGACCATGTTCTCGCTGCCCCCTGATTCTCACTTCCCCACAAGGGAGCCCAGAGCCAGGTTTGTTTTGCTGCAGCTGTTCAGAGCCCAGCCTTGTTGTGAGGCAGGTGAAGCCTTCCCTGCAGGTCATCCCCGAGACCCTGCGTGAGGAACCTGTGGTTGGGAGGGGACACACAGTCAGGAACATCCTTGTTTTCTGGGAGTGTGGAGATAACAAATAGATTTCTCACCTAATCAGGAACATCCTAATTTTCTGGGAGTCTGGGAATAACAAATAGATTTTTCACCCAACTTTCTGATGTTCGGCAGTGACAGATAAAGGGAGGGAACTGTCTTGTCTTGCTTGTGGGTGGAGGGAAGCAAAAACAAAGTGAGTCTCAACACAGCACTGAAGGGGCAGGGGGGCTCCTCTGGCAGCCCCTCAGCTGAGCAGAGGCTGGCCCTCCTCTCCACAGCAGGTATCTGAGCAACTTTCTTTAGTCCTTCTGCAGTGGGAGTGACATCTTTCCTCACTGGGGACTGTGTCTGGAACGTTCACCAGTTTCACCTGGTTTGTTCCTCTCTCTCCCCACAGGGAGTCACGAAGGAAAACACCCGTGGCTGTTTCTCTGAAGGAGAACGAACGTCTCTTCGGCGACAGTGCACTGGGGATGGTAAGAGTTCCAGCACGCACAGAATACTGGCCTTCCAGGTTGTCACAAATGCCTGGGCCAGTGGGTTTTATTGTTGTCCTGTGCTTCTCCTCCCCTTGATGCGTTCCTTGCCCAGTACTGGTGGTGTGCTTCTGCTCCCATAGCCAGAGTTGTTCCCCGCACAGCCCAGGAGGCTGGTGTGGCCCGAGGAATGCCAGGTGGGTGATGTGCTTTTTTCCCCCTGCAGTCCATCAGGACGCCCAAGGTGGCCTTCCGGTACTTCCAGGATCTGCTGGGTAAGCGGATGGACAACCCCCACGTGGCACTGTACCAGTCCCGCTTCCCAGAGCACGAGCTGGTGAAGGATGAGACGAGGCAGACCGTTATCTTCAAGCTGTCCCCGTAAGTGGCTGCTTTTTGGGTTCTTTTGGCTGCCAGGCTTCTGCAGCTGCCTGTTGATGCCATAATTTCCTTTCCCATTGCAGAACGATACAGTATTCTCCCGAGGAGATGCTGGGGATGGTCCTGAACTATTCACGTGGTCTGGCTGAGGAATTTGCAGGTTGGAAGGATTTGGTTGTTTCTTGCAGTCTGGGTGTTATGTGTGTTTGTGCATTATAGGATTTGAGTAGACACCAAAGGGGTTTGGAAAACCAGGGGTTTTTAGAGGATCAGTCCAGCTGTAGGCTGTAAGCAAGACCGTCCAGTTATCACTTGTTTGTAATATGATGCAAGTTTGGGAACTTAACCTTATTCTTGTGGGCAGGCACCTGAGTTCCTACACAGCCTTGTGGTGAAGGGGCCTTACAGGCAGTCTCTGGAGAAAAGTGAAGTGTTTTCTCTCTCAGAGAGTCTGATCAAAGCAGAGGCACATGAGAAGGTGGCTGCAGGGGAGGGTGGAAGTGGCTCTGAGAAGGCTGTGCTGTGCCTGCTCTGGATGGGGACTTGCTGCTGGAGCTGAACTATGAATAAAGAGCAAAAGAGGCTCTTTGCAGTGAAACTTGCTAACAGAGAAGAGGCTGTCATGCATGTTTTGTGCTGTGTTGCTAATGAAATACCACAGTAATGAAAACTGGGTGAATTATTAGGAGGCTGTGTCGTGTGGTCAGCGACACTATGGTAAAAAGTCTCTGGACTGGCTATAGAGTGAGCACGATCCGGTGGTAATGTAAGGTTCCATGGAGATACTTGTTGAAAGTGAAGGCAGCCCAGAGCACTTGAGAATATCCTGACCTGTGAAAGAGAGGTCAGTAGACAGGGAATGTGCCAGGTCTGCTTGATTTCAGCAGGACACACAGATTCATCCCTAGGGATCCTCCTGCTGCTGTAGGATCGCATCCTGCACAAGTCTTTCCCTTGGGTTCTCTGGCTTTGCTGCTGCCAGCCTGCCACAAGCCTTTTCACGTGGCTGCACTGCTGGATAAAACATGTCCCTTGCAACTCTTTCAGAGCAGCCCATCAAGGACGTGGTGATCACGGTGCCCGCCTACTTCAACCAGGCGGAGAGGAGGGCGGTGCTGCACGCCGCCCGCATGGCCGACCTCAAGGTGCTGCAGCTCATCAACGACAACACGGCCGTGGCACTCAACTATGGGGTCTTCAGGAGGAAAGACATCAACGCCACCGCACAGGTGGGCACGGCTGGGGGATGCGGGGAGTCCTGCCCAGAGCCTGCGTGCAGGGGGGAAAGAACTGCAGAGGAAGTCCAAAGAGCTTAAGGTGGACTCTGCTGGTCAGTCAGTCTCCTCTGTTTTCATGTGGTCATCAACAAGACAAAGAGATTGAACCCTGTATGCATGTGTAGTGAAGCCTAAAAGCTTCTGGAGTGAGGGCAAGTGCTGGGAGTTCTCTTTTGTAAATCTGTGTTTGTTCCTTGCCTGTGAACTGGAGTAAATAATAGTAATGACTGCTTGAGGTATTGGAACACAGACTTGGAAGTACTTGATTTTCTTGAGGTCGGAGAAACTTCTAAAGAGCAAAGCTTTGGGTTTTGAGCTGTGAAGTAGATGAGAGAAGTTTTCTTGTCCATTTCTGTCAAGTGTGACCCTGAACATCTCCTGTGTTTGGTCACAGTATGAGTCTTGCCTTTATGGTATAAAGCCAGTCCAGGGAGTGCACAGCTGTGTCCTGTATCACGCTGAAATCCATGGGTTCTTTCCTTATTGGTGTGGGATATCCAGGTGTTTCTGCTTCACCGTCCCAGCTTTTCTTTTCAGAATATCATGTTTTACGACATGGGAGCAGGAAGCACCGTTTGTACTATTGTTACCTATCAGACAGTGAAAACTAAGGACTCGGGAACTCAACCTCAGTTGCAGATCCAGGGCATTGGGTAAGAATTGCATGCGAGTTGCACAAACCCCACAGGTCTCAGGAAAGAAACCGTTTGTTTCACAGTCTCTTCTACATGTAGAATTCTGCAGTGGGGTTTCAGCACAGTAATTTGGATGGCTGAGTGGAAAACATTTGGAGCAAGAAGGCTCCAGTTGGGAATAATTCTGGTGGTCCTGACTTGTGCAGAGTGTAACTGAGAACTTCCATGAACGCAGGAGGGAACCAGTGTACTTAGTTTGCTCCAGGCTGGCTTTTTGATAGCCTCAAGCCATGTAAGCCTGTTCCATTTCATGTAATTTTATAGAAGTAGAGTGTATCAGTTCAAAAAAGAGCAGTATCTGTGTACAGAGGAATGAAAACGCACCATACTTAATTTAACTCCACAGCATTTATATTGCCTTTCCAAGAAAATACCTGGAGCCTGAGACAGTCACTCTTTGGCCTCTCAGCTGTTTGATGTGCTTGGCAATAGGGCTTTTACCACAAGTGTAATGAAATTCCCTGCCCAAAGGCTGTTACGGTGGTGAATCTCTTGTCTTTCTTTCCTTATAATGTGTTGTTTTGGGGGCAACTGTTGTTCTTTTGCAGTCGGTCGCAGCCGATAACGCTGCAGCCACTTTTGACCACTTGCTGCTCTGCACATTTGCCAAACAGCACATGAAATTTGTTTGTAGTTCAGCTGTGTTTCAGTTGTTTCATCTCGGTTCGTTTTGCGCTCAGGTTTGACCGTACTCTCGGAGGTTTAGAGATGGAGCTTCGTCTCCGGGACTACTTGGCGAAGCTCTTTAACGAGCAGCACCCTTCCAAGGACGTCCGGAAGAATCCACGGGCCATGGCCAAGCTGCTGAAGGAGGCCAACCGCCTGAAAACCGTGCTGAGTGCCAACGCCGACCACATGGCGCAGGTCTGACCCGCTGCTCGCCGCTGCGGCTTCCTTTGGGCCAAGGGTGATGGGAGGGAACACTGTCCTTCTGCAGCCCTGCTCTGCTGAGGAGCGTCTGTCCTGGTGGTCCCTCTGTTTGTGCCCCCTTGGTAACACTCATGAGTGGATTGAAGGGGAGTTTTCGTAGCAAGTTTGTTAAATAAACTGTCACTGAGAGAAGCTGTCTGTTACATCCATGTTCCATCCTCTCATCACCTTAGCAATGGCAGGGGTCAGATGAGCACAGTCAGGTCTGTGGTGTGTGAAGACAGCCAGAACTTTTTTGCATATACTGGACAAATCAGGCAAAAATTTTGCTCAGAGAATGCTCCACAAATAATTTCATTCTGGCTGTTCTTTTGTTTTGTTTTGTTTTTCCTGAACAGATTGAGGGACTACTGGATGACATCGACTTCAAAGCCAAAGTCTCAAGGCAAGAATTTGAGGATTTGTGCTCTGACTTGTTCAAGCGTGTCCCAGGACCTGTGCAGCAGGCTCTGAGTAGTGCAGAGATGACCATGGTATGTTTATGAAAATGCCTTAACGAGCCTGAAGTTTCTGTGTGTGGAGCTGCTGTCACATCATGATCGAGGCGCCAGTGGTTGTGTCGTCAGCACTGCTGGGAGGTAGATGCCTGCTATTGTGATGGTGGTGTTGGTGCTGCAGAGAATTTACCTGCTGCACTATCAAGCCAGGAGTGTGCCATGGCTCCCTGTGCATTCCACCAGAAAGGAAGGACTTGGAGGAGGAGTTTCTTTCTGTTAAAACACTTAGCTCTTGGCTGGAGTTTTGAAATACTGATCTTTCCTCTTTTTGTCTCGGATGCTGGTTCTGGTCTCTGTTTGGGCTTTTCCTTTGTGTGCTCCCTAAAGGGAGCCCCATTATGGGGTGCAGTTGGACAAAACCTGAGGCAGTCCTTTAGAGAGAGTCACTGCAGTGGTAAATGCTCCCTTTCCAGGGTGCCAGGATGCTCTTGAGCAGGCATTTGGGCTCTGGTGTTCAGTGCAAGACAGAGGCACCTCTTAGAGTCCAGATTTCTGTCTGTTCTGGTCCAGCTGGCTCTCTGGGTCATTGTCTCCTCTGGCATTGAACTACAGTCTGTTTAATTTTGCGTCAAGCCATGTGTTTCAGGTGGCATTGTCACTCTTTGGCAGACCTGACTCCAGGTGCCTCCTGTTGGCACAGCTTGTGTCATTCTGTCTGAGTTCTGTGGGGCACAGAGACAACAGGGTGTAATTGTGGGTGTTCTCAGAGCACCCATCAGTGCATGGTGACCGGGGAAGGAGCATAAGGAAGCCCTGAATTTAGCTTTCCAAAATTGCTTTCTCAAGACAAGGTGACTGTTTCCAATCCCCAGGATGGAATTGACCAGGTGATTCTAGTTGGCGGTGCCACACGGGTCCCCAAAGTGCAGGAGGTTTTGCTGAAAGCTGTGGGCAAGTGAGTATGTGAGGCCCCCTTCTAGTCTGCCTCCCGCTGACAAGCTGCTGTTTGTGGCAGAGGCTGCAAACCTCATGTCTGTTGCTTTTCCCTTCATAGAGATGAGCTGGGCAAGAATATCAACGCTGACGAGGCTGCTGCTATGGGTGCAGTGTACCAGGCAGCTGCCCTGAGCAAAGCCTTTAAGGTGAAGCCCTTCATTGTTCGGGATGCTGCTGTGTTTCCTATCCAGGTAACCCTTGGCTTTCCTTCTCTTGTGCAAGGTTTGGGCAAATGGGGCTGTGCCGGGAGAAATGGGCCAGGTTGGAACCTGTAAGGAAACTCTGGAGATCTTTCTGCCAGTCTAATAAAGAAAGCAGAAGAAAATCTTCTGTACTGTAGAAGTGCAATATCCAAGGAGCCAGGCCTGTGGAAACATCACCTGAGGAATATTTTCCTGTCCCCCAGCTCTTGCATGAGGCAGAGCAGCCAAACGCTGCAGATGTAGATGCCACAGAGGAAGTTTTCATTTGCTGAGACTTACTCTCTCATTGTGATACAGGTGGAGTTCACTCGTGAAGTTGAGGAGGATGATAAATCCAGGAGTTTAAAGCACAACAAGAGGATTTTGTTCCAGCGCATGGCGCCCTATCCCCAGCGCAAAGTGATCACTTTCAACCGCTACACGGATGACTTTGAGTTCTACGTCAACTACGGGGATCTGACCTTCCTGAGCCAGGAGGACCTGCAGTGAGTTGAGCCCAGCACCAGAGCTGGCAGCTCCATGGCAGTGCAGTGTGCCTGGCTGGAAATGTATTGCCAGGCAGCCTGTGTGTCTGACTGGCACTGGCACATCTCTTCTCCAAGCCCTGCCCATGCCTGCTTTGTGCCCATCACTGCCAGCGTGGCTGTGAGCAGGGGTTGGGTGTTTTGCAGCACTGTTATCCTGAGTTCTCTCTCTGCTTTTGTCTCTGTGTCATCAGTGGTTTTGGTTCTCTCAATCTCACTACTGTGAGGCTAAAGGGAGTTGGGGAGAGTTTTAAGAAGCACTCAGATTATGAATCCAAAGGCATCAAAGCTCACTTCAACATGGATGAGAGTGGAGTGCTGAGTCTTGACCGGGTAAGCACCATTTGTTGGGATGTTTATCAGCTGATGTATTTTCCATTTCTGTCCCTCTCTCCGGTATGGATGGTCCCTGATTAAAACTAAAACTCAGCATCCTATTTTCCAGGTGGAATCTGTGTTTGAGACTTTGGTGGAAGACAAGCTGGAGGAGGAGTCAACACTGACGAGTAAATGCTGAACTTTGATATTCACACTGACTGTTTTGTTACCTGTAATGGCTGAGATAACTACAAGCATTGTGTTTCTTTGGGTTTGGGAGGTTGCACAGTCTGTGCACGCAAGGACATGGAGGGAGGTTGGAGAAGGATGAGTCTGGAGTGTGTGGAGCTCACCTGTGCCACCAATGGAGCTCCTTGATAGTTGTGCTTGTGGGGGGAAGGACCGAGAGCTGAAAATGGCTTTCTTCCTCCTTGGGATACGTAACATTCTGGATTTTTTGTCTCCCATTGGCAGAACTTGGAAACACCATCTCAAGCCTGTTTGGGGGTGGCAGCCCTACACAGGAGACTGGGGAGAACCTGACAGACCCTGTTCAGGTGAGCCCCAGGGGAAATGCCAGCAGGAGGGAGCCCCCTGTGGTTTGCTGTGGCAATTATGTGGAATTACCTATTCCATGAAACATTTGCATGGAATTTCTACATTGAAAACACTGTTTTGCTTTCTCCTTTAATTGCCTGTCATGACCAGGAGGAGGAAGAGAGCCTAGCAGAAACAGGTAAAGAAGAGCAGGGGGAGAAACAAGACCAGAAAAGCAGTACTGAAGATGCTGGTGAAGAGCAGGGAGAAGAGAAACAGCAGTCTGCAGGACAGGCAGAAACTGCATCTCCAAAAGCAGAGTCACAGAAAAAGGAAGAAGGCGAGAAATCAGAGCCTCAGGTGAGCATCAAGTTGAAGGAATGGGACTAATTTCCATACCTGAGGAATGTCATTTCCTCAGTGAAATTCTCCCTTCCCTGTCTTGGAAAAAATGTTGGCAGAATCTGAAAATCATTTCCCTTGCCTAAGAACATACTTTGTGTTACAGGATCCCAAAGACAAGACAGAAACTGCAAAAGAGGAAGAATCGTCCAAAAGTTCTGGTGACACCACAGCTACCAAAACAGAGGAAGAGAAGAAGAGCAAAGCACCCAAAAAGCAGAAGCTTGTCCATGAGGTCACCATGGAGCTGGATGTAAATGATGTGCCTGACTTGGTGGAAGATGAACTGAAGAGGTCGATGAAAAAGTAGGTTTGAAATGGCTCTGCCAGGTTAGAGCTCTAGAGGAAGGAAGTGGATTGCTTTGGAATGGTGATAGCTCACATAGCACTGCTCAGGAGCTGATGTGTGTGATGTGCTGCTCATCCAAAGGGACTTCCTACCTTTGATTTCTGTTCTCTTTGTGTGTTAGACTCCAAGACTTGACGATCAGAGATCTAGAGAAACAGGAAAGAGAAAAATCTGCCAACAGCTTGGAGTCATTCATTTTTGAGACCCAGGTAAGAGAGATATAAAGAAATGAGAATTTCAGGAGAGCATAGAGAAGTGTCTTGAACAGCTTTTGGCTCATCTGAGTGCAGGGAGTTATTTGAGCTGGGGGAGGCTGATTTGAAGGGCCCAGCTTTCATCTTTCAGTCATTTTTTCTGATGCTATTAGGCTTCCCAGCCCCATGTTTCCTCAACACAAATTGAACCTTCCCTTCAGTGTGTGTAACACGTTGTACTTTGGGTTTCCTGTATCCCTTATGTGCACTTATATGTGTGCTTTGGAACAATTGCCCCCAGGCCGTAAAGAAGCTACAGCTTCTCAGGAACTGTTGTACAGAAAAAGCAACTGGTGTTGAGTGCATTTGAAATTATGGCTGGTTGCAGGTTTACCATCATTTGCCTGGGCTGTGCATGTGTCTATACCTGGATTGTGCTCCTGCCCATGGGAGGGTGCAGGCAGCACCCCAGCCCAGCTGCAAGGAATGGGTGCTCTTTGTTTTATCCTTCCAGGCTCAGTGGTGTTTGACAGGAGTGTTTGTTCTGGTCTTTTCAGGACAAGCTTTACCAAGAGGAGTATCAGTTTGTCTCAACAGAGGAGCAGAGAGAAGAAATTTCCAAAAAGCTTAGTGAGGCTTCCAGTTGGATGGAGGAGGAGGGCTATGCAGCTGCAACGAAGGTATTGCTGTGTGCAGTCAGGATACCAATCTGCTCTCACTGACATGGAAATAATCACACAGGCTGACAGAGCCTTTGTAATCTAGTTCTAGGGAGTTTCTTGCTTCCTCAGTGCTTTATACACACAGAAAAATATGAAGTTGTACCAACCATGGAGAGCTTCTTCAACAGCTTCAGCAGGAACCTGTTGATTCCACTTAAAGCTTAGTCATATGGCTCTTTATACTGCAATAAAAAGCTGTATTTGGTAGAGCGAGCAACAAATGCAGTTTGAACTTCTGAAGTCAGCAGTGTTAGGCAATGGTAAAACTAACTGCCTCCTTTCTCCTCTCCCCCATTTTCAGGAGCTGAAAGACAAGCTTTCAGAGCTGAAAAAGCTTTGCAGGAACCTTTTCTTCCGTGTCGAGGAAAGGAGAAAGTGGCCAGAACGCCTGGCTGCCCTGGAAAGCCTGCTCAACCACTCCACCATCTTCCTCAAGTAAGAGCAGGCTGCTGGGAGGGAATGTCATGTCAGAGCTGCCAGCAGAATGAGACCAGAGCCAATGTGGTCTGAAAGTCACTGGCATGTCCTGAGAAAAGATGGGCAGAGCTCTGCTCCCTGTGCCCACATCTGCAGGACCCATGAATAGGTGCACCAAAGCTCTGTCCAAACTTGGGGGGCAGGAAGGGTCCAGTGCTGCACACACCCCGTGCTGGGTGTTATTTTTTGTATTACTGGAGCTGAAACCACAGAGTTGCCAAGGTGCAGTCTGCTTGGCTTAACAAAAATAAACTTTGTTCTTGTCTGCAGGGGAGCCCGAATGATTCCAGAGTCTGACCAGATATTCACAGCAGTGGAGCTGAGTACACTGGAAAAAGCCATCAATGACACAACGGTACTGAAGGATGGAGTGATGCTGGGGGAGGGTGGGGTGGCAGTTTGGGTTGTGTTTCATCTCCTGTGCTTTCACTGAAGGTCATGGAGTAGAGTGTGTATGTTTTGTTTTTGTGCCACCTGCAAACCTTTTGTGTGTTTGAGTGTTTCCTAATGCCCAGCCTGACCCCAGCATGTCCAGGGGGATACTGGTTCCTGTATTACACGTGGTGTTGTCTCCAGGGTGGTGGCAGAGCCCACTGATCTGACTCTGGATTTTAAAGGCAGCAGCTGGGTTTTGTTTCTCTTTGTCCTGTGTCTGGGTGACTAAGAGGTTGGTGGAAATGTAGCAGGGAGCAGAGCTGTCCTGAGTAAGGCAGAAAGTCCAGGGACAGCGACTAAGATACTGTGATATACAGCAGTTCCTGTAACCCAGACACATTCCAAAAGCACCTCTTCCCTCACGTCCCACAGAACTGGAAAAATGAGACACTGGCTGAACAGAACAAGCTCCCTCCTACTGAGAAACCTGTGCTGCTGTCCAAGGACATAGAGCTGAAGATAGCAGCCCTTGACAGGGAAGTGCAGTACCTCCTGAATAAGGCCAAGTTTGCAAAACCCAAACCCAAAAAGGAGAAAAACGCCACAAAAACCGATTCAGCCAAGAATGCCACAGCAGCCCCTGAGACTGAGAACACTATCCCTCCCACGGAGGGGAAACAAGAAGGTAAGGAGCAGCTGGGGAGCACGTATATAACTTAATATGTAATACATGTATATACATAAATATATATGTATACACACACATGTAACACACTGCTGTCTCTGTCTTGAGTGAGGGGGAGCCAAAGAAGGGAGGACAGTAGTTAACTATGGAATTAAATTACCTTCCTCTTAATTTTCAAAGGCAGCTGGGAAAATCTACATACGGCAGCGTCTTTTTGCCCCCACCATTTGTTTGGATTTTTATGTGAGGAAACAGAAAGTGTTTATAAACTTCCTAGGATGGTTAGTCAGTATCTGTCTCTCTGGTTGGTTGCCTTCTGAGAAAGATAAGCCATTGACTGCACTCTGGTGTGCAGAGGGAAGTACTCAAGGTCTGGTCCTAGATAAAGGGATACAGTGAACTGTTGATGAGAAAGGTTTGTGACCTAGATAGACATCAGAAAAAAAAAAGTCTTGGGGCACTAGAATTTGCAGTTTTATGAACTTTCTGAGATCCTCAAGTCCCAAGTCCCCCGGTCCTTTTAAATCTGGAGTGCTGTTTGTCCTCCTGGTTCCTCTGGCCCAAACAAGGGATCCTGCTCATAGTCACAGTTCCAAAGGTCACTTGCCTGTGAAACCAGTTAGTCTTCAGGGCTTCTGGGGACCTAAAGCCTGGCACTCAGAGGCAATGGAAATAAGGAGCAGTTTTGTGATGCTTCTCTTCAGTGTTGTAGAGCAATCCACTGTGGGAGTGAACTATTACAGTCCTGCTGAGGCACCACAGCTGGCTGGTTTAACTCACCTCTACTCACCTTATCTCCTTGCACCTTGTCCCCTGTGTTTTCTCCCTTTTATTTCTTTCTCCTTTAAATGTAGACAAACCGGAGGATATTGGCCCAGCCAAGGAACCTCCTACAGCTGAGGAAGCCACAATAGATGCTGAGCCTGGATCAGATTCCGGTGGGTAAATGTTTGACTGACGATCTGTAACTCAAGAGCTGCACGTGCAAGCTGTCTGTGGGCTGCTTTGGAGGTTTTCAGCTGCAGGAGGTACCATTCTACAGTGGTGGAACCTCTGACTGCAGATACATTGGTAATGCTGCAAACAGGAAGGCAGATTCTGATTCCTTGTATGTTTTTGTTGATCAGAATGAAGCTGTAATGCAGCACTGTCTCTGCAGCTGCTCTGTGCCTGTCCCTGCAGGTTGCAGCCAGTGCTGTGGCTGTGGGACTGGCACTGCTCGAGGGCTGTGTGGGCACAGATCGATTTTGGCACTCCTGGGCCAGGGCAGCCCCTTAACAGGTGCAGGGAGTTCACATCCTCAGACTTTGGAGTCCTCAAAGCAACCCCTCCCCTCCATGTCACGCACTCAGAGTGTGGTGGAAAACTTTGTGGATGTCAGGGGCTCTCGGGGCTGCTTTGCTGCTCTGAAAACCTTTGCAGTGTGTAACTGAGTTTGCTTCATTACACAGGCTCCAAAAAAGAGAACAAGACAGAAGCTGGAGGAAAAAGCAGGAAAAATGATGAGTTGTAACACTCTGAAATCTCACGAATGTCAGCATCTATTTATTTCATGGTTACTTTCTTGTTTTTCTCATGGACCTGGTTAGTCATGATGTAAATGGAACCCAAGAAGAGTCTGACAACACAATGGGATAGAGATGTAAATTTATTTTTTTGTTTTTTTCTGGGATTTTGCCGCTACTAACTTAGTGAATTGGTTTTTATTTTTCTTTTCTTATGTGTGGCAGAGTGCCCACCAAGAATTATCTCTGTTTCAATATACAAGTCACCAAAGTGGCTTTTCTGTGAGGAGAAAGCAGTAAAGAAACATCCTAAGGTTTGGGAAGTAACTTGGAGTATAAACTCTGTGTCCCACCTCTGGTGAAGATGATTGCAGGAGGATGATATAGACCTGAGGTGGTGTTGTCTTTGCATAGGAGGCTCTGACTTAGAGCAAATGTGCAGTTTCAGCTGGTGGGAAGCGTATTATTGTTCGGATTCATGGGAAGGTGGAACAGAATTGGGGAGGCAGATGATCTGTGCTTTGAGATACGGCTGTGTCTGGTTTCCATGGGCTGTTTGTTAAAACCATCTGTCCGTGCTCTGTGGCAGAGTCCAAAAACCCACGAAGTGAGACTCGACAAAAAGATTCTGTTCATAGTTCTAAAAGTTCAGAAAAGGCAACGCGGGGGAGAGGGAAAGAAGGGCTGTGTTGGCACGTCCTGTGAGTCACAGGGATGGCCATACGGGCCAAAGGGTGGTGGCAAAACCAAGCCTGGAAAAGCTCATGGCAACAGCTCTCCTTCCGTGGCATCTCGGACCGGCTTCATCGACCCCCTCCCCGTGCTGGAGGCACAAACACACACACGAGTGGGCTCCCACGTGCGTCTCACGGGGCTCTCCCTGCGGCCTCTTCAACCAAAAATAAAAACTACAGTCCCTGAGAGGCTGTGGCGTGACCGGGGCTGTGTGTGCGGGGGGAACTGCAGGACTGCATGTGCCAGGGGGAGCTGCGGGGCGGGGAGCTGCGGTGCCGTGTGTGCGGGAGAAAACTGCGGGGCAGGGAGCTGCGGTGCCCGGGTGTGCGGGAGAAAACTGCGGGGCGGGGAGCTGCGGTGCCGTGTGTGCGGGAGAAAACTGCGTGGCAGGGAGCTGTGGTTCCACGTGTGCGGGAGAAAACTGCGGGGCGGGGAGCTGCGGTGCCCGTGTGTGCGGGAGATAACTGCGGGGCGAGGAGCTGTGGTTCCACGTGTGTGGTGGAGCTGCGGGGCGGGGAGCTGCGGTGCGGTGTGTGCGGGAGAAAACTGCGGGGCAGGGAGCTGCGGTGCCCGGGTGT
>VWZG01009485.1:31566-49917 GCA_013396735.1 Grallaria varia
CCCAGCGCTGCCACCCGGTGTTACCGCGGAGTGCGGGCACAGCTCAGTGCTGCCCCCCAGCGCTGCCACCCGGTGTTACCGCGGCGTGCGGGACAGCTCAGTGCTGCCCCCCAGCGTTACCGCGGCGTGCGGGACACAACGGGAGCGTCACTGCCGCCATCCGGTTATTACCGCGGCGTGCGGGACAGCTCAGTGCTGCCACCCAGCGCTGCCACCCGGTGTTACCGCGGTGTGCGGGACCGGGAGCATCCAGCGCTGCCATCCAGCACGGTGTGCAGGGCACAACCAGAGCATCACTGCTGCCATCCAGCACGGTGTGCAGGGCACAACCAGAGCATCACTGCTGCCATCCAGCATGGTGTGCAGGGCACAACCAGAGCATCAGTGCTGCCATCCAGCACGGTGTGCAGGGCACAACCAGAGCATCCAGCGCTGCCATCCAACACTGCCAGGCCCCTGTATCTCCTGTCAGAGAAGGGCAATGATGCTGGGGAAGGCACTGGAGCACAAGTCCTGTGAAAAGCGGCTGAGGGAGCTGGGGTTGCTCAGCCTGGAGAGGAGGAGGCTCAGGGGTGACCTTATCACCCTCCACAATTTCCTGAAAGGAGGCTGTAGCCACACGGGGGTCAAGCTCCTCTCCCAGGCAACCAGCGACAGGACAAAAGGACATAGTGCACCAGTGGTGGTTTAGGATGGACATTAGGAAGAATTTCTTCAGGGAAAGGGTGATTAGATATTGGAATGGCCTGTGCAGGGAGACAAAGTTCTGTCCTTAGTGGAAACAACATGCTCCCTGTGAGAGCCCTCAGGTGTGAGCAGGACCTAATCCATTGGGTGCTTTCCTCAAAAACCCTGTGCACCCCAATCAAAGCCCTTTTCTCTTCCTGAGACTGGAGTCTGGTGTATGACTTGGGGTGTGTTGCAAACAATCTGGCAAGTATAGTTTAATAATTTACCACATATCACTGGAGCTGCCACACCACAAAGTTGCTTTTCCCTTGCTACCTTGAGTCAAACCCTCACACAGTGGTGTGTGCATCAGCTGAGGCACAGCAGTTCATTAAGCCTGTGATTACCACCTACATGCAAGCTCCCATAGACACCTCACCTACCTGCCCAGCCTCTGGTACTTCAGAAACAAGTTTGCTCAAGGGTGCTAGACTGGATGCAATTATGTTAATAGTATCAGAACAAAGTGAATATTTTTTTGGGGGGTGGGAGTAAAGGAAGTCCTCTGACAGCTAGACCTTGCTTGCAGATGAAGTCTCTTGACATGCTTGCTCTTCAGCCAGGCATGGCTTTTGTGGGGCAACCTGTGAGGCACTGATGGGTAAAAGATGGAAGAATAATCAGGTGATGGAGTTACCCATGGGCAGACACAGCTCTCAGAGCCACTTTCCAGGAGCTGCCCTGGGAAGAGCAGCCTGACTGAACTCGAGGAAGATAATTGGAGCCTATGGCTTGGCCACCAGAGGCCCTGTGAGTTGACATTTCACAGTAAATTCACCTGTAGCTTGTTCAGAGTCAGTGCCCCTGGAGTTTGGTGGGGGGTCTCCAGCAAAAGCTGCTGTAGAGCAGCTGCAGCTGATCAGAGGTCCCTCTGCGGACGATGGGAGTGAGAAAGAACAGTTTAAGAACAGGGAACATGAGACAGGACGAAGGCTGTGACTGGTGAGAGATGGTCTTGTGGCATCAGGGACTGTCATCAGTGTCGTTGCAATGGTCGAAGTAGGTCAAAGGAACCTTTTATTGTATTATCTGAAAACAGGACCTTTTATTGTATCAGAGGCTATTATAGACCTGAATATGGACACGTCCAAGGACCACTGGTTTCTCTGTACATAAATAATTCCTAATTGGACACACAAACCAAACATATTGGTAAACATGACTCACCCCTTTAGAGACCGGATTTCCGTTCTAGGTGTCACAGCCTTTCCTTCCATGCATATCACCCTGACGTGTGCAGAAGGTTCCTGGCACAATCCAATTATTCCCCAGAGACCCCAGACCAGCTGGAGTCTCCCCACACATGTCAGGGTGCCTGGTTATTCCTGCAGATGCTTGGTGTGTCCCCGATGGTACCACAGGCAGGTGCTGCTCTCACCGTAGCTGTTCACACACTCCTCAGGATGTGAGAACACCACACATGGACTTGATGAGCCTCACAGCCTTTTTTATTAGCCGTATTCTCTTCTCTCTGAGTGCATACACTATTTTTTCTGGTGGGGGAAAGGTGGCCTCTTACCCCCCACGTCCTCCAATTCTGTGAAGCTGCAGTAAAAGAGCTGAACTCAGGTCTCTGCCCCTCCTCCCTGATTTTTAAAACCACTTCAAAGGTGAGCTGGCGGACGATTGAAGCAACTGGTTCTGCCGGGGCTCGTCGCTGCTCACCTTTCGCGCCTCTCCTCCGCAGAACAAAGCACGGCGTTTCCCTTTGATTCCCCCCTTTGAAAGCCATAGGGGACAGAGTCTGAAAGGGCTGAAACTTTTTTAGTGCCTCTGCTCCGGTGCCTTCCTGAAGCATTGGGTGGGTCAGGACAGGACTCCAGGGAGGGGACCTGGCTGGTGGCTAAACTGGCCAGTGTGCTCAGGCTGGCAGGTGGGATGACAGTCCCTCCTGGGTGTCACAACCAGCATCCCCAGGTGTGCAGGGAGGGGAAGGAGGGAACCACAGACTGTCTGTGAGTCGATGGCTTTGACTGAGGCTTGCAGGGGTTCCAGAGCCCAGCCTGGCTGCCCCTCACCGGCAGGACGTGCCATCTCCTGGCACAGATGTCACCCAAGGGAGGGGTCTGCCCTGTTCTCTGTCTTTCTGCCAAGAAGATATGACACACAAACGAGTTGGTGCTGCCAGTCTCCTTCCAGCAGGGTGGCAATCTGCAGAGAGTGCTGCAGCCAGTGCCCAAGGCACAGAGTGCTCGCCTCTCTGAAAGGGATGCCTCGTCCTGTGTCACAAACACAGGGCTGGATGGAGGGGAGGAGAGCAGGGCTTGATTCTGCAGTGTGGGTTTCCAAACCTCCTTCTGCGCCGTCGGGCCCTGAGAGGTTTGCAAAGCTTTAACACAGGGGGATGTCATGTGCAAGCATCATGTGAGGGTGATGAAGACTGCCTAGCGCCGAATCAACAGCCCCACCTCAGCATCCCAGAGGTCTCTTATCAAAATACAAACAGAACTTGTCTCTGCCTGGCTCGTGAGGTGATGGGAATGGAAAGGAAACCTCCTTTGCCTCCTGGTTCAGAGCCAGACTGGATGCCTGTACATGGCTGCTTATGTGACAGTGCTGAAAATGAGAATACATTTGTGTCTGTGTATCTCACCTCTTACCCCCTAGGTGCAAGAACTGATGCTGGAGTTGCATTCAGCTGCTTACAGGAGGATGTGTTGGGGCATCAGCCCCATGTGTTGGGGCATCAGCCTCTGCATAACACCACTCTGTGTGATTCAGCCTTGCTTGTCCTGCTAGTGGAGAGTCACTGAGATTAGAAGGACCATATCAGTGAAAGTTTAGTCTGAAAAAAGCCCTTCTCTTAGTACTGCAGCTTGAAACAGGGATATTGTATCTTTAAGGCACCCCCTTCTTGTTCCCTTAATACCTCGAGGCCTCTGAGTGATTCTGGAGGAGAGGATCAGTGCAGGAGTTTAAGGCATCTTTCCCTGCCCTGCTGCACTGCTCACTTGCTGCTCCGAAGGCTGTGCTTTGCTGTTTCCATGGAAACCATTAGTTGCTAAGCGACTGGAGCATCATCTGTGCTGAGCCCTCGCATCTAATTATCCCATCACTGTGGCTGAGAGGGGCTTGGGGGGGATTAACTCCTCTACCATGGCAGATCCATTGACAACACTTTAGTCACATTTAAAGGGGCATCGTCTCCCTTCTGCCACACTTATCAACACTCTTACTCGGGCAATTAGCTTGGTTTTCTTGCACTGTGTGACTGTGAGGAGGAACAGGGTTTTCTGTGAGCAACAGTCACACTCTCTGTGCTTGTGGCATGCTTGCTGCCCTTGCATGGAACTCTGCTGGGAGCTCTTCTTTCTATCCAAATTATGCATGATGCACTTAGCTGCACGTTTGGATCATGCTGCCCTTGCCTGGTGGACTGTGTCTGGGCCATACTTACAGTCATTTTTGTTGTGATCACCTTGATGCTGCCTTTATTGTCTCTGTCCCAAGAGCCTGATGTTGTGTCTGTTCTGTATCTGGGGTACTGCTAATTCTTTAGAACTCGACAGTAGAGGAGGTGGGCAGCTCACTGTTTTCTGTCTGTCTGCAAACTAAAGCAAACCTGGCATAGCTGGGTATTCAGTTTGGTATTACCTTACTGTTTGCTGCTGGGAGGGATGGAGATTGTCTTTGAGGAGCACTGAAAATCTGAGGGTCAAGTAACAACTAAAGGAAAACCTCATTTCCCAGACCACTGTGAGTGGACAAAGCCACCAGCTAAAACAGTCAATCTGAGAGCTGATTCTGATGCTGAGTTTGCAAATACAGGGTCGATGCAGTGCAGGACTCAGCCCTCCTGCCATGGCAGAGTGAATTGGAGTGAGGTTTCCAGATGTGTGAGGGGTGGTGTGAGTTACCTTTAGACAAATGCCTGGGTTTCATGACAACCTGACTGCACCAGGTCCGTGCTTCGTTTTTATCAGCCCCTTGCCTGCTCCCATCAGGGTGGATAGGGACTGATTCTCCAGGATTCTCCTAGGAAAGGGTTGCTTTGTGATTTACTAAGGCGATTGCTTTTCTAGTGGCTGAATCAGTGAGAATGGGGGGGTTACTAGAAAGTTTTCCTGGTTTTTTACTAGGTCTGTGAGCCAGGGGACAGTTACTGCAAAGCTCCCTAGCTGTGTTTGCTATGCCTTTCATAGACAGTGGGGATGGAGCTTCAGCAGAAAGGTGGCCCATCCTTACCTTTGAAAACAAGAGAATCCCTAACACCTCTCCAAACTGACTTTATTTCTGCGTGCATCCCTTGAATTGCAGTGTCTTTCACTGCAGCCAAAGCCTGCAGGCACCATCCAGCCTTGGCAATATGTCATGCCAACCTGTTGGCACTGCTTCCACCCCTCTCCGTTGGCACAGGACCAGAGCCCGGGGCTCTCCAAGGACTGAGGCACTGGGGGCTATGTGGGATGGGGTAACTCAGGAACACGGAGCAGGTGCCCCCTGCTCACTCTCGGGGTAGGCAGATGATAGTGATTATTATTAAGAGCTTTTGTAATGATCTCAGGGAGGGACAAGTTCAGGAGAGAGACATATTTTTGTCATGAAAATGGGAAATGTAATTAAAGTCCACATTTTAATTAAGAGCTGGAGGGGAGAAATAGATGGATTTCTGCCTGAAGTCTCCTTGACATCGTCAGTTGGGCACTTTGCATAATGCTAATTGACATGGAAGAAGGGCTTTGGAGGAGAGGCAAGAAAGGCTTTGGAGGAGAGGTGTGAAAGAGGGCAGTTTTGTGCAGAGGTTCCCGTGGCTTTGAGTGGAGTGCAGTGTCAAGGAAGAGCTTTGTTTTCCCCAGCCAAGGCTGGGAACCTGAGAAGAGGAACGGCATCCACAACCTTTTGCATTTGGTTCCTTGGTGTAAGCTGACCGTAGTCCAGGCCTGATGGCCCATGGGTGTTTCTCTCTGGCCTGCCCAGGCACCTCCCTGTTCACTGCACGGGGATTTTCAGGCCAGTGCACTCATCCTCTGAAAAGAGGTGGCTGTGAGGGAGTTCCTGAGCTCCTGCTGTCCCATCAGCACAAGTCCAGGGCAGCTGCTGGGACAGCAGGTGAGGATATCCCACAGCTCTGTGCTGACCAGGGCAGCTGAAACCTGCTCACATGCCTCTCTGGAAACGTGCAAAGTGTCTCATCAGGTGCAGGTCCCTGGTGGTTTCAGATGCTCTAATAAGGAGTTTTATGCTTGCTTTTTTCCTCACGGGTCAGGAGTCCATGAGATTATGGCCCTGCTGCTCTGACAGGGCAGGTACAGTGGGAGCACCTCGCAGGTTTGGCTCTCAGACTCTTGCCACATAGGACAGAACTGCAAAAACACAGTTGGAAATCATATCTTTTCTCTTTGTAGTGGGGCATTAATGTGCTTAACAAGGGGATCCTCTTCTCTTTCAGCTGTGCCAGAATCCCATTTACCACAGGCTGGAGAAATGAGCTGCCTTCTACATGTACCTCTGGGAAGCTGAAACAATGTATGGGAAGCGGGATGGGAATAAGTAGAGAGGGTGTGAGTGTAGGGGAGTGTGATGGCCCTGCCTGCGAGAGGGTGCTGCAGAATTTGGATGCATCTCTGAGGAAAGAGGATGGTGGTCCGTGTGTGTCTGACGCTGTTTGGGGGAGCAGAGGATAACTCTGCCTCTTTGCAAAAGCGAGAAGAAGGTTTTCTGCACAGAGAAATTACGGGAACTGCTCAAAATGTAATTTGCTGTGAGTTGGGGACTTGCAGGGACGAAGGGAAACAAGCGTGCAAGCCTCTGACTCACCCATGGTGTCCCAGAGTCGGGAAGGAGCGATCTAAAAGCTGCCTGAGCCATGTGCTGCATGTTAATGAGGGAGGCAGCGCTCCCAAAAACTGCAGCTCCCCTCCTGCTGCCCAGCTCTGCTACCCTGAAAACAGCCAAAGGGCTCGTGCTGGCAGATGCTGCCAGAATGGGTAGTTTGCCACCCAAAGCCAGGTAGGATGCTCCGTTTGTGCCCACGGGTTTCTTGGTGCAGAGCAGTGCCCACCTATTCGAGCAGAGCAGAGCCAGGGCAAAACTTGAGGGAGAGCGACACAGCTCTCGTCTGCCAAGTGCAATGGGTTTGTTTCGTAAGATTCTCTGTGCCCTTCCTAGTGGATGGATGAACACTGTGATGGAGTAGCAACCACACAGCACCATCACACAGTAGTTGGGACAAGGGAATTAAAGGGAGGGAATTTTGGACGATGGAAAGTCACTGTCGAAGCTGGAATTTGGCCAGAGCACTGAGTTGAGCCGCCAGACATCCTGAAAACATTGAAGGATTTGTAATGGCTTGTTTGAAATATGGTGCTCAAAGTATTGTAGCTGCTTCCACTTGGCTGGCTGGGTGGGAGGTTTCCCAGCTATTGGATGGCCAGCAGTGGTTGCAGTTTGCTCCCTGCCCTAGCAGTGGAACTGGGGAAGGTCCCGCTCTGTCCACTGGGCTATACTTCATCCTTGCTCTTCCTTCTCACTCTTGTGCTCCCCGTTTAGCTTCTCATTTCCTTTTGGCATCTTGGGGCTTAAAGCATTTCCAAGAAGAACCGACATTAGGAGAGCAGCAGCTGAGGAATCTTGCCAAATGCTCCACATTGGCTGACAGCTCTTCTCAAAAGCAGATGGTTACTAATTAAAGGGAGTCAAGTATGGAGGCTGCATTGCCCTTTCTATTTCTTTTTGCTTCCTCTGATGAAAAGATTTTGTGGCCCTGGAGGAAGCTCATATTCTTATCTTTCCTGGGAAGTTCTCTTCTAATGCCTGTAGTCCGTGGTGATCCCAGAGCTATTGGCTGGGTGCAGAACCTTTCTGAAGAAGCAGCTCACTGTTTGCTCTAAGCCCAAGGCAGCTGCCATGGGAGGCAGGATAGAAATGCAGCTGTAAAAAGAAAACACAGGGTGCGAGAGGAAAATTAAATATTGGGAAGATCTCTCCATGGAGATCTTCTTTTGGACCTTTCCTTGAAGCCTTTATTGTCAGGAGAGACAAACCTGACACTGTGCCACCCTTTCATGGACTCTTGCCATCCTTGGGGAACTTGCTGTTCCTCAGCCTGTTGCACCTCTCACACGCAGGAGTCCATTATGTGGCCACTCTTGGGCCATCTGCATGCACATGGGCTGCTCCATGTGGCTTTTCTCCGTGGAACTGGGAGCTGGATGGCTGCGAAGATGGAAAGCAAGCACAGCGTGTTTCTCTCTTTATTTTCAAGAACATTTTATTTCTAGAGCCAATCTTAACAGATGCGCTGTCAATGCTGAACAGTTCAACCTCCTGTGGAAGAACTGGGTTTGAGGAAACCTGCACTGGCAGTTACAAACACCTCCCACTCAAATTCATGTCCAAAAGTGTAGCAGTTTTGTCTCAATTAAATTCCAGAGCTGTGGAAATTCTGCTCCTCCCCTCTGCCACTGCCTCCTCCTCCTTTCAAATGGAACCTCTTGCCCAATTTAAGTGAATGTGCTGTACTGGAAAACACCAAGGCACAGTTAGTTAAGGAACGAAGAAGCAAACAAATGACAATTCTTTAAAAGGTAGTGCTGCAATTGTTTGCAATTTCCTATGCACGTGAGGCCAAAGCACAAATTTTCTGGACAAAGCAAAAGGCAACAAGAAAGCGACAGTGAAGAGCTTGGAGCAGCATCTGCTGCCTGTCTCCCAACCACACTGGAGTCACCACGCCAGTATTCCTGCAGGAACAGGCAGGGAAGCTCTCACCACAAGGAAGGGCACAGTGTGTACCACGCTGGCTTTCTGAGCTGACAGGGACAAAACAAGAGAGGCCCTTGGGGCAAGAGGGCAGAATCCTGGACTTAGTATGTCCAGAACTCCCTTTCATATCCCTTTCATAGGTGTGGGATGAAGAAAAGACCCCATGAACTGAATTCCTTCCTCTAGTACTGACAGTCTTGCCATATTTCCCCAATTCCTGCCTCTAACCACTGCCTTTATCCCAGTTATCAGGAGCCCTGCAAGCTTCCCCATCCTCTGACAGCCACAGCTCCTTGTCCAAGATGGAAAAAGGGAAAGAGACAGGGGGAAAAGGGAAAAAGGAGTTTTTCCAGAAGCCAACGAATAGCAACTGTGAACATAGTTCCCATGGTAACAGCAGGATCCAGGGAAGAAAGGGGAATGTAAATCAGATTATCAGGGGGATGAACAGGGAGGAACAAACGAACCAGTCGCATCCGCCAGCCCAGCCAGGCTGCTCAAACACCACCTGCACTGTGTGCCCAAGTGCTGAACCCTCTTCTCACCTCCTCACCTGACCCAAGAGCTCCCTGAGCAGCACTTCACGCTGCTCCAGAACCACCCAGGCAGGGCACAACAGTGCCCGTGGAGCTCACTGAGGGACTCCTGCACCACCACACTCCCAGCTCAGAAACTTGCCCTGGAGTGGAGCACTCTTGCTATAATTGATGCAATATATTACTCCCACTGTCTGACATCTTCACCATAAACGAGGAGGAGGCGGCTCAGAAATGCCCTGAACATTAGAAAGAACAAGAATAAAAGAGAGAAGTAACTCATGAGGCCCAAGATTTATGCTGCTCCAGCCACAGGGGAGAGCGAGGACTCCACCGTGACATTCTAGCAAGGACTTGCACTCTGCAGAGCAATCCAGTGAAATCCAGGCAGCTCCCAGTAATGCCAGGAGAAGCACAGCCACTCCAGCATCACAGAGGCTTAAGCAGCAAATCCAACAGCAGCAGAGCCTGTTCCAAGCAGGGCTCCCAGCCTTGGGAACAATCTTCCCAGCCTGAGAAAGGGCTTCTGGGCTGCTCTATAGACCCAACTCTCATGAGCTGCTCACTGCAGCCTCTGCCACTGCTTCCCAGCCTGGAAAGGGTTAAGTCTCAAAAGCACCTCCTGGGGTTTTGCTACTCCTTTTCATCTCTGTTTTATTTCCTCCAAGACAGAGATCAGCTGCCTGGATCTGGCTTGACCTCACAGCAGAACCCGTGGCCACACTCTGCAGCGCAGACTGCCTCTCTTCAGGGGGACACGGGGATTTGCTGTGCTGTGCTGGAGCCCTTTCGGAGGTGGACATGAATATTTCATGACAGGCAGAGGATGCTTCAGCAGTGCCATGCAGATGTGGATTTGCACTGTGCTGTCAGGGACAAAGGAGAGGAGATCCCAGGTCAGCACTCTGCAGCTCCCAGGCAGCCAGCTGAAAAGAGAACCCCTCCCGGAGGGTAAAAGGATCTCCCGAGCCCACCCACCTTTGTTCTGCAGGGCCAGCTGGGTGAGGAGCCACAGGTAGTGCCGGCAGCACCTGCTGCCACCCTTCACCTGGCAGGAACACCCCAGCAGAGAAAACTGCTGGTTGCCCTGGCCTGGTGGGACGTGGCAGGGCTGCCCTACTTGTCTCCAGGACATCCCCAGTACCGTAACACACCCCCAGAATGCTGCACCAGTCCCAAAATACAAGATGGAACCAAATGGCCATTCTTAACTGCAGCCCAGGTTTCAAAAGAGGCACAACATTCAACTGGAACGAGAGAAAACATCTCTCGGGGGACTGGACTGCATTTGGCACAAACTGTATAGACACTCTGATTCGGGCACTCAATACAACTTCCTCCATTCAAAAGGAGAGTGAGGTTTGAGATCCCTGTTTTGACTCTGCAATCTGCAGAGCAGGTCCTGTCTGAGAGTCTCTGAAAGTCTGGCACAAAAGGAGCACGTGTGACTCCAGAGTACATTGAGAGGGCAGACAGAAAACGGACTGAACAGCACGACACAGGACTGTCTACAGCAGGGCTCAGCTCAAACTCTCGAGCATGACAGCAGCAAAATGATCAGGGGTCTAGTGCTGAAGTGGATTCCCACCTGCAGTCCTGTATGGAAGGAGTGATCAACCATCCTGGTTCAAATGCCCCGAAGTCCAGCCATGCAGTGATGCCAAAGAGGTGGATGCTGATCTTGTTGCCTGTGGCCAGACACGCAGCCCTCCCACAGCCCTGGGGTTGCCTCCCATCAGGGACATCACTTGGCTCTCGGTGTCTACACCTTAAGGGCGGTTGTAGAGTGTTTTAAGGCACCTGTTACACGGCTATTCAAGAAGGGCCATCTGCACAGGAAGGCATGATCTATTGGTCTAAAGGAGATAGTCCTAAGCTGCACCAGGGGAGGTTTAAGTTGAAAGAATTTCTTCAGAGAAATGGTGATTAGATTCGAAAGCGTGACTGGACTGCTCAAGGAGGTGGGGGAGTCACCATGCCTGGAGGTGTTTAAAGAAAGACAGGATGTGGCACTTCGTGTCATGGTCTAGCTGATGTGGTGGTGTTCATGTGCTGCACTTGATGACCTCAGAGGTCTTTTCCGATCTAACTGATCCTGTGATTCCGTGGTAGAGGTGCCAGTTGTACAGCACTGCTGCTGGTGGGGAAGGAGGGTTTGTTTAGCTCCTCGTATTCTAGCGCAGAGATGAGGATGCACTGCACGCTGTGGAAATCCATTTCCTTGCTTCTGCTCCTGGATGTTGAAGCTCCGCTTCATTTGTCACAGGAGCCACGGTCTATCCTTTTCCTCTTAATTAAAACATCCCCTTCTGCTGTGCACCCGCTGCTGTTGTGTCATGCACAGCCCCGCAGATGCCTGCATCTCCTTTGCATCCTCCGACGGAGGGAGCAGGGGAAATACAACAAGGCAACGTGTTTTCTGCTGGTCCTCGTCCCAGCTCTAGTGTTGCTAGTACAGGGGGGACAATCTGCTCGCGGTGAGAGCCGCCCGGGCGTCCTCGCATAGTGCCAGGGGAAGTGCCAGGACGTGTCGGTGCTGCCCCATCGAGGGAGCCCCTCCGGGAGGGACCGACCGGGGGAGACCGACCGGGGGAGCCCCCCGGCCCGGGCGGCGGCTCCGGAGCGGCGACACTGCCCGTGTCCGCCAGGTGGCGCCACTGTTCCCCGCCGTGTGTCCCCCGGGAGGGTGCCGGTGACCCCCAGGAGGGTCGCGCTGTCCCCTGCCCTGTGTCCCCCAGGACGGTTCCGGTGTCCCCTGCTGTGTGTCCCTGGAGGGTCCCGCTGTCCCCTGCCCTGTGTCCCCCAGGAGGGTCCCGGTGTCCCCCGCCATTTGTCCCCCAGGACGGTCCCGGTGTCCCCCGCCATTTGTCCCCCAGGAGGGTCCCGGTGTCTCCCATCGCCTGTCCCCCGAGAGGGTCCCCGTGACCCCTGGGAGGGTCCATCTGCCCCCTGTCGTGCGTCCCCCAGGAGGGTCCCGGCGTTCCCTGCCCTGTGTCCCGTGGGAAGGTCCCGCTGTCCCCCGCCGTGTGTCCCCCAGGAGGGTCCCGCTGTCCCGTGCTGTGTGTCCCTGGGAGGGTCCCGCTGTCCCCTGTCGTGTGTCTCCGGGGAGGGTCCTCTCTGTGTCCCGCCCGTGCCCTGCCCATCCCTCTGCCCGCGCAGAGAGGGCTCCTGGAGCTTTCGCAGGGCTGGAGGTGCCGGCGCTCCGTGCGCGGCCGGCGGGGACCGGCGCGGGTGCGCAATGAAGCCCCGCCACCGGAGAGGAGGAGCGTGGGCAGGGGCAGCCGGTCCGCAGCACCCAGCGCGTCGGGCTGGGCACTGTGGCAAGGGCGGGCTGGGGGATGAGTGCCCCTGAGGCTGTAGGGAAGGTGCAGAGGGAGGGTGGAGCAGGAACAGATATGCAGGTGATAAGTAGCTGTTCAGGGATGGGGTGATCTTGGAAACGAGGACCTTTTTCTTATCCTAGATTCTGTAAAGCCCTTGCAGCAGTCGGATGAGCTGCTCAGCACCTCCAGCCTGGCAGTACCATCAGGCCCTCTGTAAATGCAAGTGTGTTTTGAGAGACAGATGTACAGAAGAAAAAGGGCTGGGAGCAGAGCCTGAACACCCAGGTGGAGCCTCACTGGAGCACACAGGGCACATGGGCCTAGCCAGGTACCTGGGTGTTGATGCCCTTTGTGCCAGGGTACGTGCCCTGCTTCCCTACAAAACCCTGTGCCCCTGAGATGCTGTGGGAGAGGCTCTTCCCCGAGCTGGAGATTTGTGTGGCTGAGGCATTTCACATACCTAGATGCACATGACTGTCTTGGGAGCAGAGACTGCATGTGGGAATGGGGGTTTCAGGTGGTAGTCCAAGCTACCACCAACCCAAAGTCCTGTCACACTGGCGGACACAAGGCAGCAGCTTGCTAACTTCTCCTCTTATGACCCAGTTTGCAGAGTGGTGATTTCAACTGACCCCAAATACTAATAGAGGCATTGAAAAAAATTGAATTTGTGTCAGGCCTGTGACCTCTCTGAAAACTCTCCTGATCTCTGCTCTTCAACTCGCCGACACAGGCTCTTGTGTTTGCAGTGATGGAGCTTCCAGGAGCCTTCTGGAGATGCAGGCACTGAGTAAATAAACCTAAGGCAGGGATTACTCGTTCCTAGTTCTACCTTAGTGTAAGACTGTAGTAGTGGTGACAGAAGGAACTGTTCTTGCACCTTCCTTATCTCCTCATCCCCTGGTACTGTGCACCGCAGGTTGGACGGTGCTTGCTCTGCGGCTCCCACTGTTCCTGCTGCTTGCGGTGGCACGGGCTCGGGAGCGCCTGCCAGAGCGTGTGCCCGCCCCGGCACAGTCGCCAACATCCATCCCGGGCACATCTGCGTGAAGGTCTGCCCGTCTGCGACGCGCGTGTGCCCGCGCCCCTGCGCGCTGTGCCCGCCGAGGATGCCCCCGCAGTGCCAGGGCCCCGCTCCGCGGCCAAGGATGCTCCGGGAGCCGCCGGCCCGCTCCATCACCCGCCAGGCTCCCGTGCGGGGGATGCTCCACGCGCGCTGCTCCTGCCGGCCGGGATGCTGCGGGTGGGGCATCCCGTCGCGCGTGGGGAGCCCCGCATCCCTGCCCAGACCCCCCGGCCGCAGCGCGCCCGCGTCCGGGGCGAGGGCTCTGCGCGCTTTGTGTGGCCGCGGCCGCGGAGCCGGTCCCGCCGCCCGGCGTTTCCAGACCCGCACTCGGCGGAAGGCGCCGTATCAGGATAAGAGTCCCCGCCGCCGCCACCGCCCGCCCCTCCCAGCCCGACCCCGGGGGCGGTGGGAGGTGCCGATAGCCGCGTTTGTCGCGCTGGTGGCCTCGCTAAACGATTTAACCCTTCGCGCCCCCCTCCGCGGGCGCGCCCGGCGGGCTCCGGCTCTCCCGGCCCTACCGGGTGGCAGGGACAGCAGCTCCAGCGCCACCGAACCTCAGCCTTCCCTCGGTGCGCTGTTTGCCCTGAGCAGCAGCCGTGTCCCGACACCAGGCTGTGGTCTGAGTGAAGCTCACCTCCCGTGCCAGGGTTCCGGCGGCATCGGGACCGCATGGACCTGGGATGACTTCCCCAGGGTTGCAGCGGGCATCGGCTGGGAGAGCTGCACCCATACAGGCATTATGAGTGCATCAGGCATTGCAGCAATAGTTGGGTGTCCAGGATCCCGAGTCTCGGTGTCTCTGTGATCCAGGAACCGTCTCAGACATTTGTCTTTGCTGGATGACGCTCTGTCAGCTGTGCTGTGGCCGCAGCAGAGTATTTTCATTTGGAAAGAGGATGTCTCAGTGTGATTAAATTCTCCCTCGGTACCCCAGTGCAGGCTGTGTTTAGGACTGCAGCAAAGGAAAATCCCAGGGTATGGAGTGGGGCCAGTGCCCAGCTTTGGTGTGAGGATGCTGAACTGAGATTGTGGCGGGCTGGCTGTATTGCTTCACATGTTGTCTCTGCACTTGCCAGTCTCTTCTGGATGCAGTGGGTGAATAGTGTTGGTCTGCTGAAGAGGTGATAGTTAATAAGGAAATGGGCTGGAATCCCATTTAAAAGAAGAATCCAGACCAGGCACTTCTGATTCTGTCCAGGTCCATCTAGCCAATGGCACAGACTGTCTAGGCAGCTGCAGAGGTAGCACAGACTCCTCGCAGCAGCCTGGTGCTGGCAGCTGCCCTGCTCAAACTCCAAGGAGCACGAAATGAGGGAGCCCATTCTTCCCCAGCCGGCTGCAGGGCTGGGCACAGACCTGGGGCCTCTCCTGGGCTGGCTTTTTTTCCCTTTCCCTGAGCAATGGCTTTGTGGTACCATCAAAACAGAAGTGGGATTGAGACCTTGCAATGCAGTCCAAGGGAAATGGAGGGACATCAGGAACTTGTGAGGCTGTGGGATAAAATCTGTGTCAGTGTCTGATGGGAAGAAGAGGGCACTGTGGTCAGGATGGGCACAGGGATGGGCAGGACAGAGGGGAGCATGGAAAGAGATGAAAAGGTGTTTTCAGACCAGAGTCTACCTCAGCAGCAGTAACATACCCTCTTCCATCTTCTTGCTGCACCTTTGCCTTTCTGGGAGAACACAGGAGGTGTGCCAGGTCTGTGAATTTAATACTGGACCTTCTACCAGCTCTGTAACTACATGGGCTAGCAGAGAGCTACTCCTTAAACAGGCATTTCACAGCTCCAGACTTGTTTCCTTCAGCCCAATTCATCTGTGCTCTTCCATCTCTGGGGCATCTGCTGCAGGTTGGTCTGGGACTGGAACGACCCACTGGGGAAACGCTTTGCAAAGAGGCAGCTCCAGCTAACTGTGAGCCACATCGTTATTTCCAGTATATTTAATTGGATCTAATTAATCATATGCATAAGGATAATGAAGGCCTTACCCACAGGGGTCTTGTGAAGGTCTGAGCTTAGGGGCTGGTGTTCTGGTGAGCCAATGGGAACGAAAAAATCCCAGAGCCTTGAAGATGGCTTGGGACCGGCTTCCGTGTACTCCACACAAGACACATCAAAGCCAGTGCTTCTGACCATGTGGCCCAAAATTCTTTGCAACCCAAAGAGTTAGAATGTGTCAGGAGCTTCTGGGTAGCCAGTCCCAGTTCTTCCCAAGGAAGGCTGGAGTCACTGTCACAGGTGGCTTCCTCCTGGTTCTTGACTAGTTTGGGAGACTGTTTTTTTGCGTGTTGGGTATATGTTTTGTGTCCCAAAGTCAGGAAAATCCCATGCAAGCAAGGGACACTTAACAGCCAGCCTGTGCATCTTGGCTAGGGTCTTGCTAAGGTGCTGCTTGACCAGGCAGCTCCTGGGGTGAGCTGTTGCCATGCTGGTGGTGGTGTTGGCAGAGAGAGGCTTTGAGGAGCTCCAAGGACTCTGCTTTACCATCTCCTCCCTTCTCTGTCTCTCCTAGTGTGGGCATAATGATAGAGGAGGGAAGGGGAGACTGGAAGTTGGAGTCAAGTGCAGGGAGAGCAGCTAGCCCGACAGATGTTAATTAAAGACAGGCTCAGTGCTGAGCCGGCAGTGGCTGGTCCTCCTGCTGACCTTTCCCAGTCTTGCTTTGCCACTTTCATGTGCTCAGGCTGGGAGAGATGTGAGGGGCTGTGATGTAGGAAGCCCAGGAGGTTGCAGGGAAGGAGCAGGGAGGGAGAGGCAGCCAAAGGACCTGCAGGACAGGTGGCTCTGTGTGTCCCCTCTGCACTACACCTAGCTGGATGGAAGGTGCTGCCTGTCTGCCCCTGGAACCGAGGTGTTGTGCCAGACAGTGGTGGTGGGTCTTTAACCCACTGTGCCTGTGCGTGCTGTCTGCAAGGACACGAGCCCAGTGCTGCTACCGAGGAGCATGAAAGTGTGAAAATATGTCACTGCTTGCTGATGAGGCACTTGGGAGCTCACCAGAGAGGCAGGGAGATGTATGGTCTCAGAGCCCCACTGGAGGGGCACATCCCCCTTGAGGGGCTGCTGTAGGCAAATGGTCCTCGAAGCAAAGGGGTCCTCGATGCAAAGGGGTCCTCGATGCAAAGGGGTCCTCGATGCCTGCCCACTGATGCACTCTGCAGCCTCCGGTGGGAAAAACCCACAGCAGCCACAACCCATCCCTTCTGTTGCTCCGGCCTCGGGTGCTTTCCACAGGCACTTCTGCAGACAGGCGAGCAAAGAGGCGCCTGCACAGCCCCATGTTGCATCCTTCCCTGGGGGCTGGAAGCAACCGGAGCTCCTGCCCCCCCGTCCTCCTTCCCTCCCTCTCTCCCTTCCTGCCTCCCTCCCTCCCTCCATCCCTCCTCCTCTCCCTCCCTCTCTTCTCTGGCCCCCCCCCGCAGCACCGTGTGCCCGTGGGGGACAGGGGGACGGGGGGCTCCTCCGCCAGCCCCTCTCGCCCGCATCGGTGCCCCGGTTCCCGTTGGAGGAACGGGGTTCTTGTTCCCGTCCCCATCCCCATCCCTATCCCGCACTGCCTCTGCTCCCGGGGCAGGCCGGCTCCTCCTCCCCGGGCCTGTGAGCACAGGGGCGAGTGAGTGTGTGTCAATTTTCAGCGGAGCTCGGCCGCTCGTCTCCGCGTCCCCGTCGGCTCTGCAGCTCTCGGGGACGCTGCCAAGCGGTCCCCGCTTCCAGCGCTCTCCGTCCCAGCTCCACCCCCGGGAGGCTGGAGCGCTTCAGGCAGGAAGGTGACACGTCCCGGCTGGGATGCTGCTGGCATCGTCCGGGTGGAGCGGGCTGGCTCCATAGCCCGGTGTGCTCTGCGGGTCCTGTCCGAGGAGGCTGTTTATCAGAGCAGGAGGGTGGTTAATGCCTGGAAAACTTGTTGGTAAAGACAGTGACGCGCTGCCCTTCCCGGGTGCTGAGGCCAGTCCTCGCGTCTCGCATGTAGAATCACTGAATGTCCTCAGCTGGAAGTGACCCACAGGGATTACCGAAGAGCAGGGCAGGACACAAGGATGCTCAGCAGGAGCAGCCCCCGCGCTGTCTCTGGGAGGTGCGGGATGCAGTTCTGCCGGTCCCGGCAGTGCCACCGCGCACGTGTGTGTGAGACCCCTGGGTGTGCGACACCTGCATGGCCCCTCGCAGGGTACTGGGCGCTCCCCGCGGGAGGCCCGCGACGGGCTGGTGGTCCCCGGCGGTGCTGCCGGCCCCCGGTGCCGGTCTCTGGTGCCGGTCGCCGGTGCCAATCCTTGGTGCGGGTCCCTGGTGCCGGTCTCTGCTGCCGGTCCCCGGTGCCAATCCCCGGTGGCGCCGGTTCCCAGGGCTGCTGGTCCCCCCGGTCAATCCCCGGCGCCAATCCCCGGTGCCGGTCCCCGGCGCCAGTCCCCGGTGCCAATCCTCGGTGCAGGTCCCTGGTGCCGGTTTCTGGTGCCGGTCCCCAGTGTCAGTCCCCGGTTCCCGTCCCCACCGGTGGTGCCGGTTCCCGGTGCCAATCCCCGGTGCTGGTTCTCGGTGGCCGTGTCGGTCCCCGGCGCCAATCTCCAGTGCCAATTCTCGGTGCAGGTCCCTGGTGCCGGTCTCTGCTGCCGGTCCCCGGTGGCGCCGGTCCCCCAGGGCTGCTGGTCCCCAGTGTCAATCTCCGGTGCCGGTCCCCACCGGTGGTGCCGGTTCCCGGTGGTGGTGCCGGTCCCCAGTGCCAATCCCCGGTTCCAATCCCCGGTGCCAATTCCCGGTGCCGGTGCCCACCGGTGCCACTGTGCGGCCGGCGGGGCGCCCGCGACCAGGAAGCGGTTAATCGCCGCGCGGGGCTTTTATTTTGACAGGGCAGCGCCTGGCTCCGGCTCGGAGGAAAGTGAATGATCCTGTTTCTCCAAATGATTATTCAGGCTCCGGCGGAGAAAGGAGCACTCGGCCCGCAGCGCCTCGCCCTCGCCACGGCGCCCCCGCCCGCGCCCGGGCCGCCGCGCCCGC
>VWZG01009485.1:50004-65863 GCA_013396735.1 Grallaria varia
CCGCGGTGCCGCCCCGGCGGGCTCGCCCGGCCTGCCCTGAGCCGCCCCGCCGCCCCGCCGCTCCGCCGAGGTGAGTGCCCCGCCGCCCCATTGTTCGCCCCGGGGATGTCGCGCCGGGGCCCCGCGCCCGCCGCCGCTCCGGGGCGCCGAGAACTTGACGGGACGCCGATCCCGGCCCCGGCCGCGGCTCGGGGGCGATGCTGTCAGCGCCCCGCTCGCCTCGGCCGGTGCCCCCGGTGTGCGGGCGCATTCCCGCTCCGCCCCGCGTCCCTGCCGGCTCCTCGGCGCTCCGGCGATTCCTCGAGGACCGAAGCGCTCCTCTTCTGGCGCAGAGAACTTACTCTCGCCTCGTCTGGTTTTAGCCGAGCTGCTTTGGGTTTTGCAAGACGTGTCGGGGGCTGTTGAAAACCCCAGGGAGGATTGGAACTCGCCACGTTTCACGTGGTGTTTGAACAAACGCTGCTGTCTGAGCCCATCCTAAGTGGCGTCTCCCTTCTCTTCGCGGTGTCCTGCTCGGTGGGCTCCGGTTCCCTCTTGAGGTAAACCGGGCATGTGGTTGGCCTGGAAGAGAAAGGAGGAAACACTACATGTCCATGTTTTCCTTGCGCGCAGAAAGGAACCGATGTAACAAAACCTCCCCTGCGCTGTGTTGGGGACGTGTCTCTAGCAGGTGGTGAACTTGTTCTAGCTCCGCTCTGCTAGCAACCACTTGCTGGAATAGAAATGTGAGAAGGATGCATATCTGAACGCATAAGTAATGCTACATGACAGGGCAGGCTGTTGTGTTGTTGTGTGCGGCGCCTGCACGCCTTGGGGGCAGCGGCGTTTGACGGGGTGTCGGGGCTGCGGCATCACCCTGGCCGTGCCAGGCAAAGGGCTGCCCACGGCGTGGCACGGGGGACAACCTTTGGCTGCGGGGTGGTGCCACGGGAACCTCTCCTGACCCGCGGGATCCGCGCTGCGAACGTGGCTCCCCGCTCGTTCCTCTGCCCAAATGCTGTTTCATGCCAGGCACGCAGCAATGACACGCAGCTCCTTCCATCCGTCAGTCACACATGGGGAGTGTGTGTGTGTGTGTGCGTGTGTGTGTGCGTGTGTGTGTGTGCGTGTGTGTGTATGTGTGTGTGTGTACGCCTTGCTTTGGTACTTTGGTGGCGGGAGGGATCAGAACAGTGAGTCACCGAGGAAGTGATTTGCCCAAGGTCGCATGGCAAGGCTGTGTTGGTGCTGAGGCAAGGACCTCCCTTGACTCCGGCGCCTGCGATAGTGCTGGCTGCCACCACACGTGGGAATGCAATACACACCCAAGGCTGGTTCCAGTGCAAACATCTCCAGGTCGACATTGTTGCCTGATTCCCCTTGGTGGAAGGATGACTGTATCAGTGTGCTGTCTCTACAACTGCTGTCTGCTCCGTCGGAGACTTTTTCTGGAGCATTCACAATCTAAACGCTTAAGAACCTTTTTGTTTGTTTTTTTTTAAAGTGTGTGTTGCCATTTTAGCAGGGCAGATGGTGTGATTGGTCCCTCTCCACCATCCTGACCTGCCTCTTCATTACCTAGAAAATCCATTTCCTGGGGTTTTCTAAGTTGCACTGTTGTAGCTGTTACTATGTCTCCTTGCCCGTGAAAGTCCTTTTCCTCTTTCCAGTCATGGGAAAGAAAGAAACAGGCAGCAGCTAAAGGAAAGCTTACTTACAAACTAGAAACCACGGATATTGTTCAGTTGAAGAAAGTAAAATAGTTGTGTTTTGGACTTTCAAGCCCTCTTGCATCTCACCATGTTGCTATTGGAAGGTGTCACTCTGGCCACTGCGTGACAGAGGGAACAGACTGCTGCGTGAAGCTCCTGGGCCATCACAAACCTGAGCTCACTGGGCTAGGCTGCTCCAGGGCAGCAGCCAAGGATGCGCTGGAGTTGCACTTCAGCTCCAGGCTAACTCCAGCCCACGAGCTGTGGACCTTGCTTGTGCTGGCCTGGAGTTCCTGAGGTCCAACCTCAACTCCTCCTCTGACATTTCTATCGAGTTGTTGACCCAGCTGGCATTGTGTCCTCCCATAATTGCTGTTTTTTGGGGAAAAAAACTTCACTTTTCCTTCTCGCTGCTGCTGTTCCCTCCTGCTGGATGCTGTGAGTGCCTTCCCTCCTGGCAGCGCTTGCTGTGTGGAGGGATGTGGAAGGGAGTGGTAGCTGGAGAGGAGCTCCTTGGTTCCTTCTGCAGAGAGCATCAGCTGTGTCCCCACCAGTGGCTATAGAGGTGTTGTTCTTTGTTGCTCTGCTCACCTTCAGCTGGTTGCAGGATCCCAAGTGACAGATGGGTCCTGGGGTTGTCTTCTGTCTCTTCCAGCCCCATCTCTTGTTGGTACAGTGTCCAGTTCAGCACTGAGCGTTGGCATCAGAACAGCTCTTGCTTCTCTGCCCTGTCTCTGGTGATTGTGTCAGGCTTCACTGCTGCTGGGTGGGAAAGTTCTTAGCCATTGAGCGTGTGTCTGTGTCACCTGGAGGTCCAGATGTGCTGCTGTGATGGGTTTTTATCTGCTCAGGTCTAGCAATTTCCTGGCGATGACACAGGCTGGCTTCCAGCTCTTAATTCCTTAGGGCTCCATCCAATTTTAAATACCCTGATGGGTGAATCTCCCAAGTCAGTCTCTTCTGGGGGAGTAAGTCCCCTGTGGAAAAGCACAAATTTGCTGTTGCTGTCTGAGAATACATTGGTGGTCTGTTCCATCTGTGACCTTGCTCCTGAGCTTCCGTCTCTGCCTCCTCCCAGGGATGCCTGCAGTTCCCCACACCTTTAGCCAAGCAGAAGCCCTGAGCTTGCCCTGCAAATGTCATCTTCCTTGGGCTGTTGCTCTTTTGGCAGAGACCCAGCATCGTGCCAGTGCCCTGGATGAAGTGGCAGGGGGGCACATAGGAGAGTTGTGCTGTGTTTGTGGCTACTTTTGGCATTTTTAAGAGGAAACCTGGTAGGTAGATGCGTGGATATATGATATAATGCAGGGTAGGGATAGCATGACAATATGATGTACAGATGCAGCAATATTTTATCACTGTTATTTAAGCTGTATCAGCGAAGTGCAAGGAGGATTGCCAGCACAACTCTTCTGGAAAATCAGAACCTAATGCACGTCAGGACTCTGTGTCACCCAGCTCTCCTTTCCTCCCAGGAAGATGTTGACCGGCAAATGCATTTTGTGGTGATCTTGCACGTGGTTCTGAGTTTCCAGAGGGTGGTGGGAGCTGTGGAGTCTGACTTTATGTAGTTTACCTCCATGAGATTTAACTACCCTACGAGGTTTTGTCATGGCACTGATGCTGTGGAAAAATACACCCGTTTTGGAGCAAGGGGCCTGTGGCTGCTTTGCTTCCCAGCTGTGCCTCTCCAGCAGCTCTGCGCTGTGTGTGGGGTGAGGGGGGCACAGTGATATTCCTCAGTTCTGCCTGACTTCTCTTCCCAAGTTGTGTGCTGCTTTCCAGCGGGTTGGTCTTTGCTGCTCTGGTTTGGTTTCCTTTCTGCGAGCACCGCCCCTGGCAGCTCTGAGTGGAAGGTACCCAGGAACTGTTGCCTGGGGTTCGTGGGGATGGTTTCTCTTGCTGTATTTTGCCCTTCCTCAGCCTGTCCCACGGAGGCAGCACCAGCCACACCACGTGGTGTGGAGGAGAGGCACCCTTCCTCCTTCTGTGGTGCCTGTTCCAGTTCATCTGCTTGGCACCATGTCCTTCCTGGGAAGAGGGAGCCGGTTTTGTCCTCTTCCTACCTGATTTTCTTTGAAACTCAAAGGTGGAGAGGCATTTTGTTCTAATTGGGACCAGTTCACAATGGCATCTGCAGTTACCACGGGGCTGTACTCTGCAGGAGGAAGCAGTCAGAGCAATCAGTGTCACTGGCACCTGCTTTTGATTTAAGGCAGAGCTATAATACGGAGGGGCAGCTTGCCAGGAGCCCTGCTTGCTCCCCACATCCTTGGCCAGCAAATCAGTGCTTGTCAGCCCCCTGGGCAGCCTGGCTCTGGTGGTGTGGCAGAAGGATGGAGCATCTTGGCATGGCTATCTGAAGCCTGTACCAAGCCTTGGATATGGGAGTGCTGCTGTTGGGCATCCTGCTGGCTTGGGCCCTCGCCTTGTGTTCCTGCTGCTCCTCTTCCCCTCTCCGAAGTGGTCAGAGTTGCCTGGATGCCTTGCATCAACCCTCCACTGCAGGAAGCAGTGTGAGGATGATGGGCTGCTGTGCCCTGAAGAGATGAACAGGAACCTGCTCTGCTCCTGATGTGTCTGTGTCCACGGCCAGTGGGATGAGACCTGCCTCCCACTTGCTCAACTCTTTCTGGAGTTCTTTGACAGATGCTGGCCTCTGGGCACAAGCGTGTTCTGGTGTCCTTGCTGGATTTGCTAGATGGGTGCATCAGGCAATGGTTTCCACTGCCCATGATGGGAGAGCAGTGCCTTCACCTGGCCACCTTGTCCTACTGTGTCTTTCTGGGCAGCTCCAGGCAGAGGAATGTGCTAGCTGTGCCTGGGCATCTTTGGGAGACAGCACTTCTGCAGTGTGGGCAGACTGTCTGCCAGCTTCAGCTGGAGCCACTAGACAAAACAGTGCTTTGGTCACTGGGTCTTTCTTCCCCCAAGAGCAGGAGCTATGTTTGGATGTTGGGTTTTTCAGCTGCAGCTCTGGATGCCTTGAATCCCAGCCAGGGGATGATGGTGAGCCTCTCCGGGTGCTGGGGCACGGCCTCAGTATGGCTTTGGGACTGGGCTGTGACTGTGCCCAGGGGTGGGGTGTCACCCTGTTTGGTGAGGAGCCCTGCTGGAGCCAAGTCCTGGGCCAGGAGCCAGGTTTGTGATCCGTGCCAGCGAGGGCAAGACTTGGAAAGCCAAGCAGAGCTCCTCCTGTGTGAGAGATGGCCTGAAATACCAAGCAAAACCACAGAGTGCTCCTTGTTCCTGCCTGTGCCTACTGGTCTTCTCTCTCCCGTAAGTGTGTGGGAGGCCGCAGGATGGATCTGCTGGGGAGCAGGAGGGCTGTGCTCCTCAGGCACGTCTGCACCATTCTGCCTCCTCAGGGTGCTGGTTGGCTTCTTGGGTTTTTTGCCGTTCTATTTTGTAGGGTTTTTTTTCCCTTTTAACCCTGCCTCTCCTATGGTTGTATTTTCCCCGTCCTTGCTGCCACTGGTCTGGGGGCCACCTCCTTGCAGGTGGGCTGTTCAGAGCAGTGCTGTGGTTCCTCTGTTCCTTCTGCCCCAGCTCAGCTGAGCAGCTTTCCTTTTCCTCTCTCAGCTGCTACTGCAGTGGCTGAGGAGAGGAACAGGCCAGGATATGGTTTGTGTAGAAGATGCTCCGCAGCGCTGAGTGTTTACAGACTCTGTGCTTCTCAAAATGTAAGCACAGGAAATGCCAGGCTCCGCCGGGGTCCGTGTGAGCAGCGTGGCTCCTGCATGCTGGGTGTCTCACAGCCCCTGGCCACAGCCTTGCCACAGCACAGAACAGCCTTTAAACGCCATGCAGAAGCAAGGGCTAGAGTTATTTTGCCTCCAAAACAGAGGAGGAAGAATGAAAGGAAGTGACTTAACCAAAGACAGGAAGGGAATGTGGGGCAGAGCTGGGGACAGAAGCCAGGATTCCCAGTTCCTCTCGTTGCTCCTGCTCTGCTGCCTCTCTGGGTCTCAACCTCCTATTAGAGTCCAGGAATAAGAGTGGTTTTCCAGTCCCCAGGAGCTCCTCTCGTAAAGTGTCCTCAACACTCAGTGCATTTGTGAGCTTTCCAGTCCCTGGGTGTTTGAATGGTGTGGTTACAGCAGAGTCACAAACCCTTGTCCTTGGCTACTGAGTGGAGCTCCTGGTTCTCCAAGGAGTGCCGTGATCCTTGTCTGGTGTGCCCTCTGCAAAGAGATGCCCCTCTCCCAGGATGCCGTGCCCTTGTTTGGAGGGCCATACCCAGCTCTCCCTTAAGCTTTTGCATTAAGGGACCTGTTTCTTCCCTGCTTGCAATATGTCCCCTGGCTTCGTGAAGGGTCTTCCTCGACTCGCCACCCAGAGCTTGGTACCTGTCTGATCAGACGTGCAGCAGTTGCCTGGTTCACTCTCTGTGGAGCACTGCAGCCTTCCTGATAGGAAATAAAATCTCAATATGCTCTTTAGGAGGCAGATCCTGCCAAATAGCTGTGTGTTAGTGGAGAGCTGTGCTCCCCTTCCCTTGGGGACGGGCTCCTGCAGTGAGTGTTGCTTCTTGCTGTTGTTATACCGTGCTGGGCTTGGGACAGGCTGCAGTTGGGAGAGGGTGCTGGCTTATGGAAAAGTGGCTCCAAGGGTTCCAAGGAGCTGTGCTGTAGGTCTCTGTGCTCAGGGCAGCGAGGAGCTGGACAGGGAGCTCCAAAGGGCAGTGACTGAGCGCAAGGGCTGCGTCTCCGGGTGACTCTTCCCAACAGCAGGCTGGCCAAGGCTATGGAAACCCCTGCAGCACTGGAGCTTTCACCACTTCCTTGGCAGGAGCTGTTCCAGCACGGATCCGCAGCAGAGGATTGGGCCAGACAGGGCCTGAACGGAGCGGGTCCAGCCACAGACGAGTCTCAATCCCAGCAGTGAGGCTGGGCTGAAAGCTGCCTGTGTCCTGCCTCTGTGCAGCCTTGTTTGAACTTTCCTCTGGCACGGAGCAAAAGGAACCAGGGAGACCTAGGGCTGGTCCAAGCAAGTTTCCTCTGCTCTGTCCGCCCCCATATGCGACGGGGGGGGACAGCAGCAGCTCCAGACTGTCCTCCTGGAGCGGGGCAGTTTCGGGGGGCGCTTGGGCATGGCAGCTTTGGAGCAAATGGGGTTTTTTTGCTTCTGGTGTTCCCTGCCTCTTGGACTACGATGCAGGGAAAGGGGGAGGGGGAAGTGAAACTGTGGTTCAGACCGAGCCCTCTGGATGGCAAGAAAATTGCTGAGTAGCTGGTTTCCAGGTTGCCGAGGTCCTAGCCAGGGCCCTGCGTGGCTGCCAGAAGCAACAGGCTTGGAATTTCCTCTGCCTGGTGCCAGCTCCACTTGGGCTGGCCGCAGCACCTCTGCTGGGGCCAGGGCTCCTCTGGAGCTCTGCAGATGGGGCGCTCCCAGAGCAGGGGTTACACCGGAGCCGCGGCTGCCCCCCTTGTTCCCGCTGCCTGGTTTCTATTTTCTTTTCCAGGGTCCAAGATGTTTTGAATTATGCAGCCTGCGCCTCCCGCGGGGCTCCTTGAGCAGCCGCCTAACGAGCTGAGCTCCTGACAAACTTTGCTCTGGCTTTGGCTACGCTTGGAAAATTTTACAGCCTTTTCAGAAAAAGGAAATGCCAGGAAAGGCCTGTCTCTTCTTACTTTTATGAGGGGGTCCCAGTTGAGAGAGGGTGAGATGGGTTTGGAAAAGAAGACAGGAAGGATTTTGTATACGGCGGTACATATGCTTTCTAGAGATCAGGGTGAGTGGGCTTGGTGCCTCCAGCAGGGGCAAGACCCGCAGGGCACCCCGTGGGCACCCCGTGGGCACAGTGACTCCATTTCTGCAGCGAGGTGGTGGTCTGTGCCTTCCCTCCTGGCTGCCAGCAGAGCCACTGGCTGTTCAGTGTTTGCTAACTGTGCTTTTTCTGAATGGCAGTGGTTTTATTTCTGCTGTGGTCACAGGCCATGTGGACGGTGCTGCACGTCGCTCTGCAAGGCTCTGGGGAAGGATTGCCACCAGGTGCTGTGCTGGTGGCCTCGCTGTCACCGGGGACATCACGGTGACTGGGCAGGGTGCTGGGGGCACAGGGCTGTATGAATACAGGCACTGCCAGCCCAGTGTTTGACCTGTAAGGGATAGTCTTGTGTAATTTGCCCCTTTGGCTGAGAAACCACGTTAGAGTAGGAGAAACCAGGACCCAAAATAAGCTGTGGCTTGCCTGCCTTCCCTTCATGAGATGGTGCCGAGAAGGGAACCACAAGAGCCCTCTGGTTTGGATAAACTCCCCTTTGGGTGAGGTGCTGAAGGTCTGCCCTTGTGTTTGTCTGGTTTCCTTCAGGAGAGCCCATCGGTCATGTCATGGATGTCCTGACAAGCATCTTCTGCCTGGAGAGGCACTGGGGGTACAGGCTGGTCCTTGCCATCCTCCTTGCGTGTCCTCTCAGTGTCCCAGATCCCTTTCCAATGGTGAAAAGGCATCTGTGGAGACTGAAACGGTGCTCTTGGTTGGAGCCTCTGAAAATGCAGCAGCCTGGGGAGCCGTGGGACTTCTGCAGCAGGAGGGATGGAGGTTTCTGTGCGATCCGTGGGCATCAGCTGCTGCCAGTCGTGGTGGATGAGCATCAGACATGGGCAGCGAGGGCTCAGCGTGGAAGGAGCCCCTCGCCGGTCCTGCTTGGAGGGCTTTGCCTGTTCCACTTGTCAGGAGTGTGGCTCTGGATAGCTATTTGATTTGGCAGCCTGGGCAGGCCTGGCAGCACTAAGAGTGGGATGTGGGCACCACAGCCGTGCCCTACTCTCCCTTTTCTCATCACTCAACCCACCCCCAGCTTTCTGCTGTGTTGGGCAGGAGAGAAAGCACCTCCCCAGGGCCATGTCCCCTCCTCCACCCAGAAAATGAGTGATATGTCTCCTTTCCTTTCTCGGGGCTCATGCGCAGAAGCTGAGGTTGCATTTGACAGGGGAAGCGAAGCACCTTCGCTCTGCTGCTGGGAATTAATGAGTGGCTCTCCTGTTGGCTCCTTGCAGCGATGATCTTCTCCATCCCAGCTCTTTCTCAGAGCTGAAAAAATAGTTAAATGCCCTACTGTTACTTATTTCTGTGATGCCATCAGTATATATCTAGTTTAGAATGGCTGAAGTGGGTGTTTCTTGTACTCTTTAATTAGTTTCCTAATTTTCAGTGGGGAATCCTGTTTCATGTGAACCTGGCACTGCAAAAGAAAAGACAAGCTCTGTTTGTCCTCTTTGCTGTGAGAACAGTATAAACCCAAAGGAAACACAGATAAATACAAGGGCATGGCTGTGCTTCAGTCCATAGCACCTTTCCTTCCAAAACATTTCCACAGGTCAGAGGTTCACTAATGGTCTGCCTCAGCTGCCCACCTCCACTGGAGAACTCGGTGTGAGTTTTGCTCTTCATTCTCTTAAACAGAAAAAAAAGTCAGAGTATTCAGTGTTAGAATCCATGCTTCGGAGCCTGTTTAAAACAAAACAAAACAACAAAGCAAACAAAAGCCCCTCCAAAACCCAAACCTGGTTTTGCTCTTTGAAAGTCAGTTTCATGAGTTGAAGTTGTAAACATTCTGTTGATAAAAAATAGTTACTTTGCCTAAAGCAAAACTTCAGCAAAGAAATGTCCGGCCGTTTCCAAATATTTTGATAAAAATGTAATTTTAGTCCTGATGTGTTATTTTAGTAAGGAGAGTGATTTTTCCACTTGTTTGTGTGGTCAGGACCTTACCTTTAAGAACTGCTCCCTACCCCACCTTGTGGTTTTAAAATATTCAGACTTAGCTACTGGTGGCAAATGTTTATCATTTAGTTTATTGTGCTTTTTAATCAAAAGTAATTTCACAAAGTCATAGTCTAATTAAAATGTATTCCTTGTGTTAGCAGGGTGTAGTCTTCCTTTTTATTTTTTTACCATAGTTTAAGGGCTCAGGGCATTTTTCTGATGCTGTTGCAATAATGGGCTGCTGTTAATAAGTCCTATCCCCAGAACTCCCAGCAGCAGCCTTAGAGGCCCTTGGAGGTCCACAGTCAGTAGGTTTAACACCAGTGAAGCAAACCAGCCAGCCTGGGCTTTCCCAGTTCTCAGGCTGTGCTGGCAGTGCCGTGCTCTGAGCTCCTTCCATGGAAAGGGGTGATGTTGGCATCACTCAGGGCTGGTGGTCCCTGTCAGGGTGATGCCGAGGTTTGTGCTCATCTCAGTGCAACCAGATGGAGAGGTTAATTGCTTTGGGTGGGAATAAGGCTGCAGAAGAGGGGAGCTGTAACTGGTGGTTGGTTAGTTGGAAGGCAGGAGAGGAGACGTGAGCGTGTCCAAGGGTAATGCCCTGTTTTGGCATTGCCTTTCCTCCGGACCTGGTACTGAGCATGTTGGGTGGCTGCTGTTTCACTGTTTGATCTGTGGCTGTTCCTGGCTGTGCCGTGACTGGGGCTGTGATGGCTGTTTACACTGTTTTTGGAAAAAGCTGCCAGGGGTATGCAAAGAATTGACCTCTCTTGGAAACTGATAGAAGAATCCCAACAGCAAACGCTCCAGGCAGCCAGGCTCTTACTCCTCTTGTTCCCTCCTTGCCTCCTCACTGGGCACAGATGTTGATGGGCTTGGAGTCTGACTCAGATCATGGGCAAGTGGCTCAGCTGGAGGTGAGAGCCCAGCAGTGCTCCTGCCAGATGTGACGTGCTGATGCTCAGGGAGGGGATGAGGCAGAGCTGGGGCCTGGCCCAGGAGAACATGTGCCACCCAGGCACACAAAGTGTGTGTCCATGGTGTCCTCCCTGCTCTGGTGAGCCATGGCTGATGGCTGACCCTGGGCTCAGGGAGGAGGAAAGGTGTAGGGAAGTTGGGGTCATAGCATGGAACAGTGAGGAATCTATGCATTGCCCTGGGCTTGTAGACTAGAGTAATGCCTTGTCTGATTTGCATGTCAATTAATTTTTATTTTAAGAAGACTCAAGTGGACCCCAAGTGCCAGACTACATGTCAGTATGCTGTAGGATGAGCCCAGGAACTGCTTGATTTGATCTGAACAAGCCTGTGGATGGTATCGCTTAATGAGCCAAAGACCCCTCTGGCTGAAATCAGTTCCTTTCAGCCCAGAATGGGCAAACGCTGATTTTCTGAGAATCTTCAGATGCCTTTGAATAGTCTGTGCAGTGAGAGGGGGTCTTGTCACTGGCAGTGCTCAGGATGCTCTCTGCCCTCAGGTGTCCCAGGACATAGGGACCAATTTTCTGAGGTGCTTTTTGTGACTTGCCAGACAGACGTTGCTTGGCTCTCCACACCCCAAGTGCAGGACAAAACCCATGGGAGAAAGGAGGGTGGCTGTGGGGTGGCTGCTGGTTGCAGAGCTCCCCTGGTCGGCCTCCCTGCTGGCTGTGGGGTGGGGAGGAAGCCAAGCTCCCCTGCCCAGAGGCAGGAAACCAGCACCACGTGGGCTGCCCTGGAGCCCCACGGCACCTCCGAGTGTGGTGGAATGGGGCTCGCTGGCTGCCTGCCACGGCACTGCTGGCCTGGTCCTGTGTCCCCCTACAGCACAGGGGAGGGGGCAAAATGGGTGTCCCCTTTTGGCTCCAGTGCCCAGAGTGGGGAGGCTGCAGCCAGAGCTCCAGGTCTCTCCTGCTCTTTCTGCTGTGCCTCCATCCTCAGGCACTGCCCTGGGCTCTGGCTGGGAGTGCCCTGCCAGGAATAGAGGCAGCCTGTGGGCTGTGGCGTGGCCAGGCTTGGCCCTGGCTATGGGCTTTTCAGCTTCTAGGGGAAGGAGGGTCTTGCAGTTTTCATGACAGGGATTTTTCCTCCTCCCTTTGAGGTCTCAGCATTCATCCTGAGGTCTTTCTCCAACCCACGGCGGGGGTCCCGAGGCTCCCACTTCCCATTGCTGCAGTAGCGGCTGTCGGAGGCAAAGGCAGTGTGAGCTTTCTGGGTGGACTCGGTGGTGTTTGTCCTGTTCCATTGCAGTGCAGCAGCAGTGGCACCAGCCGCTGCCTCCCTCCCTCCCTCCCTTTGCTGGGCTGGAGTGCTGCAGGCTCTCAGCAAATGCTGTCTGCGGACATCTGCTGCCTCCTCCCCCACCGCCTCCTGGCAGGCAGCAGCAGCTTCCCAGCGAACAGCCTGCTCTTTGCATCACCCCCCGCATGCCAGACCAAAGCTCCCTTCTGCTCTTACAGGCACCTTCGCAGGACCTTGAAATGGTGGTTTCCCCGCTGCTGGCTTGGCTCCAAGCAGCCTTCCGCCTCGCAAGGCTGTGGCTGAAAAAAATCAGGGTGCCTGATGGAGGGGAAAGGCTTATTAAAGGTGATGCTTACCGGGTTCTGGCTGGTGATTCAAACAGGCAGCTCTCTCCTTGGCAGGGCTCCAGTGCCTGAGGCAGACGTGGAGTCTGGGGCAAAAAGCTTGGAGCCGTTTGACTGGAGCAGATGCGGCAGGGTGGGCTGTGAGCTGCAGCCCTGGTGCCAGGGCTGGTCGCTCTGGTCCGGTGTCTGCCTTGGGTATGTGGTGTGCAGCGAAGGAGGGGGCAGAGTTCACTGGTGCAGGTATTCATGTGGCCCCTCCCGGGGAATGGGAGGTTTGTTTCTCTCTGCTCTGGCCGAGTGGTGGGATGATGTGCTCCTTGGATGCAGAGGGAAGCTGGGCTGGGGGTTTCTGGCTCCTGTTAGTAACCCCCAGTAACCCTCCTGCTGCCTTGGCATTGGGAAGTACCCAGCAAAGTGGCATTTCTGTGGCTCCAGCCTCTCAGCTCTGCTGCTCCAGGTTCCCATGGGCGGCACCAGAAAGCGTGGCAGTGGCCTCCAGGGACCTTTACCCCAAGCCCAGCCAGTCCCCCAAGTGACAGTCACCAAGATGCTGTGGCTTCATCTCGTGTGCTTCTAGCCTGGGGACTTCTCCAGAGAGTGGAGGAGCTGGGAGGGATGGAGCGGAAGGATTTAATGAAGAAGACATGGAGGGCGTAGCAAACTCCTTTCTCCTGAAACCGGGGAAGCAGTAGCTGGGAGCGTGAAGGCAGTGCCGGGCTGTGATCTCAGGGAATGCCCAGAAGGAGGGCTGAGGTATGTGGATTAGTCAGAAAAGATGGTAGAGGATGAAAGGGGATTCAGCAGCTCTGACTGTAAAGGCAGGTTTGGAAGAAGGAGCTGGAGGGATTGCAGGTGGGACATGAAAACAGGAGCTTGGAAAGATGGGATAAATGAAGCCAGTGGGGAAATTGGCTGTTTTGTACCTGGATCAGAAAGATGCGAGCGTGATTCAAAGGGATATAGACAAGAAGGCACAAGTCTGTCTTTGAAGGGAGAGGGATCATCCTTGCTGTGACCATCGTTGCGGTGGAGGGACACAGAGGCACAGCCAGAGCCCCTGCCAGCTCAGAGGAGGCACAGTGTTGTGTGCAGGAGGCTCTTGGCAGGCTCTTGGCTGGCAGTGGGTCCTGGCCCCCCTGTTTGGTGAGCAGGACTGTGGTCCATGTGTGCACCTGGCACTGGAAGAAGCGGCGGTGGGAGAGCTCTGTGAATGCCACTGAAATGCCACTGGAGGAGTTGGCAAAACCATCTAGGGGCCTGTGAGGGATGTGGCAGAGGGATGGGAGCTTTGGGGCCGGGCTGGGACAGGGCGTGTGGCTGACGGCGAGCGCTGAGGCTGCACGGTGAGCAGGGCTAAGGCTCTGTGGTGGCACCAGCAACTGGGCGCACCCACCAGCAGCTGGGCACAGCACTGCTGCACACAGGGGAAGAGCTGGGGCAGATCCAGCAGCCAGACCCCAGTTCAGTGCTCAGGTCTCCTCTCTCTCTGCCTGGGCAGTGGCTGCAGGCTCCTCCTCCCAGTCGGTGCGGCGCTGAGCACGAAGGAGATGAAGCGAGGGAAAGATGGGGCATGCGTCTGAGAGGGAGAGCACAGGAGTTGCTGAGAAACACCACTGAGCTCCCTTCCTCTTTGTGCACTGGCAGACAACTCGCTGGGGTGGGGGCAGAGGGGCTGGGCTGCAGGCCAGGAGTGCTCGCACACGCCCCTGGGAGGGGAAGCTGAAGTGCTGCAGGAAGCCATGCTCTTGCCTGCCCAGGTGATGCAGAGCTGCTGCATCGCAGCGGGGAGCAGCCAAGCCATGTCTCCCCTGTCCGAGAGGGCTGAGGAGATAAGGGAGCCCTGGCAGGCAGCCTGTAAAGCCCCCACCAGGGAATAGGAGTGTCACCAGCAGCTGGAGGCAAGACTGGTGGGTTCTGGTGCATACCCGATGCTGAGGAGAAGCAGAAGGTGCCATGTGGAGGCCAGTTGTTGCCTACCCTGGGAGATCAGTAGGGGTGAGCAGGGAAAGGCAGCAGGGCATGAGAGGAAAGCACTGATAAGTGGATGCAGAGGGAGCACCAGGGCCCAGGAGGTTGCTGGGGAGGACATACTTCCCTTGAGCAGACAAGGGGCACCAAGAGTCCGGCAGGACCCTGTTCATGGAAGTGTTATCTCCTGCAGGTGCCCCTGGTTGTGACTTTGTGCCCACAGGCTTCTTGGAGGGAAGTGGCACGGCAGAGGCAGGTGTATGGGCTGCAGGGACTGGTGCTGGGATATGGAGAGTGGTACATGGCTCTTCTCCCTTGTGTGGTGGTGCTGGGCAGGTTCCTGTGAGCTGCCATTCTCTCCACACCAAGGCTGGTGCAGGACTTTACCCCGAGCGCTCGGCTCTGGCTCTGCTGGGCTCTTGTTTTCCTCCACTAGGAGTCCAGCCCCTGGAGCATCCCATCATGGTACACGGTCACTGGTGAGTCCGGGGCAGGCTGAGCCTGAACATGGGTGGCTGAGCACAGACCCTGGGTGACACCAAAACACCAGCTGGCCACCGACCTTCCTCCCCATGCAGCCCTGTGTGTGTCTGCAGCAGCTGTATCCCCCCAGTGGAGGGATGGAGCCAGGAGAGAGGGAAGGGAGGAATCACCCTGTGAAGGGTTAACAGTGGCTCCAGCTCTGCTCGCAGCCGGGCCCTGCTGCAGGAGCAGTGTGGAGCAGCCTGCTCCAGTTGGCATCTGTCCCAGAATGCTTTGGAAAAGCACTGGCCTCTGACCCCCAGTACAAACTGAGCCCAGCACGTGGGAGGGAGAAATTACTCCCAGACCTTCAGGCTCCAGGGTTTACAAGCTGCCTGCAATAAAGCAGCCATTTTTTCCGACAGTTATTAAATCTCCCCTTTTAGCTCACTGCAAACCTCTGCCTGTCGCTCCCCTCCCCTGCCCCCAGCCCTACATCATGCTCCTGCTCGAGTCAGAAACACCTCTGAAGGCAAGGCTGCTCTGTTTGCCTCCAGCTGAAGGCTGGGGAGAGCTCCAGCCCCTGGTCCATGAGCAGTGCCCCTCACCCTGCAGTTCCCTCTGGCTTGGCAGCTGTCCGTGTGCCTGTCTGCCTGCTTCCTGCTGCTGCAATCCTTGGGAGCACCCTGCACCTGCTCCCCCGCCTTTTGGGGTGCACGTCTGCACCCCATTCTGAGCCACAGTGGGGCTTGTGGGGCGCTGCTGCTGCACCACATCTCACTGTCGTCTCAGTGTCCATGCCAGGGACCGGGAACCAAAGGTTTCCTTCTCAGCCTTGCTGATGGTTGGGGCATCTTTGGGCAGGGCCTTGGTTTTGTATTGTGTCTTGAAACGGGAATAAGAGCGGGGTTTGTGCTTACCTGTCATCAGCTCCTTAGGTAACTTATTCTGTCTGCGCTCCCTGCAGCGAGCGAGGGATTAATCGCCAGGGAGGCTGGCCAGTTTCTATGGGAGATCACTGCGTGGGAGGCTCACGAGGCTTCCTTCGCCAGCTCGTGTTTGCAATGCCTGCTGCAGCTGGAAGGTGCCAAGAGCCGCTTATCCACAGCGGGTTCTGTGCCCGTCCAGCTGTGCGGAAGTGCCAGGCCGGCGTGGGGCAGCCAGTGCTGCCCGTCTGGTGCCATGCTGAGCGTGGCGGGGTGCTGAGCATGGCAGGGCACTGAGCCTGCCAGGGTGCTGAGCGTGGGGGGGCGCTGAGCATGGTGCGGTACTGAGCGTGCCAGGGTGCTGAGCATGGCAGGGCACTGAGCCTGCCAGGGTGCTGAGCGTGGCGGGGTGCTGAGCATGGCAGGGCACTGAGCGTGGCGGGGTGCTGAGCGTGGCGGGGTGCTGAGCGTGCCGGGGCACTGAGTGTGCCAGGGTGCTGAGCATGGCAGGGCACTGAGCCTGCCAGGGTGCTGAGC
>VWZG01009485.1:66078-89274 GCA_013396735.1 Grallaria varia
AGGGCGCTGAGCATGGCAGGGTGCTGAGTGTGCCAGGGTGCTGAGCATGGCGGGGCACTGAGCATTCCAAGGGTGCAGAGCATGGCAGGGTGCTGAGCGTGCCAGGGTGCTGAGCATGGCAGGGTGCTGAGCATGGCGGGGCGCTGAGCATGCCAGAGTGCTGCGTTGCTGCGAAGGGCGTGGGCAGCGCGTGGTCGTGTTTGCACAGCGCCCTGGGAACAGAGAGCACTCCTTACGAGTGGCTGCCGCGCCATGGGTGCTGTGGGATCCAGATAAATAAAACGGGAGCTGGTGTTTCAAAACAACCTCTTCCCCGCTCCTCCCACCTCCCTGCGTGCATTCCTGGGGCGAAGGTGGGGAGCTGCCTGCAGTGCCAGAGCAGGTGCTGCCCACCCCAGCCCCCCCCCGCCCCCCCCCCCGCCCTCCTCCCAGCCCATGTAGGACACCTCAGACACAGCAGGTCAGCCTCGCCTCGGCTGTGCTGCCCAGCGGGCAGGTGGCACCTGCCTGGGCACCCAGGTGGTTGTCTCTAACTCTTGAAGTGGCTGCTGGGGGCACCTTTAGGCGTTCCTTGCACTGCTTTTTCAGACCCAGTGGTTTGGCAGGGGCCGTAGTGGGTGTCTCACGCCGCCCTGGCACTGGCAGGGCTGTGCTGTGCCTTGCTCTGTGCCTCGCTCTGTGCCTTGCCCCTGGGCTCCGTGAGGCAGGGAAGCCATTTTCCCAAACACATCTCGGGCCGGTCTAGGATTTACTCAACACGCAAGAAAAAAGCACATTCATCTGAATCCCCTTCTCTCCCCTCTCCGAGGCTTGGTTTTGTTTTTAAATCTATATGGCAGGCGACCAAACTGGCTGAGTCAGTCAGCTGGCTGGCCACCAGAAGTAAAAATGTGGTTTTGTCCCCTCCCTCATTCCCCCCTTCCCCCCAGGTTTTTTTTTCTCCTTCACTTAGCGACAGTTTCATGTATTGACAACAAACCTCTTTCTGCCTCCTTCTCTCTTGGGGCTGGGACAAGTGGAAGCTGGTTTTTATTTTCAGAATCTCTCTAGGGGGAGAAGGTGCAAGAGGGCAGCCTGGCATTGCCTTTTTGCTTCTGCCCATGGTGATGCTGCCTGGGAGGAGGGAGAGGTGCCCGCTGTGCCCAGCCCTTTGAAGGCTGATGTCAGCATCTGCTCTCCTGTAGGCAATTAGACAGAGGAAAGAGAGGTGAAATGTCCTGCCCAAGGCCATGCAGGGCAGGCCTGGAGGGATGGGAGTTGAGGACCAAGTCTCCTTTGGCCACTGGCATCCAGGAGCTGTGCTGGCACTGGGCTGGCTTCCAGGGAGCAGGAAGAGATGAGAGGTTCCTGGTGTTTCCCAATACTCCTGGATGCCACGCGCGGGCGTGGCGGGTTGAAATGCTCCCTGATGTTGTGTCTTCCACTGAGAAGGTGGGAACCAACAGCAGGAAGATGGGAGCAGGCGTGTTTGGCCACTCTGCTGACAGCCTGCATGGGCAGCTGGCCGGGTTTGAGGCACCTGGCACTGTTGGGTTGCTCATGGTGCCTGTGTCCTTAGGACAGGACCACAAGGGGTGGTTTTTTGGCCTGTGTGTTGGCCACCAACATCTTTTCTCCCTGTGCATCCAAGTTCTGTAACACCATCCTTGGGCACCCATTCCCAGGGTGGAGGGGAGATGGTGCAGGGGGGGATGCAGGTGTGACCCAAGGGCTACTCACTCTCCTCCTTGCTTGGGGCAAGCCTGTGTCCCAGTCTGAACTGTGGGATAGGTCACGACAGGTCGTGGGATCTCACTGTGTCCCTGCTGGTCACTGGGCACCAGAGCGTGTGGCACCTCACAGGAATAAAACTTGCTGAGCTGTAAACAAAGGAGGCTCCTCTGGCAAGAGGAGTTTTCAGATGCAAATTGGCCGGTTGGCTTCAGAGACAGATTTCCTTAATTTGTATGTTGATTTTTTGTTATTTCCAATGCATACATTGCAGCAAATGCTCCAGCCTGCCTCTGGCTTCTGTGTACTTCAGCAAGGGGGGCTGCATGAGGCTGCCTGCTGTGAGCCACGCGGGGAGCTGAGGATACCACACTGGTCTGAACTAGTTTGCTGCTTCCTCTGTCATATATCACCACTCAATTGTGGGACGTACTTTCAAGGCTTCCAAAGCAGGGAAGGGGAGAAACTGATTTACTGGTTTTGATTTCAGCAGGAAAGGATGCGCCGGGCTACGAAATGTTAAAAGGCAAAGTAAACCCTCCACAATGTTTTGCACTGTTGAAATCAAGGGAACTGAAAGGCACACAGAGAGGCTTGAGAAGACAAGGTGGGAAAGGTACCCACGAGCTCCTGGTAAGGCTGAGCCTCTTTGCTACGTGTCACACGGGGAATGCAGGCGTGAGGGGAATGTTACTCTGCTAGAGGGATGTCTGTGCACACACGGGTTGGCCTCCATCTCTTCTCCCATGGCTGGTGGCCTTGGCTGGGCTGTAAAGCTGGAGGCAGCCAGGAAAGCTCTGCAGTGCACAGGTGCCTGCGGGTCACACGGGAACTGTGGCAGCAGGACGGAACAGGGAGGGAAAAGTGAGAAGTGCTGCTGGGATTTGGTGTTTGTTTGGTTGTTGGCAGAGATTCTGGGGCTGGAAATGAGCAGAGGGTAATGGGCTGCACGTTGGGCAGTAAGGGGAGCTTTGTGGTCAGGAGGATGCTGGGGATGCACCTCCTGCATCCATTTGTGCCTCATCCTCAGCCTGTCATCACTTCTCTTGCCTTCCTCATCTATTAAGAGCTTATGCCTGTAGGGTTGAGGAGGTGTGGGAAGAAGAGAGCTCTGTAGCAATACCTGAGTGTCTCTCTGGTGGAATAACTGTGCCTGACAGAGCCACCCTTTTCCCTTAAATTTATTTGTGGTCATTCACTCACCAAATGTCCAGGACAGAACAGGAGCAGGAATGGTTCGGAAGGGAACACAGTGGCCTGTGGTTTGCTGGCTGGAAGTGGATACCGTTACTGTCCACCAAACATGGAGTGCACTGGAGGCCTGAGCTGGTACAGGAACTTCTTGTGTGCAGTGCTTTTGGAAGTGGTCTATGTTAGGGATGCTCACTTGATCCTGGTACTTAACCTGTTTGCTTTTGGTTATGCTGGAGAGAAGGAGACGAGACTTGTCAGTTCCATTTTGTCCTGGTTGGTGTCATTTTGCAACCCTTGCCTGGTTGGATTGCACACCTGTGGGGACCTTGAAATCCCATTGCTCTTTCTGACAGAAATAATCATCCTGAGATGGATCTGCTGTTTAAATCCTTTCCACCTCCTGATCTGAAACCTCTGATGAACTGCCTGGCCTTCAGCCCCCTGTTTACAGCCTAGCTGTGTTGCACTCCTCAAAATGCAGGTGCTGCCTTACAGCTGTTTGTGGTGTTCCTCCACCCAACAACATGGGTTTTCAAGCTGGGGGAGTGGAGGAGGGAAGCATCCCTGAGGGACTACTTAACTTCCACACCTCTTACATTCTGCTCCCCAGGCAGGTGACTGGAGTTTGGCACAGTCTGTTTCTAACCTCATCATCAGGAAAGATGCTTGTAACAAGGTCTGACCCATGGGCAAACTTCTAAACAAACACAAACTCCTGCAGCAAATCAATACTTGGATCAATGGGGTTTTTTTCCTCTGTCAGAAATAGAGTAGAGCTATGTTGACTCAGTCTGCTGAGGCTGTTTCCCAGGACATCTCCCTGCCAAAGCCTGAAATGAAGAGCTGGAAATTCAAGCTCTTCTCCATTTCCATTGTCACCAGAGTTGAAGGAGTACCTGCATTTTAGACTTTGTTGAAAGTCTTACTTATAGTCCTGTACAGCCAGGCTGTGTTTGAGGCTTTGTCTGCAGTTTTACTTGGTCTGGAAGGGAAAAATCATTCTTGTGGAAGTAGTTAGAGATGAAAACCTGGCTGCTCTCTGGTCCTGGGGCTGTTGTCACTACGTGGAGGATGGACACTGGTTGTTCTCTCCCTGGGGCCATGCGTGCACATCACCCTGTGATGTGGTGTCAGCGGGGCCAGCGGCCAGGGCTGAGCTTCTTTGTGATGGTCCCCAGTGAATAACAGGTGTTTGAGTAGGGGCACAGAGCAGGTGGACAGCCCCATGTCCTGAGGATGCTCAGGCGGATGGGCTGCCCCTGGACAGTATGTCCAGATGTGGGAGCCGACAGCTCATTGCCTGTTTTGTGTTTCACCATGAAAATGATTGTTGTGTCTTGGATTGGAGTGAGGCTAATGAGCTTGGCAGTCAGAAGGGTGAACCCACTGGCGGATGTCCGTGACATCAGAGACTCCGAGCCCACTCTGCTCCAAAGCTGTCCTACCTGCAGCCTTGCCCTGCGGGGCGTTTGGGGAAATCCTGCAAGCCCCAGCTGGATGGGAGCAGGGTGGTGTGTCCCTGGCCTCGTGCAGATCAGGCTTTACTTGCTTTTGCAGCGAGGTTCTGGCGCCCGGAGGTGGGACTGCTGAATGTGCTGAGCCAAGGCTTGGAGGAGAGAACCTCCCTGCCCCGCCGTGCTGCAGGGCAGGGCTCCCATCTGGGTCGTAGCTCCACGACCTGGGCACGACAAGACTTCCCAGGACAGGACTTCGTGTGGAGGCCAAGCAGGGAGCGGGGAGGGTTGCTTGGCCATGCGCTGCACAGGGACCGGAGCCCGGCGGCTCTGCCATCGCATCCCCCAGCGCAGAGGCCTCCACTTGCCCGACGCCCACGCGGATGGAGGCAGGTTGGTGCCGGCGCCAACACGCTCCGGCGCAGCCCGGATTGCCGTGGGCCTGCGGTGGAGCAGGCACACCCGCAGCGGCACCGCCAGAGCCCACGCCGCGGCCGGCCCACCGGCTGTGCCAGGGGCAGGCGCGTTGGCACCCGCACGGCTCCCGGCATGTGCCGGCACAGGCGCGGGCACACGGGGCGCACGCAGACACCGCCACGGCGCTGGGGCTATTCCTGGGAGCGCTCCGAAGAATTGTGAGCGCGTTTCAGATGTTGGAGTCTTAGATGGGGGAAAGCTAGAACAGATGGCTGGAGGGTTCAGAGCAGCAGCCCTGCTGAGAACAGATATTTATAGGCAGGTTTAACCCTTGTGCAGCCTCTGGAGCCGTGTTTAAAGGGACAGCGTCTGGAGCAAACGTGGTGGAGCCCAGCGGTGACCTCTGAGGGGGTGCTGTCCTATCTGGTTTCTGTGAGCCAATTATCAGCGTGGTCTGGAAATCCTGTTTATACTCTACCTCTTTCTCGGGCGCAGGGATGCAGCTTTCCCTGGACTGTGGAGTCTGGTTTCTATAAGGCTCGATGAAACTGGGCTGGTTATTATTTACTGTCCGAGCTGGGGCAGTGGGTACTGTGGCTGCCCTGTGCTTATGTGACCAGCAAAATGAGGACAAAGATTGTTTTGTCCCTCTTGCCCTCATTTTTTCTTTCTTTTTTTCTTTCTTTTTTTTTTTTTTTTCCCCCTTTCTCTTTTAGCCAGAGGTTACCCAGATTCTTCCTTTTCCTTGTTGGAAGGAGATACTGCGTTTTCTTTCAGGCACACTGTCCTGTAAAGAGACACAGGTTAAACCCTGCCCTGTTGGATCCATCAGATGTTTTTACCTGCCCTCATCTTGGGCCCACGTGCTTGAGCATTTAGGGAAGAGCAAAATCCATCTGTGGGCTGCGCTGCCTTGTTGAACAGAGCTGGCTGCAAAGTGGGGAGCCCGGCAGGTTTGTGGTGACAGCTCTGTTTGCAGTCCTTTCTTCAAGAGCAGCCAACCTCCTGTTTGGGGTCTGAAAAGAGTGTTGTATTTAAATTGTCTGGCATGTCTTGAAGCGGCTTTTATGGAGCTGAGTACCAGCAACAGGAGGGAGTGATCTGGGGGCAAGGAAGAAAGCGATGCCCTCAGGTGGGACATGTAAAGAACTGACAGAGTAGTTATCTGAGAGTTGCAGGGAAGAAGGCACCAGCTCCAAAAGCGTGAACAGGGGTGTAAACGTGGGGAACTACATGAGGCTGCTTAAGCTGCTTGTCAGTCCAGCTCTGGCAAAATTAGGGAGCGCTGAGTGACTGTGGGACACTGGGAGACTGGATAAAAAGAAAACAGGGATGGGTACTGCTGGCAGAGTTGGTGCTGCCAGATCAGGGAGCTGTGCTGGCCTGTATTTGTGCTCCTGAAAATGAGAAGATTGAGTCTAGTTGTGAGAGGAGGAAGCAGCTGCAGCACCCAGTGGAAAAGGACACATCTCCCTCCGGACAGACAGTGGTTGTGCACAGTGGCACACACGGCATGCACCTGGGCTGCACCTTTCCTCTGTCAGGACTTGGACTAATGCAGATGCTGGAGCTGCACTCTGCCTGTGCCCAGCATGGGGGTCCCGGGGAGGCAGTGCTGAGCAGCAGGGAGCTGTTCTCTGCTGTCTTTGCACCTGTGGACCACCCGGAGCTGCTTCTGCTGTTGGAGGTGGCTCATCCATGGGGCTGTTCGGCCAGAGTCAGGTTCCTGGCCAAGGGTTTTGCTGAGATGCTCAGTGAGCTGAGTTTGTTGCCCTGTGCCCTGGTCCCATGCCCAGGGGGGCACGAGGCTCTGCAGGAGGGTCTGGGAGCATGACAAGAGTGCTGGCCTTGCCTCGGCGTGGCACTTCCCAGCGGTGCTGCTGCACTGGGGATCAGCTCTGTGCCTTGAGGGTGTGAATTCGGAGCATCCCCAAGTTTTCTTTACATCGATGTGCTGGGCCTGGGAGATGTGACTCGTTCGAGAGTGGGAGTATGTTGGAGCTGCCTGCTCTCTTGCTTATTCGCCCCACTTTCAGACTGTGGAGGCTTGGAAAGCAGTCGCTGCTGTCCCCCCCTCCTGCACACAGGGGTGTTCTCACTGCTCTGCCTGCGTGTCACGTGGAGGAGTTCTCAGGTTTCCCAGAAGCTCTCTGGTCACAGGTCAGCACTTTTCGCCCACCATCGAAATGTGACTTTGGGGTGAGAAAAAAACTGGTTTCTGCTGCTGCAGACCCCCCATCCCGGAACATCCCAAGAGCACAGCTGATCCTGCTGGAGACCCAGGTGCGGTGCTGGCAGCGCCGGCGGCGCTCAGCAGCCGGCTCACAGTCTGCTCTGCTGCGTGCTGGTGTCAGCTGGCAGCTCAGCGCCCGTGGCTGTCTGGCTGCATTTTGTACCCAGACAAATTGGTGGGAGCGCGGCTGCTCAGCAGGGCCACCGGGCACGCTGGCGTGGGGTTCTTCCAGGGCACACAGGGGAGGCCAGCAGCCACCACTCTCCTCCCACCTGAGGAGGCAGAGAGAGGGAGCCTGGCAGTAACCAGGAACCCACTTGGGTCACTGCCAGTCCTGGGCTCTGCCCACACTTGCCTGGCCTCCCACAATGGCCCCATTGTTCCTGAGAGGGCAAGGAGGAGGCTGCCTTCGGCTCCCTGGGCATCTTAACCCTCTGCCTGCCAGGGGCAGGCTGCAGGGCGGGCACCTATCACCGAATCACAGGGTATGTCACCGAATCACGGGGTATGCTGAGCTGGGACCCACAGGATCATCAAGTCCAACTCTTTGAGTGAATCAGAGGATCAAACACATGGCCTCGGTGTTATTAGCACCATACTCTGACCAGCTGATCTAGTCTCAGATCTTCGGGGCAGGTGGAGGAGCTCCCACTGCCCCTGAGCAGGAGCAGGGGAGCACCAGCCTGGCTCTGCCAGCTGCCCCCAAACCCTCTGCTTCCTGCTGTTTTGAGGACAGCTCTCATGCGCCGGTGGTGAAGACATTCACCAGAGAGGCAGGGCCCTGCTGAGCCTTGATTTCCTCTGACAAGGCACAGGGAGACTCTGTGCCTTCTGCCAGGCTGCTTTCTGCCATGACCTTGCCTTGGGAGCAGCCCTGGTTCGGCTGCCCTGACCCCGATGCACATGCCAGAGCAGGACATGTCTTTAGGAATGGGACATTTGGGGTGTTGGGGGGGCTAATTCCAGTGGCTGAGGTATTGGTGGGGAAGCTGTTTAAAGCAATTCCAGGCTGATCAAAGCGCCTTCTTCCTTCCTGTCCTGTAACGTGATCTCAGGCCATTGAGCTGAGCTGCTCGGGGTCTGCTGTGGCTTCTTGTTGCTGTTGTTGTGGAGACACAGCCTTGGAGGGCACAGACATGCCTCCCTGCGGGCGGGCTGGCAGCCAGAGCGCAGTGTCCATGTGCCGGAGAGGACAGCAAGTACCCAGGGGCTGGCCAAAGGAGCTGCACACCCGTGTCCTGCTCTGCATGCCAGCTCTGCACTGCCTGCCTTTGGACAGCAGCGATGCTTCCCCGCAGCTTTCTGCTGTGTGTGCTTCCCTGTCAGCTGATCCCGGGGGTTATAGGGCTCCCTCAGCACTCCTGCTCGGTCACAGACCTCCTCAACAGAATCCATGGCATGAGGGAGAGGCATTTGTTCAGCATGCCAAGACTCTGTACGGGAAACTTTCTTGATGTTACTGTTCATGGATATCAATCCTGGAGTGTCAGAGACTGGAGAACGGCTCAGTAATGCAGAGAGCCAAGGACTTCCAAACCTAACAGATACCCTGTGAAAGCCACCTGTTGGTTCTGTACATCCAATGTGCTTATATCATCACCTAAACAGCTACCCTGCTTCCAAAAGATCTGTTATCTCCTCTTCTCCCACTCAGTACCCTTTGCACCTTTGTGTCCTGATCTCTGTTGATGCAGTAACTTTTCTTTTCACTATCCTCTGTTTCTTATGTAAAGGCATAACTGGAGTTGACTGAGGAGGGCCAAGGGCTGAGCTGGGAGCACTTCATGGCCCTCGTGCAAACAGTGCTGCTGCAGAGCTCACTCTGGCTGGGTCTGGGCACCTGGGCTGTTGCCACAAGGTCTGCTGCAAACCCCAGAGCTTCCTGAGAGACTCAGAGCTGGAGCAGTGTCAGAAGCCCTTGCTCCTGTAAGTCCACGAGACTTCTCTCCCTCTCCTGGTGGGTAAGAAGGGCTCTCTGGGGCAGCCCCTGGACAGGCTGCCTGTGGGCCCTCCTCTCCATCTGTGGGTGTACATCTGCTGGTTCTTGTCCCTCCAGAGGGCTGCAGTTAGCAAAATGGGGTGATTCCTGGCTCTTTCTGACTGTTTCCCATCGGGGGGTTGGGGACCTGGGTCTCTGGAGGAGCTCAGCGAGCTGTGGGAGTGTTTGTGTAAGGGCAGAGGAGCCCCTGGGACTTGGGGCTGGGTCTGTGGGGAGGGCTGTGCCTCTTTGCACCCCTCAAGTGGCAGAAGCTGGAGAATTTCAGCTTTAGGTGCAGAGGAGGTGAAGGGCTGGGGGTAGAGCAGCTGCTCTTGGGGTGCCCAGTGGGGAAACCCCTCTCCAGGTCGGTGTTAGCCCAGACTTTGGTGGTAAATCATATAGGGAGCAGTGGCTCCCCTCTCCCCGAGGTCTCTCCCTTCCTTTCTAGCCCAGTGCTGGAGTGAGTTCCAGTGGTAGAGTGAGTTCCAGTGCTGGAGTCCCAGCACCAGAGTGAGTCCCATACCAGACTGAGTCCCAGCACTGGAGTCCCAGCACCGGAGTGAGTCCCAGCACAGGAGTCCCAGTATGGAGTCCCAGCACCGGAGTGAGTCCCAGCACAGGAGTCCCAGTATGGGGTCCCAGCACCGGAGTGAGTCCCAGCACAGGAGTCCCAGTATGGGGTCCCAGTGGTGCCCGCAGGCAGCAGCCACTGCTCAGCAGCAGGCTCTCTGCTGTCTGTGCCAACCTGCTCTGCAGTGGGGAAGGTGAAAGGTTTCCCAGGGTGGAATTTCCTGCGAGGCAGTTGCAAAGCTGCTTCCCCTGTGACCTTACACCCCGATGTGCCTTAGTCATGATGGCATGCAAATAGAGGCAGCGGGTGGGGGCTGGAGGGAGCTGCTGGGAAAAGGAAGTGACCTCAGCTGGGGTTTAAATATAGAGCCCAGGCACTGCTGCTGCAGGGCCTGGTATTTATAATCCTGGGGGAGTGCTGGGCAGTGCTCTGCATCACTTCTGCACTGCGGGCTGGCAGAGGGCAGTGCGGGGGGCAAGGTTTCGGGGCAGCCAGACTTGCTTCCTCCTCTTCCCCACGTTTTTCCATCATCTTCCTCTCTCCCCAGGTGTGCTGGGGCACATACCTGCGTGTGCTCAGTTGCACACACGTGGTGCTGCAGTCCAGGCAGTTTGCAGGCCTGCAGGTGCTGCAGCCTCTTCTTTTTGTGCAGGTCTGTTCGGTGCATGTTGCATTTAGTGCCAGGACTGGATGGAGAGAGGGAGTCCAGCTCTTCTCCATCTCTCTGCCACGAGCCTCCTCAAAGGCAAACCACCTCGTTGCACTGCTGGTTGTCCCGTGTGTTGCAACAGGGGCACACGGTGCCAAGAGGTGGGAGGAGGTGCCACAAGGATTTCCTGCTGGGACCCTGTCTGCAAAGTCCGTGCCCTTCCTCAGGATGCAAAGTCACCCGAGCTTGCTCAAAGGAGTTTAGTGGAGATTTTCTGCAAGGTGCTATGGGATGTCTCGCCCTCCTTGCAAGGTTCAACAGGCACCTCTGCGCTGCCTTCATCTGAGAGAGTGGAGTGTCTGCTGCGGGCACATGGTGCGTGGCTCTGCTCCCCAGCACAACCCTCTGCACCCTGCGGGGACCCCGGTGCCAGGGCTGTGGTGCCAGGGAAGCCTGGAGTGCCAGGGAAGTCTGGGGTGCCAGGTGGGAGGTGCAGTGAGTTGGCCCATGCTCAGCCCTGGCCAAGGCTGTGCATGCCCTGGGTGACAATGACACCTAGTGGCCTCAGGCCCAGAGGTGGGACACCTCATGTGACACCCCGGAAAATCTCCTGGTGCTTCTGGACAGCCAACCTGAAGCTGGACCAGCCATGGGCAACAGACACTGTGGTGCTCAGGAACCCTTTTGTGTCTGCCTTGGAGGCAGCGGACAGGGAAGGGACCCACTGTGGTGGCCCTGCTGACCATGGCTAGTCTGTCACAGAGCCCTGCAGGGAGATTTTGTGCTAAAAATAGTAGTAGAAACTGTTGTCCTAAAGCTCCTTGTGAAGCTCTGGTGTTGCTGGGTTCCAGCCCTGCACACTGCTTGCATCTCATGGGCTTCTTTTGGTATTGCCAAAGGATCCTAAAGCAGTCACTGAATCCTAGATGCAGATGAAAGACTGTCCTGATCACTTGTTTGATATGTGACCCTCAGCAAGACTTGTATCCCTTGCGATTCTTGTGAGACATTTGGGGTTTCAAGGTCTCAGCCCTGAGCCCTGCTGCTCAGGAGAGCTGGTGTAGCAGAGAGCAGTGCGAGGCACAGCTCACCAGCAAGGCTTTTTAGCACTGCTCATCCAGTCCCAGCAGCCCCAGTGCACAAATACAGTGGGAATGCCCTGAGGAGGTGTCTTCGTCCCATGCAGCAGCTGCCCACGGAGCTCTGTGATGGCATCTGCCAGGAGGGTTGTCACAGGGAAACTGCTCCTTCCCGTGCAGAGGAGCTCTTTGTGCGCCCCAGCAGAGCCGAAGGCTGCGTGGGGATGTCCAGCTGTCACAGCAGCCTGTCTTCCTGGCCACATTTCACATACTGCAGGATGAGATCCTGCCCAGGGGGAAACTGGAGCTCCCCGAGCGGCAGCAGTGCCTTTGGAAGAGATTCGTGGCTTTGCTCCCTGACCTCCCAGATGCTGCAGCGTGCAGGTGGCTCTGCACGTGGGACACCCCCAGCCCATCCCTCACTGACCTGTCCCCAGCAAGTCCCACGAGCCGGTGTAGGAAATAATTCCTTGTTATCATCCCAACAGAGCTGCATGTGGCTGTCGAGCAACGTCTGGCACACGCGGGGTTTCTGCAGGGAACGTGCCAGTTGGACTGGGAAGGATCTGCAAATCTGGTGTTAGACCTGGAGACTCCCTGAGTGCAGGCCAGGAAGCCAGGCTCCGGCTGGGGCTGCAGTAAGGAGGGGAGGAGTCGGAGAAGCTGAAGAAGGGACAAGGAAGGGCTAGGAAAAGGACTTCTAACACCAATGGCTGAAGGTATGACAGGACAAATGCAGGAGGGTGCTGGACAGAAAGCAAACTCGCTGTCTCCGAGCATCAGCTTCCACCTGTGTCACATGGGATGTGTCCCCCTAGGTGGAAGGCAACATAAATCTGAGGTTTTGTCCCACTAAAGACCTTTGAGACTTGTGGCCAAGCAGCCCCACTGAATGAAACACATCGTTCCTGAGACAGCTCCAAATGGCAGGAGATCAGCAGGGCCTGCCAAAAGGACTCTGAGAACTGCTAGCATTCAACAGAACATTAGATTCTCTCTGCAGGTCTTTTAGAACCCTCCCATACACCTGGCAAGGGTACCACCTTATCTGCCATTTAATAGGGCATGAGAAGGATCCAAGAAATGAATAAAAGTGTAAATGGGCTTCTCCAGGCTATCAGTCTGATGGTATAAGAGCAAGATAATTTCATGACATATTGAAACAGATGACCCTTGTCAGCAGAGCCTTGCCCAGTGGAACTCCCTGCTTTACAATGTCTCTGAGTCTGACCAGCCAAAGTAAAGCTCAAATGAGCATGCCTTTAGCAGTAGCAGGCTGGGTTAAGGCTGTTCTCATTGGGGATCAACATGCTCAGGCAAGTGAGAGATGATCCTGCAGTCATTGCTTGCTAAATAACGTGGTATCTTGAGGCTGTGCTGGTTGGGCTCGGGTGGGTTTCAGGCTCATCTGGCTGTTCCAACCCATCTCTGGCTCTTGGCTGGAGCTGGCTGGCTGACAGCAGTGCTGTTTTGCTACTGGTTTTGAGGGTTTTGTTTCTCACTGGAACAGACTCAAAACCTATTGAATGGTCTTGCGAAAAGGATTGTTTTGGAACAACCATTTTTTCGTGGAAAAGGTCAAGTTTCTGATTCTGGTCTTCTCTCAAAATCAGAAATGAGCCGAGGGTCTCAGACTTCAGAAATCTTGCTTCTGGAAAGATTTCCCTCCACTAAATATGCTGACTTTACTGCAATAGTGTGGCATTTCTTTGAAGGCGTTCAGCCCCTTCTGCTGTTAACCCTGGGAGGAGGTGCTGGGCTGTGGGCCTGCTATCTCATCCAGAGTTGGAGTGAGTGGTATTTCAGGAGGGAGCAGTGGGTCTTTGGGGTCTGTCCTGATGTTCTCTGCCTAATTCTTTTCTTCAAGAAACTCTTGAGCTTGCTTAGGACCCCTCATTTCCAAAGCCAAGGTATCCAACATGAGTTTGTGGTGGTGTCCATGGGAGGGTTTTGGGTTGGGCTTGTCTAGGATTGCAGCTTGTGGTTGGGTTGTTATCAGCACAGGTGATGTTCTTAGAGAGTGTTTGCAATGGCAACCTGGTCTTGTTGCTTCCTGGGCAGGCTGTTGGGGAGGAGTTGAGCAATTCCCGTGCGTTGCATCACCTTGTTGTGACCTGTCTTGTGTGTTGGGTGTTGGTGAGCTGGGCACACCAGGCTGGCTGTTGGGCACGTCAGCACAGCTCAGGAGGCCTGGGTTCTGCTCTGTCCCTGTGTTCTGCTCCCTGCCCGGGTTCTGCTCTCTCTCTGCCCATGTTCTGCTCCCTGCCCAGGTTCTGCTCCCTGCCCATGTTCTGCTCTCTCCCTGCCCATGTTCTGCTCCCTGCTCATGTTCTGCTCTCTCCCTGGGTTCTGCCCTCTGCCCTGTGTGCATAACTCGGTAGTCAGCTGGATTTTGCAAGAGCCCTTCCCAGCATCTGGTAGGAGGGAGGTGTGGTGGAGAGCCTTCCTTTTGGACTCTGTTTTCCTGGCTTCCCCTCTCCCCCTTTCTTCCAAGAGGGATAGCATGGCAGCAGTGCCAGCCAGCTCCCAGCTGTGGAAGCTGCAGGGCTGGCAGCAGGCTGGGCTCTGCATTCTTTGCGGCAGTGTTGGGAATCCTGTTATCGTCCTTCCGAGGGAGCAGGAGCATGATTCACCACAAAGTCCTCCGGGAAGGCAGTGGGGTTTCAGGTTTCTTCAACTATCAGCTAGCAATTCCCGGACTGTGAATATGTCAGCTCAGTCTCTGCTGCCTGGAGCTTCCTCCTGCTCTCCCTCTGCTGCTCTTCACACCCTGCTGGAGGAGGCTTACTGAAAGCAGTTTTTGTTGTTTTGTTTCAAGGTTTCTTGTCTGCTAAGGTCCCAGTCTTTGATTTAAAGTTGTGGCTTTTCAGATGTACCAGGCGCAAACACTCTCTGCGTTTTAGATGCAGTTCTTCATTCAACAGATACTTATTGTGCCTTGTAAGCCTCCCTCCCTGCCTGAGGTAGGCTGGGTTGTCCCCCCCGTATAGTGATGGGGGAATTGAGGCACCAAGAAGGGACATCTTGCTCAGGGTCACCAGTGGAATCGGTGGCAGCCGGGAGCAGAAGCCAAGAGTCTCAGCTCCGTGCTTTAACCACTGGGAATTAAGTTTGCTATTGTCTTTAAAACTACTGGGCTGGAGCGGGTGTGTTGCTAAATTGTGGAGGGAGACAGATTTCTGTGCAATCTTCTTTTTGTCATGTTCTCTTCAAGATGTTTCGGGTTGTTTGTCTGCTGGTGTCAGTGTATCTACTTTCTAATGAATTCTCTCTGTGGCCCAGATGTGTGGCATGCCTGCTGAGATCTAGTTTGAATCTAGGGTGTGTGGAAGGAGCGATTGAGACGTCTGTCGTCATGCTGCAGTCAGACAGAGGAGAGGCCGGGGTGAATCCCCACTATGCATCTGCAACAGAACCCAACTGTTGCTACTCCCAAAAGCAGAGCGGAATCCACAGGCAGCTGCTTCTGGCATTTGTCCCGTTAGGAATTGTGAGGAGTGGAGACTGGAAGAGGAGGGTTTTCCAAGGCTGAGCCAAGTTGTGCCAGGGCCCTCTGTCAGCCCAGGGTGGCTTTCCATCCTGCCTCAGGCAAGGTTTTGAATGTCCTCCCTGGAGCACCAGCCTAGTCCAAAATGAAGGAAGAAGATAGATGCCCCAAAAATGTCATATTCTGGAGGGACCTCACAGCCAGTGAGGCTGTGGGCAGCATCCAAATGTTCCATCCTGATGGCATCTGCCAGGTCCTTTGGGATTGAGGTGTGTGTTCCCTGTAGTGCCACTGGAGAACCAGAGGGGCAAGGGGCACATCTCTGACCTCTGCAGGCGTGGGCTCTGCAGGGCCCTGGGTTTCCTCCTCCCTGCCCATGCTCTGCTGCCCTGGGGTTTGTGGTGCCCTGGGGTTGGTCCTGCCCTGGGGTTTGTCCTGCCCTGGGGTTTGTGCTGCAGCGCTGCTGAGTATTCACATTTTCGGTGATCCGATTCACATTTGGGATCCATTTCAAACACAGATGTGCCAGTGCAGATGTGCTACGGGGGGATCTGCACCTCCCAGCCAACCATGGCACCCCCTCGGCGGTGCAGCCGCGCTGGTGTCGGTGGGTCTGTGCCCCTCAGCACTGTGGTGCAGGGCATTGCAGGGACTGCCAGTGTGCTGCGGGGGGGCTCTGGGCCACCAGGAGCGGGAGCTGCTGCAGGGCTTGCTTTCTGGAATGCTGTCTGGCAGCAGCTCTTCCAGCGAGCTGAAGGCTCCCTGCGGATGGCCAGTGTGTGCTCAGCGCTGCAGCTGGTGCCATATGGACCTTCTCCTCCTCCCCGTTTGCCCTCTCCGTGTCTCCTTCCCCACTCGGCTTCCCCTCCCCCTGCAAGCGGTTTGACAGAGCAATTGGGCAGGCACTGGGATGGCAGCTCTGACATAAATCTCTCCTGGTGTGGAATGAGGGGTATAAATATCCAGAGAGTGATGTGATCTTTCCAGCTGCTATTAATAGGTCCCTGGAGAACAAGAGCGAGCAAGCGAGACTGGCTGACACTTAAAGGGCTAGCAACTCCCTTATGTGCTGTGAAAATTAATCAGTGCTGTGGCTCACCATCTTCCTCCAGGCTAGAGCAGAGCCCTCGCTGAGGTGCGTGGGGAGAAGGCGGAGGAAGAGGAGGAGGGAGCGACTAACAGCTCGCTAGTTATAGGAAGTGGCGATAGGCCAAGCTGTGCACCGAGGATCCCACTAACTCGGGAGGAATGCCAGCAGCCCCCGGCTCGGCTCGCAGGGAGGCAGGTGCTGTGAGAAGCCCCTTTTGCAGGCAGAGAGCTCGCTGGCGTGGATGGCAGGCTGCAGCCCACCCCTGGTGGCGATGGCAGGCTTTGGGGGACCACGGCTCTGCCAGGTGTGCTTTGCTCTTGGCGCGCATGGCAAGGTGGTTCACTTGGCTTTTGCCGGTGGTGTCTGCAGGCTCGCCTTTGGCAAGCCTGGGGCGGCGTGCTGAGCTCTCGCGGTGCTGTTTTAGGGATGTGGGGTTTGCTCTGGAGCAGGAGCTTCCTGTCCCTCCCTGGGTGGCAGAAGAAATCTGTGCGCAGCATCTGGATGGTGTGGTCCAGCTGGGAGGAGCCAACCGTGGGCCCAGGGACCCCCCTGCCCAGGAGCTGGGGAATTTCTCTGCCCATGCACAGGAAAGGTTCTTGAGTGCACTGTGGGGGTGTCATGCAAAGCACAGAGCGGGTGTGAGCAAACAGAGAGCATTACCTCAGCTTCCTCGAACGGGTGGTTTACTCTCCTCCTCTCCTAGTTCCTAAGAAGTGAAAAAGGCTGTGATAGGGTCAGGGTGCAGGTCACCAGGGTTGTGTGTTGAACCAAGGGTTGGTAGTGGCTGTCCAGAATACATGATACAATGTGGAGTCACATCCCAGTCATCTCTAATGCCTGCACAGAGCTCCAAGGGGAATATTCCCAGTGTGAGCCCAAGAGACCCTACCAAGGCAGCTGGATCCTGCACGGAGGGCTGCTGCAGCATTGTTTATCTGCATGCATGTCCCCCAGCTCAGAAGCCTCCTCTAACCAACCTCTCCTCTCCTCTGCCAGGCTCTGCTTCAGCCTGCAGGACTATTCAGAAAGCTGGTCTGGGTCTGGCTCAGGAGAGCCTCATCCTGCTATCCCAGCAGGCCTGTGGCACATTGCATCATCCTGCTGGGCTGGAAGTTCCCACTAAAGTGGATTTTCCCTCACCCAGGGCCTTGGAGAAGGAGCTGGAATGGTCCCTCAGGCCCCTGGGAGAGGCAGGGATACCTCTTGTCTGATGAGTGCCTGCACACCCTGGCTCTGCCCTTGCCTTGCAGCCCATCACCTCCTCCTTCTCAGTTGCCTCAACCTCCATCATCCCCAACCCCATCCCTGTTTTATTTTTATAAGCTTGTTTCAAGACCATTGTCTCGCTGCTCTGTTGTGTCCTGTGCGTTTTGCAAGGCAGAGGAAATTTATTTAGCAGCAGAAGGAGTCCCTGAAACCAGTAGGACACTACATTTCTGTTCAGGGTCACAGAGTTGTTTGAGCTCTGGCAACATCTGCAAAATAGCTCTGAGGATCCTTCCACTCACCAAAGGGCCAGGTTGGCATGGAGCACCCGTTTCTGGTCATGGCCTCAGGAGAGAGGGTTCCTGTGTCCATGCCTGTGCCTGGAAGCGCTGGCAAGTGTGCCATGCCTGGATGGGAGTTTACAACTAGTCAGCGTGGCACCAACTGTGGAGCAGAACCCTTTCCTCGGAGGGGCCAGGGCTCAGTCCTGGCATGAGGAGCTCTGGGTTGTGCCTTGCCATGGGCTTTATCTGGCCCTGCAAGCCCGGGCTGTGCCCCGAGCAGCTGCACCCTTGTGAGGAGCGACCTGGTGACTCGGTGCCCTTTTCTCTTGCAGGTTTCTGACCGAAGGGCCTGGGAGCTCCCTCCACTGGCGCTGTGGGAAGCTTTAGCCAAGCCAATGCACCCTGACAACAAACTGCCCAGCCATGGCAAGGCAGGCAGCAGCGGTGCCCTGGCCCAGCACCACAACGTGAGCCAAGCACCCACCTGTAACCTGGGCTCGAAGGGCGTGGGGGCGGGCAGCCATGGCAGCAAGGCCACTCAGATCTCCCCTGGCAACTCTGGACTGAAAACCAGCCAGAACACTGTCCCAAACTTCAGCTCCCTGAAGGGCAAGGTGAAACGGGAACGAAGCATCTCGGTGGACTCCGGAGAACAGCGAGAAGCCAGCACCCCATCACAGGACACGGAATCTAAAGGTAATGCTCTCCTAAACCCTGCCTCAGCATGCCTTGCCCTCAGTTGCTCCAAGTATCCTGGCAGGACCTGGGATGGGAGCAGCTGTGAGCATCTTGGATTTCTGTGCTGTGTCTTCTGTTCAGGCTTGTCCTGGCTGCCTGTACGACTTTGCATCACTGCTTGTCACATTCACAGCTTTGGGACCAGAGTGGCTGAGCGTTCGTTGGCTTTGCATTTCATTCCCTAAGCTGTTGGTTACACCCAGAATCTGGGACTGATTTTCGTGGGCTGCTGAGGCCAGCTAAGCAGCAGTGTGGTTCACTGAAACTGCACCAAACGCCCCTGCTTTCCCGTGTGCAGACTTTCATCTTGAGTTGTTTTCAGTCTCCTTGCTGTCGGCAGAGAGCTGCCTCTGTGGTGTTCTTGCAGCTGCCCAACGCCTCGGTCAGGGTTAGCAAGGAGGTGCTGCGAGGGTCACTGTCTGAACAGTTCTGTGGTTTCGTCAGCAATGGATGACTCTTGTGTTACAGCACGTGGCTTCTGGAAAAGGGCTGAGTCAGTGCTTTAGACCCTTTGGCTTCCCTGTCCTCACCCTGTAGCCTCTTGCACTCCACAGAGCTCTGGGCTCAGTAGCTCCGTGGGACACTCGAGCATCTCATGGGTGGTAGGAGGAGAAATCCCAGTAGTGCCCTTGGTTCCAATGGAGACTCACACCCGATCCCCAGACGCTGAGCTGCTGTTCTGGCTTGTGTCCCTAAGCACTTGCTTTCAGAGCCAAAGCTGTGTTGCCTGACTGGCTCAGGCCAGAGCTGTGCCTTGGTAGTGATGGGTAGAATGTACCTGGATGGCCCTCCTGCTCCCAGGAAGGCTTTCTCCCCATAGCGTTGCAGGGGTGACTGCACACTCCTGATCAAAACCATTTTTGCTTTATCCCAGAACTGTATTCTAGCTCACGCTTCCACAGGAAAATTACTAAAATGGCTTGATCAGAAATGCCCAAATCTCCTGTGTTCCTAATGCACTGATAGATCATGTGAATATGGCCTGGAAACCACTAGATGATATAAAAAAAGGAGGCCAGACAACGTTCTGTTAGTTAAAGCATAGGACTGGAAATTATCCATCCTGTGTCTGGTTGCTGTCCCTGAGTCTCTGAGTGCCTTTAGGCAAGCCACTTCCTCTCTGAGCTGCATCAGTCCCATCTGAGAAATGGAGGGAGCACATGAGTTTATAGAGAGCATGAAGGCCTCTGATTGATGTCAGCAAGGGGCAGAGTCTGTCTCTTTTTCCTACAAAGGATGTGAACACACCATCTCATTCTATATTCAGGTTTTGATTGCTAAATCACAGACCCTTTACATTTATGGTTAATGCCCAAAGCTCTCCAGTTTGGAACAGCAGGTGGACACATCCTGTGTTCTTAGACTCCTTTCAGGCAGTAAGAAATACATCTCATTCTGAAACTCTGGCTCTCACACGGGAGTCCCACTAGATCTGGCTGCAAAGACAAGGAGCCCAGACTGAGCAGATGCTCCAGGTTCTTCAGCAGCGCCGGGCAGATGTTGGTGTGAGGCTCCTTGCCCAGTGCATCCCTGTTGGGTCAGCACTGGCAGCATGCAGCACACAGCTGGGCAGGACCCCAGAATTCCCAGTCCCTGCCAGGTTTCCTCAGCACCTCTGATGGCTCCGTCCCTTTGCAGGTGAGGTGGCTCCCCGTAGCAAGCGGCGGTGCGTGCTGGAAAGGAAGCAGCCATACAGCGGCGATGAGTGGTGCTCTGGGCCCGACAGCGAGGAGGACGACAAGCCCATCAGCAGTGCACACAGTGAGTGACTGCCTCCTTCCCAGCTCACAAGCTTGAATAAAGCTGGGTCCTTCCTGCAGCTCAGCAGGGCTGGCAGCACTGGCACCTCTAGCTTTGCCTGCGTGTGCTCACTTAGCAGGGTGTGTGCAGAGGGGGGGCCATTGCAGTCGGTGGTCGTCGTGCTGTGAGAATGTTTGCCACGTAGCAGAGATGCTACTGAGATGTCGGAGGAAAAGGTGTTGAGGTTGAATACCTCTGCTGTGCAATTCCAGCAGAATTGCCATCTTAAAAGTGTGCCCAGCTGAACTCTAGTCAGGCCTGCCCACTCTGGTCGTAGGGGCAGCCAGCACTGCCCGTGTTGCAGCAGGGGAGTCTGTGCCAGGTCATCCACCTGGCTCTCTGCAGATATGTTGTAAAGGCAGCTGAGTCTGCAGAGGCTCTTGGGATCTTGACAGTGGTTCAGGCAGGGCTGAGCTGGCCAAGGTGTGCACTGCTTGGGGCAATGAACTGTAGGTCTCTCCTGTTTTCCAAATGCATCCATGTTCCTTGGCGTTTTGTATCTACAATTCAGTTTACTTTCAAACTGTACCAGGGCGAATATCTGAGAGATGGGGGAAGGTCCTGTGGGGCCCCAGGAGACGCCCATGTCCTCTGATGGAGAACACGAATGTGTAGAAAAGCAAGGAGAGGGTGGCCTTTGTGCCTCCCAGCACGCTGTCACCATCCCCTCCAGAATGTTCTCTCGTGCTCCTCAGCTCAGTCCACAGCCCATGTGGGGTGGGATAGTCCCACTTCCTTTGTCACAGCCTGCTCCCAGGTCTGTGCTAGCCCAGACTCTGATGGTAAAGCCAGATGGAGAACAGTGAGGCTGCCCAGGGGCAGGGGCTGGAGGGGATGCAGTGCCCGTGTGCCTGCACTCCCAGCGGGTTGGCAGCGTCGGGGCTGCGGTGGGCAGAGGCAGCCAGAGGGGAGCAGGGAGGCTTTTGCAGTGAGGGGTGAGGAGGGGCAAGGAAGGCAGTGGCGCTGATGAGCATCAACCCCGCGTGGTGCGGGGCGGGATGCGGGCGGTGGCGTGCCCTGCCAGCCCGGCACTCCCACGCCCCCTCCGCTCCCGCAGGCTGTCATGTAGCGGAGCCGGCGATGTCGGCGGCCCCGCAGCTTGGCCCAGGGTCCAACCCGCTGCCCAGCCTCGGCGAGGGCAGCGCTCCCGGCGTGCCCCATGGTGCCACACCCGGCCTGCGCTCCGAGGCGGCGGCAGGCGGCACCGCAGCGAAGCAGCCGTCGCAGTTCGTCTACGTCTTCACGACGCACCTCGCTAACACGTGAGTGGTGAATCCCATCCATCCCTTAGCCGGGGGCACTCGCCGCTGGTCACCTCCCCATCTGCCAACCTCAAGTCCCCACAGACACCCTCGCAGATGGTCAGCATGCCACCTTCAAACCAATCTGGGCCCCTCAAGTCCCCCCAGGTGATGAGCTCCTCTCTCAATGTCCGGTCTCCAACGGGCTCCCCAAGCCGCCTGAAGTCCCCTTCCATGGCTGTTCCTTCCCCGGGCTGGGTGTCATCTCCCAAAGCCACCATGCCCAGTCTGGGAGTCAACCAGAGCAAGCAGACCCTCAGCATGAACTCCTCTGCTTCCATGGGAGCACTGGATCAGGGTATGCCAGGTGTTGGAGACACCTGTGTCCCGCTGGTTGCACACCCCTGGGGTTCACCCCTGGCAGCCACTGCAGATGGGCAGACTTGGAGTTAAATGCCCACTTGCCTGCTGGCGCTGCTGAAGAGCACATCTAGTCAGCATCCATCAAGTGATTCATCCAAAGCAGTGCAGGCTGATTCAGAAGGATCGAAGGGATGGGTGTCATCAGCAGTGTCATGTGACACTTGGGTCTTTCTCCCTTCTGTCCTGCATTGTCTCAGCCATGGGGTTGTAGCAGTTTAGTCTGTTTGGCTTAGTCTGTTTAATTTTAGAGCTCTGCTGTCCCACAGGTCTGGTATGGGAGATGCCAGAGCATCTCGGTGGCAGCAGGCACAAGGCAAAGCCTGTGACAGGACACAGTGAGAGAGAAATTTCAGGGCAAGTGACCATCAGTTGGGAGGTCCTCATGGGGCTTGTGCAGGACAGGTGGGAGGATTTGAGAACATTCCCTCTTCTCAGTGCCCTCTGGAGATTTCCCTCTTCCTGCAGGACCAAAGCGGGGCGGTGGCACCTGGGGATGGGTGGGGTGGGACACAGTGCCTGTTCTCAAGCGATCTGTGCTCTCTCCCCAGGGCTGCAGAAGCTGTCCTGCAGGGCCGAGCTGACTCCATTCTGGCCTACCATCAGCAGAATGTCCCGCGGGCAAAGCTAGACCAGGTACACCAGCTACGAACCAAATGCTCCTGCTGGCACATGCTGCCAGCTGCTGCCCCTCCCTTCTGACGTGGCTATTCTGCCCCAGCCCCTGGCTCAGCTGTGGAGGAAGGGGTTGCCAGAATGCCCTCTCAGTGGCAAGGGATGCTGCTTTGCTGTGGAACCTCCTTGGCACAAACCCTTGCTGTTGTCAGCTGTGAAAGGTTTGGGATGGGGCATGGTGTGTGGCCCCAAAGCCATGTGGGCAGAGTACCCGCTGGTGCATTCCCAGGGCGTGTAGTAGGGCCTACATCTTTCCTGAAAGGAGTGAAGGTGAACTGCCATGAGACATCTTGCTGGGACGGAGGGGTCTCCTGCAGGGTACAGGGAAGAATAACTCTAGAGTTTTTCCCTTCTCAAGTGTCTTCCCCTTTCTCTCTGCCAGGCACCTGCTCCTAAAGTGCTGGGGGTTGCTGAGCCTCTTCCAATTAACCCTCCTGCTGCCAACACTCCACAGTCCCAGCCACCAGCCCCTCAAGCGAGTCAGCCGCAGCCGCAGCCGCCGCCACCGCAGCCTCCGCCCGCCCCATCTCAGACCGTCACCCAAACGCCGGTGCCCGCGCCTCAGGAAGGGACAGGGGAGGATGCCCGCAGAGACCTGACTCCCAACTCCTTGGGGAACAACAGCAGCAGCAACCAGCCTGGAAGCAACCACCCGAACACACCCACAGCGCCCGCCGGCACCATGCAGCCCGCGCAGGTGGACTCCGCCGCCGCCGCCGCTGCCGCCACCGCCGCGCCCGGCTCCAGCCTCCTGGGAGAGGGCACGGGGGGCCCGGGGATGCCAGGGCAGGCTGGCCTGGGCCCCAGGAATGCCATGAACTCGGAAGGGCTCTCCAAGGAGCAGCTGGAGCACCGGGAGCGCTCCCTGCAGACCCTGCGGGACATCGAGCGGCTGCTGCTGCGCAGCGGCGAGGCCGAGCCCTTCCTCAAGTCCGGCCAGAGCGCCGCGGAGGGTGGCACTGCCCCCCCG
>VWZG01009485.1:89566-109270 GCA_013396735.1 Grallaria varia
CGCGCCCCCCGCCACCATGAAGAAGTACGAAGAGCCTCTGCAGTCCATGATCTCCCAGACCCAGAGCCTGGGTGGGCCCGGCTTGGAGCACGAGGTGCCCCACCACCCCGGCGCTGACATGGGGCAGCAGATGAACATGATGATGCAGCGGCTGAACCAGGACAGCCTGACCCCGGAGCAAGTGGCCTGGAGGAAGCTGCAGGAAGAGTACTATGAGGAAAAGCGACGGAAAGAGGAGCAGATCAGTATCCACGGCCGGCCCATGCAGGAGATCATGATCCCACAGTCGATGGGGAGCATGATGATGCGTGGGCCACCACCACCCTACCACAGCAAGCCTGGGGAGCAGTGGCCACCAGGGATGGGCAGTCAGCTGCGGGGACCCATAGATGTGCAGGACCCTATGCAGCTGCGGGGAGGGCCACCCTTCCCCGGGCCACGGTTCCCTGGGAATCAAATGCAGAGAGTCTCCGGCTTTGGAGGGATGCAGAACATGCCCTTGGATGCTCTTGGGCCCATGAATGCCATGCAGAGGCCAGTCAGGCCCGGCATGGGATGGAACGATGATATGTCTCCTATGGGAGGCCCCGGGAACTTTCCACAAGGCACCTTGGCCTACCCATCAGGGCAGGGGGACCCAGAGAGGTTTATGAATCCCCGTGCCAGGGAGGAGATCCTCCGGCATCAGCTCATGGAAAAGCGCCCAGTGGCAATGCAGAGGCCCATGGGAATATCGGGCAACTCCATGAGCCAGAGCATGGAGATGGAGAGGATGATGCAGGCTCACAGGCAGATGGATCCATCCATGTTTGCTGGGCAGATAACGGGGGAGAGCCTGAGCAGTGCCCCAATGGGAATGGATTTTGCAGGCACCCGGGGGATGCTGAGCCCCCCGATGAGTCAATCAGGCCTTCGGGACATGGATGCACCCATGGGCCCTGGCAACCTCAACATGAACATGAATGTCAACATGAACATGAACATGAACCTCAATGTCCAGATGACCCCCCAGCAGCAGATGATGATGTCGCAGAAGATGAGGGGCCCCGAAATGATGGCCCACCAGGGCATGAGCCCCGAGGAGCTGGCCAGGGCGAGGGCTCAGAATGGTAATGGTAGTGCAATGTTAACAGGACCCCAGAAAATGATGATTCCCTCCCAGTTCCCCAACCAAGGACAGCAAGGCTTCTCGAGTGGGCAAGGGCCTTACCCCAACATGCCCCAGGAGATGGGCAGCAGCTCGGACATGTTCAGCCCCGAGCAGGGCACCATTCCTGTTGGGAGCATCAGTGGCACCACCAGGCTCAGCCATATCCCTCTGCCTCCGGCTTCCAATCCCAATCCCACAGCAGGGGGAAACCTGGCCAACATGCACCCAGCACCTTCCCGGGGACTGGGCCGACGGCCCTCCGACCTCACCATCAACATCAGCCAGATGAATTCCCCCAGCATGGGCCACCTCAAGTCTCCCACCCTCAGCCAGGTGCACTCGCCGCTGGTCACCTCCCCATCTGCCAACCTCAAGTCCCCACAGACACCCTCGCAGATGGTCAGCATGCCACCTTCAAACCAATCTGGGCCCCTCAAGTCCCCCCAGGTGATGAGCTCCTCTCTCAATGTCCGGTCTCCAACGGGCTCCCCAAGCCGCCTGAAGTCCCCTTCCATGGCTGTTCCTTCCCCGGGCTGGGTGTCATCTCCCAAAGCCACCATGCCCAGTCTGGGAGTCAACCAGAGCAAGCAGACCCTCAGCATGAACTCCTCTGCTTCCATGGGAGCACTGGATCAGGGTATGCCGGGTGTTGTGTGGGTTGCATGTCTGTGCTTGGTGAGTGTGTGAGTGGTGTTTCTTTCCAGCCCCTGAGCTCTTGCAGGAGCGGGATGACACACGTGCCTCTGCGTGGCATCTCATGGAGCAAGGATTTTTTTTTCCCAGGAGTCCAAACGGGGCCTCTTCAGGTAGATGAGAGGCTGGGCAAAGCAGCTCTGGCTGCACGCCTGGCTCATGCTCTGTGATAAGGCAGCAAAAGCTGTGTCTGTGCTGGGCAGTCGGAAGCAGGTTGAAGTGGAAGTCGGTCACTGCTCTGGGGCAAGGTCTCTGCATGAGCCTTCTCAGTCTGGAGGGTGCTGAGCTGTGTTTTTCAGCCTCCTCTGGTCACTGCCCTTGGAAGGAGGGGTCAGGGTTGCTCTCTGGTGGTAGCAAGGCACAGTGTGGACAGTATTGAGCTGGTGTCTCTCTTGCTTGCAGGTTCTCTCCCTTCGGGGCCTCGGAGCAGCTCTTCTGCGCCAGCCAGTAACACCTCCAGCACCATGAACCCCAACATGCCTTTTACTTCCTCTCCAGATCCATCCCCCTCTCAGAACCCCCTCTCACTGATGATGTCCCAGATGTCCAAGTATGCCATGCCCAGCTCCACACCACTTTACCACAATGCCATCAAAACCATCGCCACCTCTGACGACGAGCTGCTGCCGGACAGGCCAATGCTCCCCCCTGGAAGTATGTCAGGTACACCCTCCTGGAGCGGGGCTCACGAGGGGTCACACCATCTCATGGCCCTCAGGGGTGGCAACAGGTGGAGGAGGCTTTGGAAACTGCCTTGTCAAACAGCTTAAATTCACCCTCATTGGTAATGCTTTGTGCATTTCTCTGCCCTCTGCTGAGGCTGCCCATAAGCTTTTGGCTTGGGTGTGCTGTCTGGAAGTACACGAGCCAGTTTGGCTTGAGACATTCTTCTTCCACGAGCTGTGGAATTTTTTACACCTACCTTTACCCCACGTGGATGCATTGGCCCTGAATTTTCATGGCTCCTGGAGTTTTCTCAGGCTCAGGACTTGCAGGCAGAGGTCTGCTGCTTGGAGTCCTTGTGTTTCTGTGTGGTGGGACAGGCACGCTCCAAACAGGTCTTCAGAGTGTGGTGTTTTGAGTGGAACCCAGGTGCCTGCACAGGCAGGGCTGTGTTGGAGGTGCAGTTTGAGTTCAGTAGGCCAGATACGCTTCACTGGCTGGTGGCACTGGTGGGGACAGCTAGGCAAATGAGTGCTTTTTGTCACTCAGTGACCAACCCAAGGGGGAATTCCAGCATGCTCTGCCACTTGATTTAGGGGTTTTAAGGTGTCTGGTAAATATTTTTGGCAGTTTTCAAAATGAAAGATCAACTTTTTGACTCTTTCACTACTGAGCAGTCTCTTGGGTCGACCGCAGGCATGCAAATGCGTTGGCTGCCTCCACAGGCATGGATGGCTCTGCTGTTGTGGTGGGCACAGCCCTCCTTGCCCGGGCTGCACCTGTGTGGGGCTGCCCACTCTTCTGCTTTTCCCCTCCTCACCCCCCAGGTTCTGTGGTTGCTGGAGCTTGCTGTGTGGCAACCCCTGTGGCGGGCAGTGGGGAGGGGACACTCCTCAGTGCCTTCCAGGCAATGCTGGGAGCCCTGGTGGGACGTGGTATGGGGCTGTCCCAACACACCGAGCCACACAGGGCTCTAAAATCAGAGGGCTGTGAGAAACTACAAATCCAGCATGGCACTGAATGGAGCTGGAAGAGCTCTCTGGTGCTCGTGGGCTTAGGGAGCTGGAGTCTGGGTGGGTTTTCCTGATATTGGTGCTTTGCAAGCCTGTCTTGCAGCTCCTTACTAAGCATCGCTCTCCATGCTCAGGGAATTCTGAGCAGGAGTGCTTGTCAGGCTTTCAGGATGTGGATTTTGCAGCCCTGAGAGATCTGGGGGAAGGGTTAACTCTCCTCTCTTTTTCCTGTCCTTAGGTGTGACGGGGAATCAGCCAAATCAACTGCACTTGAACTCTGTGGGCCCTGGCTCCTCTCAGAGCCCCATGGGAATGAACCTGCCTGGTCAGCAGCCCCTCTCCCACGAACCACCCCCCACGTCCATGATGTCCTCCCCAAACCCTCTGGGCTCCAACATTCCTATGCACCCGAGCGGGCCGGGGGCGGGCGTGCCCCCCCAGAACCCCCTGATGCTGCCCCCGGGTCCCCAGGACTCGATGAACCAGCAGTGCGGCCCCGTGCCCAACAGTTCACAGATGATTCCTTCGAACCAGCTCGTGTTCCCCCGCATGCAGCAGCCCCACAACGCCATGCCATCTCCCGCGGGGGGCATGCCCATGGCACCGGGCGCGGGCGGCGGCCCCGGGATGCAGCAGCACTACCCGCCGGGGATGCCCCTGCCACCCGAGGACCTGCCCTCCCAGCAGCCCGGCCAGATGCCCCCTCAGCAGCACATGATGGGCAAGAACATCCCTCCTCGGATCGGCGAGCCCTACCCGCCCGTGCTCCCCGGCGTGGCGTCCGTGCTGAACGACCCCGAGCTCAGCGAGGTCATCCGCCCCACGCCCACGGGCATCCCCGAGTTCGACCTGTCCAGGATCATCCCCTCCGAGAAGCCGAGCAGCACCTTGCAGTATTTCCCCAAGAGTGACAGCCAGGCGCCCAAATCTCAGCCTTCCAACCTCCACCTCATGAACCTGCAGAACATGATGGCTGAGCAGCCCCCGGTGCGGCCAGGTATGAATGCCCCCAGCCTCCCCGGGCAGCAGGGCGTGCAGAGGGGACTCAGCATGCCCATGTGCCATCCTGGACAAGTGCCCATGCTGGGCAGGACAGGCATACCACCCCAGCAAGGCATGGTGGGCAACAGCATGCACCAGGGCATGATGTCTCCGCAGCAGAGCCTGATGGCCCAGCAGAATTTCATGCTGATGCAGGCCAAGCAGAGGAGCATGTCCGTGTCGGGGGAGATGTATGCCCAGACAGGACATATGATGTCACCTCAGGGCTCTCTCATGGGGCCCCCGCCTCAGCAGAACCTCATGGTCACACACCAGATGAGGCAGAGGAGTGTCTCCCTGGACAGCCAGATGAGTTACATCCCCGGGCCTGGGAACATGGCAAACCTGCCCTTCTAACCCCGGCTGGCGCTCAGGGCTGGGGAGGGCACTGGGCTGCCTCTACAAACACTTGGAAACCTTTCTGCAGGGGAGGGTTGGGGGCCAATGCCAGTGGAGGACACCACGTGGGATGCTTTTCATATCGGATTCGCCTCTACACAGAAAACCAGATGTGCAGTAAACTTGATGTGAATTGGGTTTCTTTTTCCTTTCTTTTTCGGGGAAGGGGAGGGTGGAGGGGCTGGGAGTAGGGTTGTTGCTTTGAACCCTGGGTGGTGATGAGGGGACACCCAGACCCTGTGGCAGTTTGTAAAGTTTTCACTTACGGTTTTCCTCCGTCAAGTGTTTTTCTTTCCCTTTTTTCCCTCTCTTTTTCCTTTTTTCTTTTTTTGTCTTTTTCTTTTTTTTTTTTCCCTCCCTTTTTAAGCAACCAAAATGTGCAAGAGGGTTTTTGGAACTAGCTGGAAATAGGTCGCTGGGAAAGGCAAAACTTGTGCTGGTTTTTAATTGTTCTGTATTTCTGTGTTTTAATAGAAGCCTCAAAACATGTTTTAAAAAACAGAAACAAACAAAAAAAAAACATGCTAAAGGCAACAGTGTACAAGGATTGAAGACTCTCCTTGGTGGGGAGGGAGAGAGGAGGATCCCCAGGGTACACAGGGTGTTGAGAGATCCCACTGTGGAGTGACTCCGTGTCAGACCTGTGTTGTTCCCCCATCTGGATGGTTTGCATGTGCAGGGGTGGGGGCGGGGGGTGTAGTGTCATGCAGATCTCAGGCCCCTGTGGATGCCGAGTACACAAACACCACCACCACCACCAGGAGCTGTGGCCCCAGGGAAACGCTGCTGGAGTGGGGCTCATCCAGCAGGGCAAGAGGCTGCAGCTTCCCGGGATGCAGCTCTCCCTGCTCCGTGGAGAAGCTGCCGTGGGGAGGATGCTGGCCTTTCACCTGCAGAAGTGGTGAGGATCTGGGCTTCACATGTGGTAACATACTGGACCTGAAGGTCTCGACCAGCCCCGTCCCCCGTCCTTCCTTCCCTTCCCTCCACACTGTGTCCCCCGTGGGTGGGGGGGGTACGGTGTGTAGGGACCGATGGGCTCCAAGGTGAGTGAGGTGATGCATTCCAGTGCTTCCAGGAGCCAGCTAGGAACCCTGCTCTTCTGCAGCCTTCCTACACCAGCCCATGACCTATCCATCATCATCTACCACTCTCCCTATTGCTTTGAATGCTCTCCCAGGTCTTCCTCATGCTTGTCGGTCCTTCTCCTCCAGAGTTTCGCAGGCAGTCTTTGTTCCACCTGGCCCTGAGCTAGTGGCAGCAGCCCTGCCCTGTGGCACAGGAGGGCTCCAGCTGTTGAAGAGGACCTGTCCTGCATGCAAGGCTCTGCCTCGGCGTAAGTCTTGCTCGGTGTTGGCGGTGTGGCCATCCTGTGCTTCACACGGAGGAGCCTGAAGTTGCGTTGCAATCCCTCATTCCTAGGTAGGCAGAAGTGTGCCATTTGGACAGCTCTGGCTTTCCTGGATGAGCTCCATCCTCCCCATCCTGCGCTCCGTGAGGTCTTCCTGCGCGTGGCCCTGAGGGTCCTTCCCGTGTTTGCTCACGGAGGGGGACGTGGGGTGATGTGCACACACTTCTGCACACATGGCACTGTCCTGGACCCCATTGCAGCATCCAGGGGTGAGCCTGGGGCACAGAGCTGCTGGGGGAACACCGCTCGGAGGGTTATCCCTGCAGAGCCAGACATCACACTACCTCTCTTGAAACAGAGCTCAGCTTTCCCAACTTGCTGCTGCAGGGAGGAGAAGGCTTTGGAAAGGGAGATTGTCAAGTAGCAAGTGAACAGAACACTTTTGGCCACATTATGAGCTGTTTGGACAGGCTGGTGGGTGCTGAAACATCAGCCCAGCAGCTGTCTTGATCCAGTCTATGAGAAGATGGAGTCTCAAAGTCCAGTTAGGAATCCCTTGAAGCTTTGGGGCATTTCGTAGCGAGCAGTGCTGAGTGAGAAGCATGGCTGTGGATTTGAGGAAGGATCTTGCTCTGGTCTCCTGCTTTGTAGGGGTTTGTTGTCTATGACGTGAGCAAGTAGCTTTTTTCAAGGTGGCAAAACAGGAAGTGCTCATCCCTGCTTTTGCACTGGGAGCAGAGGAATAATCTTCAGCTCAGGCTTTGGACTTGACATGTTGGCTGGTTGGATTCTCTGTCCTTTCAGTGTGTGTGTTTCACATGGGAGGATGTGGCTCAAACAGATGTAGCTCTTTCTAAGCTTGACTTGCCTGAAAGGCTGTGGCTTCTCTTGGCTGCACTCCGGGGTGTTGGCTGCTGGTAGTTTCTCGTAAACATCCAGATACCAATTACAGCCCCAAACCTTGCTCATCACCCACCAGCTAGTCTCGGCTAATTTGAAGCCATAACATTTTCTCTATGGAAGTTTTTTGTTTGTTTGTCTGTAGACAGCTGTTGCTTTAGCCCAGTTGAGATCCCCATGTATACGTACCTTCCCTGTTGTCCCTTTCGCCCAGCGTGACACAGAAGTTGTTTGGGGCTTGCAGTCCTCACTCTGTGGGCAGCACTTGTGCCTGGAGACAGCAGGAACACCGTTTGACTCAGCAGCCCTGGATACAAAAGGGAAATCCCAACGCTAGGTCAGAGCTGAGGATTCTAGAGTAGCAGTCGGTGCTCTTCTGCAAAATTGCACTGCCCCGGAGCCAGCCCTACCCCTTCCACTGCCAGGGCTGAACAACGGGGAGGAGAAGTGCTGCCCACCACCCCTCTGCCCTGGGCACCACTGCCCACCACGCCTGTGAACAGCAAATGTGGCCGGAGTTCCTCCGGAGGCTCAGGGACAGCCAGTCCTTGTCAGACCTGGGCAAGGTTTGCCGTCAGCTGGTTGCCTGCTGCCGTGACCTGTGTCTAGTCTCGTGTCTTGTAGTTTATTGCTCGGCTTCTCAGCTTGAGTTCTGTGTACTGACTCCACCTAATCACAGTAGAAGGTTTGCCCATCTTTTTAGCCATGACTTCGCCATGTTTTTTCCAGCTCCAAAAAAAAAAAGCGTACGCTGGGAAACCGCATCTTTCAGTACGTCGGATAATCACACCCCTAAAATTAGCTTTCATGTTGAGGTAAAGGTGACTGACCTGTTCTCTGTCATCCCATGGAGAAACTTCCCCAGTCATTTTGTACCATTATATAAATATATATATATAAATATAAATATATAAATACAATATGTGAAGACATCTTATTGGTTTTTATTTGAAACAATTTTTAGGCTTGTTTTTGGGTATCTGTGCTGCCTGTAATGTATTGACCTGTTTTATAGGTGCCTTTTTATTAAAAAGACAAATTTCAGAACCTGACCCCGTGCCTGTCTTTTCCCACGTGATTTTCCAGGGGACGGAGTGTTCGAGGGCCGCTGGGAGGGTGGCGTGGGCGTCGGGGGAGCCCCTTCTCTGCAGCGCTCCCAGGCGCGCGTTCATTGATGCGTTCCCGGCTGGCGCTCACGCGTGCACGCTCCGCTGCCCGCCACGGCCACGCCACCAGCATGCGTGTGGAGCAGGATGCTCTGCCGAAACCCCCCAGCTCTGTCTCCAGGGAGGCTCGGTTGGCCCGGAGGGGACGCAGAACAGGAGGGGACGCAGAGCAGCGTGCTGCCGGGGGGCTGTGTGTCCCTGCGGCACAGAGAGGGGCTTTCTCGGGGTCCTCTGCAGCGGCTGTGTTTGCAGAGCACAGTCCCTGCCCTGTGGATGGTGGTGACATTGCCTTCCCACACGCCACCTCCCCACCACGCAGGAGCCACCCCAGAGCTCCTCTGGGCTCAGTGCCCTTTGCCAGCCGCCTGGATGGGCAGAGTCCACCTGGCTCTCTTGGCAGCCGTGGACTGGGGAGCTGAGCTGAGCTCCACAGGGATGCCCGTGTGGGCATCTGGGGGTGGCTCTGGTGGCATGAACGCTTAGCAGGGAAGCCTGCTGGGGGCAAAGGCATGTGACAGCCATGCAAACCTTGGGGAGGCTGTGAGGGTTTCATTGAGTGGAAAGCCCAGCTTCCTCTGTGGTGGAGGAAAGTTCCTCTTGCTTTCTTGTCACCATTCAGCAGGTTGGCTGCCGGCAGCTGCGGGGGGAGCAGCGGCTGCTCTTTGGAGAAGGGCCTTCCAGCTTCCAAGCCAAGCCATTCCCAGGCCAGCTGAGCCAAATGCAGGTGCAAGGGCAGCTCTCCACTTGGGTTACCAGCTGCTGTCAAAGGGGCAGGAGGTGCTGCATGGCAGAGGAGGCTCTGGAAAGCACAGAGCTGATGTAGGTCTGGCTGTCTCTGCACTGTCTTTTGTGGCACTGGGGAAGGGGAATCCGAACAAGGTGCTCCTCTGAGCCCTGTGGTCCCCAGGTGGGAACAGCAGCACTTGGCAGAAAGGTGCCATCTGCCCACTTAGTGCTCTCTGATGCATTTCCCTCAAGAAAGTGGCATGACTGCAGAGAGCTGCTTACAAGCACTGTCCATGAGAGGAAGGTGTTTTATTCAACTGTTTATTACAGCTTACATCAAAATTTTCTAAAGGTTTGTACATACTAGTACTAAAAAGTATAGTAACAATAGGTGAGTAATCAATCTGTTAACTCTGATTTTGCATGTGGATTTTCTTTTCACTTTGTGACCACTGTAAGAATTTTACACTGTGACTGTTCATTTCTTCAGTAACAGTTTCATGTAGAAACAGTCTCTTCAGAACCTGCTGGGAAGGTGTTTACAATGCGTTTGCAATGGGTCTGCTCACAGGTACAACCAAGGAGAACACGAGGACGGGCTAAAGAGAACTGCTCTTCCTCTGCCTGAACAGCTATGATCGCCATTACCTGCAGGTTTCATCTTTGAAGATGCAGCGCTGCAGGAAATGGTGGAGGGCCTTATACTACTTGGTGAGTTTTCTCCTCAATCATAATGTGAGAACGAGCTGCTGAGATCTCTGCCTGAGCCAGACAGAGGGAATGTGACCCCTCCCATAACGACTGGTCTTTGTAGAAGGATCCTTGGGTGCAGTGGAGTTCACCTGGGACCGAGCCCTTTGTTAGTGGTCTGAACTTCAGAAGTGAGTTTAGCACAAAATTGCTGCTGCAGCAGGAGAACTGGCATTGCTCCGACGCTGCTTAAAACGTGAGGTGAAGGGTGGAGCAGATCTGGAAGTGTGCTCATGGTGAGGGTCACGCTCATGTGATGGTTGGTACATGTGGCTCTCATACAGTTCAGGCCAGAGTGCTCTTTAGCAACAGAAATGCCAGGGAGCAGCGTTGTGGACTGTCTGAGTTGTTCTGCTGTGACAAGACCTCCTAGGCAGCAGCAGGCTGCCTGAGTCTGCCAAAGGCTTCCCCACACACCAGCTTGTGGTGCAAGAATTAATGACAGGGAAAGCTGCTGCTCTTATTTTGAATCAAATTACCAAGCTGCCCTGATGTGAGCAGTTGCTGGATACTTGCAGTTCAGGGCAAGATCACCACCCAGGTCTGTTATCTCTACACCTGGATGTACTTGATATCTGAAAGCCCTGTTGATGCAGGTGGAGGAAAAATATCAGAAAGCATAGTGCAAAGCAAAATGCTGCATTTCCTCTCGCCTTGCTGAAAACAAAGAGAAATTACGCAAATGAGCTCTTTTCCTTACTCAGGGGCAATGAGTCTCCTCGCTCTCAGAACCCACAAACTGCCATACAATGAGCTGAAAAAAAAAAAAAGTTACACCTTGAGACTTAAAAAGCTGTGTGGTTTCTGTCCCCTGTGCACAGTCACAAGACAGAAGCCATCTCTTCAAATGGTGTTTTTCCTTAAAGGAAAACTTTTGCTTAGTCAGGCATTCAGTTCAGCAGCCACTCACAGAAGATCTTAACAGCAGTAAAGCAGAACAAATGAGTGGGAAAGGATGCAACTGGTGTCAGGAAAGGAGTCTGTGACAGTCACATCTTTCAGTCGGTGGGAGGACCTCCTGGCATGGAGCTGTGTTGGGCAGGTGAGTGTGTCGTGGCTGGCTGGGGGGATGTCACGCAGCAGGAGGACTATGTTGCAGTCAGAGAGTTTCCAGCACTGTGTGCCCATGCCATGCCATTGATCTCTTCAGCCCCTGTCAGTTCTGCCTGCATCTCTTTCCAGCTGCTGTGGCCAGTGGATGCTGCTGCTTCCTTTGGGCACATCTGTACTAGCCTGAGCTGGTGAAATGGAAACCTGTTTAGCTTTTGTCCTCTGCACTTGCTCACTGACCTGACTCACACTGACTTCGCTGCAGGTTTTTCCTTGCCCCTGGCAACCCAGTGTCGTGCCTGGCTTCATGCACAGGACGCCTGCGGTCAGTTTTTTCAAGGGAGAGGTGGGAATGTCAGTCCAACCCCCTCGGGTTCATGCAGCCCACAGGGGTGACCATTGCACAGCCAGCATTCACCGACAGCTGCCAGGCAAGCAGGAGAACCAGGAGGAGCCAGGCAAGGTATGTGATGGGATTCGGGCATTCAGCGGCTCTTGGACCTGTTTCCTGAGGAGCAAAGGAAGTGGTGGGGATGCTTGAGAAACTTGTAACTGAGACCACAGCAAGTGTGCCACTGGGAAGGAAAGCCCTAGGCCAGTTCTGTCCTGCAGGCAGGCTCTCCCAGCTAGAAGGTGGAGATGGAGGTGGTGTTGTCAGACTCAATCCCACTCCCCTTCCTTGTCACCTCGAGGATCTCCTGCAGGGTCTCCTGGCTGATGCAGCCAAGCTCCTGCAGGATCCGGAAGAAGTCGTTACGGAACTTGACCCCAATGAAGGCGTAGAGGATGGGGTTGAGGCAGCAGTGGGTGAAGCCAATGGCCTCTGTCACCATGATGGCTGTGTCCAGCTGGTCTTCCAGGAGGCAGTTCTTGGTGAAGGCTTCCAGCTTGGTGAGCGTGTTCAGGAAGATGACGATGTGGTAGGGGCTCCAGCAGAGCAGGAAGATGCCTGTCACCAGGATGGCCACGCGGACAGCTTTCTGCCTCTGCAGGCGCTGGGACTGGCAGAGCACCCGGACAATGGCCATGTAGCAGTAACACATGACCAGCAGGGGCACAAAGAAGCCCACTGTGTGGTAGAGGAAGCGAGTTGCCAGCCAGGCGTTGTTGCCGTCGATCCCAACCTCTGGGAAATAGCAAATGCTGCGGTTGCTGTCGTCCGTCCAGACTTCCATGAAGATGAGGTCGGGCAAGGTGAGGAGCAGCGAGCAGAGCCAGACGGCCGTGCAGGTGAGGTGGATGGAGCGAGCTCTGCGCTTGCGGTAGGTGTGGATGGCGTAGACGATGGCCAGGTAGCGGTCCACGGCGATGCACCCCAGCAGCATGCTGCTGCAGTAGAAATTGATCTTGTGGACAGCACTGAGTATCTTGCAGAGGAACTTCCCAAACACCCACCCAGCCAAGCTCTCCACCACGCTGAATGGGAAGGTGAGCAGCAGTGCCAGGTTGGCCAGAGTGAGGTGGAAAAGGAAGTTTTCCGTGGTGGTGCGAGACCGCTTGAACCTCTCTAAAATGACCAGGACCAGAGCATTGCCCACAGTGCCCAACATGAACATCAGCAGATAGATGAGGGGCATGAAGACCTTTCTGAAGGGGTCTCTCTGGTTGCCGACCACAGATGAGGCTGGGTTGAAGCAAAAGTAGCCCTCCAAAGAAGGGGTGGTGTTCTCAGCTTCATAGTACCCGCTCAGCTCCACCTGGCTCTGGGGAACAGAGAGAGTCTTGTTAACAGAGGGGATTTTCTGGACACAAGAAGCCGGTCCTTCAGCTGCACCTGGCAGACCTGGAGTGGAGCAACCTGTGCCTTGCATCCCCCCTGCATCAGAAGGAGGTGCTGCTTGTCTGCAGTGTGATGACCTTGGAGGCCTCCCCAGTGCCAGGAAGCGCAGCAGCACGTGGGGAGGGTTGTGTCCATCTCTTACAGCTCAGGATCTCATCTTTAACTAGCATATTTGGGGATGTTCTGGTGTCCAGTAAGATGACCAGTTTCATCTTCTGGTTCTTGCCCAGTTACCTGCTGGTGGCTTTTGCTTTCTCACACACCATGGAACCCTCCTCTACCAGCTTTCCCAGTTTTTTTTACCCATTTCTGATACGGACCACCCCTGTCCTGCCTGCTGTCAGGTACAGAGGTGGTGGGACTGCACTGACCTTCTCTTCAGATGCCTGGGAGCTGCCTGGGGCAGAGCAAGGTGAGGTGGGGACAGCAGCAGATGTCCTTGAGATTGCTTTCCACACACTCAGAGAAGGGTGTGGGAAAAAGGAAAGCCTCTGAGGCACTGTGGTGCCACAGCTACAGGAACGGATGCTGGAGAGAGAAACCTGTTTTGTTGGTAAACCTTGCACTTCTGAATTAATGGCAGTCAGAGCAGGAAAGGGAACCTGAAAACACCACTCAGACCCCAGGGTGATACCCGGTAGGGAAAGTGTAATAGAGCTGCCACAGATGAGATTTGCTCTTGACCTGCTGTATCTGCCTGCCAGGTGAGCAGCCTGTGGTGGGGCTGAGGCTGCGGGCAAGTATCGAGTGCTGGGAAGTTGGAATTGTGCTCAGGATGAGCTTCCCAGACAGTGGGCACCCTCCAGGTGGCCTTGGGCACCTTGCGGCAGCTGGGTGTTCACAAAACCAAAGGGCCAGGATGAGCACAAAAAGAGCGACGCAGGAGGCCCGTGGCAAGCTGACAAATCAGTGACAACTGGGAAGAGCTCAGCAGCAGTCACAGGCACCCCGAGGTCCCCCACCCACACCCTCTCCAGAGACCCGTGCTGAGACTTCAGTGTCGACCACAGCGGAAGTTTCTGCTCACTGCTTTCATACCTTTCACTGCCAGCTGCAGCCGTTTGCACCTGCTGCTCCTTCCCTCCTCAGCCAAAGTTCCCCTCTAAAAATACCAGCCCTGCTCGACCCAGCTTTAGAGCTGATTTTTGGGGTTTTTGCTCACCCAGTGTGTTACTAAGCCAAAGGTGTGTGACCAGCCTGGAGTGCTGCATTGTGCCTGGCTAGGGAAGGGGGATTGCTGTTTCTTCCCTCTCAGGCAGCCTTCCCTGGGCAATGCACTGGGTTGCCTCCACACGTGACTGACTGGGGTGAAGAGGCAGCGTTAGGGCTCATCTGAACTGCTCTGCTCTGCTGCTGGAACCCTCTGCATGGCTCCAGGAGGGGCCCAGGCACGCTGGTGGGGCACAAGTGTATGGAGCATTACTAAACACGTAGAGCAGACAGCTGGCTCAGGCGGTCCCCCAGCAGTGGAGGGCAGGAGGGCAAACAAGCCTTGCAGAATAACCTTGCCCAGCTCCTGCCCTCTTCCCTGGGCCTCTGCCTTTGGCTGCTGCCAGGAACAGTGCCAAGCAAGGCTTTGCTCTGACCAAAGTTACTCTTGGTCTTGCCCCATCCCACTCCCCACCAGCCCTGCTCCCAGTGGTGCTGTGGCTGTGCTCTGATGCCACGGTGCTTCCTCCTGAACAGGTGAGAGCCAGTCCCCTCAGGGCCAGGAGTCCTCCCTACCCAAAACCTCAGACACACACAAATGTCTTCCCCTAACATGACAAGCCTCTGCTGAGCAGCATTTTGTATTCCCAAAGAACATTTATTTTTCTCGTTTAGGGTATGATTATGGAGACTGGAGATGGCTGCTAAAGACAAAAGCCTTTAGAAATCCCTCCCAGTTATTTTTCTCCCCAGGTTGAAAATATTTCCTGCCTAGTCTGTACCCAGACCTTTCGTCAGGAGTTACTAACACACACACAGAAACCTGTGATGTGTTGTCCAGTGCCAGATCCTCGAACCTCTTTGAGAAAAACAAAACCAACCCAAAAACCTTTGCAGTTTGGGGCAGAGACCAAACCTGACTGCTCAGGCTGTGCAGGTGAGCGTGCTGAAAACACCAAACAGGTTATATGTTGGAATGGAAAATTTCACTGGGGAGAGGTTGGAGGGTTCCAGCTTTGAAGGAAAAAAAGGAAAGGATGGGAAATGGCCAGGTTTGCTGGCTGGAGCCATGTCAGCAGCACCATGGATGGTGATGGATGGGCCCCCTGGGTGCTGTTCAGTGGCTTTGGCTGCTCACCAGCTTCCAGCATCACCTTATATTTGGAGCCAGAGGTGCATAAGCTGAATGCCACTGTCAGACACCCTCTGAGTGCTGATGGGGAGCAGGTAGGGAGGGCTCTTACTGCAAAGCCACTGGCTGTGGGCAGGGGAAGCGTGCGCGGAGCCGAGTCTGAGGTGCCCTCTCATGCACCTCCGAGCAGAGCAGCACATGTGGGTGGGAGCAGACACAGATGAGTTGGAGACAAATAAAAGAGAATGAAAAGGCAGAGTCTGGGCTGAGGCAGGGAGGACAGGGACCAGAGCTCCAGGAGATGCAGTGACTGTGACAAGCTGAGGCTTCTGGGGGCTCTGCTGCAATTCCCATTTCCAGGACTGGAAGTGGGTGGCTGCCTGGTCTGGGACAGGATAAGTCAACAGTGTGCCTGCAGAGGCACCTTTGCACAGGTCTCCTGTAAGGCAACTGCAGCCAGATTCGGGGCTGGGAGAAGAAGTGGTGTCTCTTTCTGTAACAAGTGCATGCCTAGGAAGGCTGTTCCTGCGTGTTTTTTGTTCAGGGATCCCTCTGACCCACATCTCAGATTTATTCTGGTCTCCATGTGTCAGCTGCTTTTCTCAGTTCCCCACAACTGTCAGCAATCAAAACATTTGGCTGCAGAAGTGAAGCAGCTTCTGCACTATTACGGATTTTCCATGTGAGTCATTCCCTTCTAGTCCGTGCCAGGGCTGGGAGCAGCACGTTTCATTCTCAACACCTTAAAAAAAGCGCCCATATCAATGCAATTTACTGACAGAGCTTCTGCTCATGACCTCTCTGGGTGCTGAAACAGGGAAAGCCAGAAATAAGACCAAAGCCTATGGAAAAGCCACGTTATTGTGGTGCAGGTGCCTTTACAATGAAAACTGACCTGCAGCACCTCAGGGGACCTGGTGGAGATCTCAGTGGTTCTTCTGCAACGGTGATTTTGGTTGTCTAGACTGCAGCTGAGGAAGGTTAAGCAAGCAAAGCGTTTTTGCTATGGAGAAATGGGGTTATCATTTTGGCCACCTTACTTTTCTACAAGGTTACAGAGTTGGGTAGTCTCATGTGGCACAAAAATTTAGGTGAGGCCTTTGCTGTTCTCACTGTGAAATACTGAGATAAACAGCTTTGGTGCAAACATTCCCATAATTTTTCCTTCCAAGGAATCCTCTCTGGTGAGTCCACAAGGCAGGGTTAGTGTCTCCACTTTGACAAGACACTTTGGAGACCTTTTCTGCAAATCTCTGTGGGTAGGTTGTTGCTGCAAGCGCTGAGTATAAATAAAGCAACATATGGCACCACCAAAGCAAAAACTGCAATGCTCATGTGAGATCTGTGACCTCCCTGTTCCAGGGAGGGAGCGGAACCTGGGAAGCTGCCAGGAGACAGAGGTGGGAAACGATGCATATCAAACTCCCAACTGCAGGAGGTCTGAGAAAAGGTCTAAAACTTGTCCTGCTGTGGGCACTCAGTCCTAAAACTATTTGGGTTTCCCCCTCTCACATGGGGTCTCCTTTATGACTTAAAATAATCCACAACCGAGGTAAAGCTGAGGATTCTGGAATGTTTTGTGTGCAGTGCTGCTTGATCCTCCTGCATTAAAAATGATGCAGGTGTGCCCCATGCAGCTGTTTGCCCATAGCCCGTGACATGCTGTGGGCAAGGGGACAGCAACACTTCCACTTCCATGATTTCTGGTGGCAGGACAAATTGCAAAGGGAGAGTTCAGCTGGAGGAATGAACCAGCACGGCCATGAAAAGTGTCTGAGTTTGGTTTAACCCCTCAGCAAACTTCAGTACTTCCACTGAACTTCATCAGAGGTCACGGACAGAAGTTTCTTCTGAGAAAAAATTCTAAAGGAACAACCACCAGTTGCAAAGGAGTTTTATACTGGATGAAGCAGAAAAGGAATAAGGAGAGCAAGACTTGCTCTTCCCTGGTGTATAGGAAAAAGGAAGAACAGAAAATTTGGTAAAAATTAAACCCAGCATTTCGCTCTTCAGAGAAACCAAACCTAAGGTCTGTTGCAGAGAGCCACTGTATTCAAAAATAAATTCCGAGCTGCAATACTTGAAAACCAGGGTAATGATAGTGCTGCTGTGTACTTCCCCGAGGACAGCACAACATACTCTAAAAGGTGCAGCTGCTGTCTGCCATTCGCAAAGGCTGGGGAGAGGGCACAATGCCTTGTGTCATCGCTCCATGGTAGAAGTACTTGCAACTTATTTTTCCTTCTTCAAAATGCCCCTCTTGTAAATATACTGCATATTCCCCTTTCAAGAGAGCCTATGGCAGCCTGTATGTGGAGAAGCGAAGGAGGGGTAGGAGCACATATGACTGCACCAAGGGTTTTCAGAGAGAGAAAGAGAGCCCTGGGTTATCTTGGGCATTCCAGCTGTGTAAGGAGCCCAGATGAGGTGTACAGGGCTCTGCATGCTGTGTGCACAGTCATTTACACCCCTGAAGGCTGAGGCAAAAGGTGCCAGGCTCGGGATGAGTGTTTGACTCCCATGAGGTGCCGAGGGCTGCGGGGGCAACGGAGGCTGGGACAGGCTGGCAGTGGGGACGGAGCTGCTGGAGCCCCACGCTGCCCTTTGCAGAGCCTATGGTCTGTCCTCATGCAAGGACAGAGCTGGGGCTCAGTGCTTGCCAGAACAGGTGCACACAAGGCCCTGGGAGCTCGGCAGCTTTCCCCATGGGAATACCCAGCACGCCTGGATCAGCTGCAGCCACGCTGTGCCAGCCCCCTGCAAGCCACAGCCTTGTGCTCATGGCCAGGTTGGGACTAAAGGGGATGCAAGGGCTGATTGTGCTGGCGTAAGACATGGCTCAAGCTCTGCTTCAGCCAACAGGAGGGCGAGAGGATGGACAGACAGAAAACAGGACTTTCAGCCCACCCCAGCCCTACGTGCTGTCCCTGTTACCAGGCAAAGCCAGGCCCAACTCACCAAGTCATAGGTCTCTGAGGAGTAGCTGACAGGCCCCATGGTTTTGGGAGCAGGATCTGTCTCTTCTCCAGAAGTTTCAACAGAAGTTCTTTTTTGGGGTGGAGTTAGTAATTTAAGTGAGTAGGGAGGGACGCAGCATGTAACAATAGAGAATTTGCAAGGCAAATGAGCTCCAGGCATAGTGACCTGATTGATGTATAGATTAGCATCTAGCTTTATCATCTTTTTACTAGCACTGTCAGTTGATTTTCAAAGTACAGTTTGGAGAATCCGCATTCCTTTGTTCTGTACCAGGGAAGATCCAGAACGTCCTCACGTCTTCCCTGGAAACCTTCAGGGCTCTTGCCCACGGCCCTCCTTGTCCCAGGTGGTCCGAAAGGCTTTGGCAAGTTGTGTGCCAGGGAACACATCAGAAACCAGGATCCTCCTGGGTCTCTGGAGCTGTGCATTCACTTCACCCTCTGCCTCGAGGTCCTCCTGGTTGGTTTGACTCCAGCGGGTTGTGGTTGTCTTCTGCTCCTGCTCCTGCAGCTTCACCCCTTGTCTGGGCTTGGGGGAGTGTGAGGTGGCTTGCAAAGGAAAGCACAGCAGGGGCTGGGCTGCTGCATGACACAGCAAGGTCCCTGGATTTCACCAGGTAATTACAGGGTAATAAAGGCAGGAAATCAGGATTCTGTCTGCTCAAGGAAATGTGTATTTTGTTCAGTGATGGCACAGCAGCAGACTCACAGTGAGAAAGCCCCCGTGTGGGTCAGCAGAGCAGGATGGCACTGCAGCTGGCATTTTGGCAGGAAGCTTTTCTGCTGTGAGGAGCTGAGGGAGTTCCACAAGCACAGTGCCTGTCCTCGTCTTCCTGGGCACAGCTGCACCCAGGCCTCTGCACCAGCAAGGGCTCTGGGGGCACTTGGGCTGCTGAAGAAGGAGGTGGTGTCATTCAGGTGAGCACTGGTTTCATTCTCCTGCTTCTCAGCGGGACCCAGGAGATCCCAACTTGATTGGGCCCTGCTACCCTGAGGATGTCCCCTGCCCTGAGGACCTTCCTGTGCCCCTGCCTGCGCCCCTCAGCCTCTGGGCACCCTTTCTCCCAAAAGGGAGAGGATGGAGAGCAGCCAGACCGGAGGGAGGCCATCGGGAGCAACCCAACTGAGCCCTGCCCTGCCAGGGCTGTGGGGTGGCATCAGGAGTGGGGCACGGCTGAGCCGGAGACACCGAGAGCTTGGGGAGGATGTTCTCACAGCTCCAGCTGGAGGGTGGAGCTGCTGCTCGGCAGGGAGGGCACGTAGGGTGCTGTGAACAGCTCCTGAAACAGCAATTCCCCACCCGGTGGTCCCGGCTCCCGCACGCCCAGGGCCGCGCTTTGGCTCCTGCTCTGTTGGGATGTGTGGTGGTGATGCCACAGCGAAGCCACGGGGACCTTCCAGGGGGTTTTCTGGAGGAAATGGGCAGAGGGACTGGCTGGCATGACGGGCTGGGACCGGGAGGAGGGACCGGGATGAGGGGCCAGGACTGGGACGAAAAGCCGGGATGAGGGACCGGGATGAAGGACTACAATGAAGGACCGGGGCCGGGATGAAGGGCCGGAATGACAGACTACGATAAAGGACTGGAATGAAGAACTGGGATGAAGGACTGGGACTGCGATGAGGGCCGGGACAGAGATGAGGGGCCGGGATTGGGATGCGGGGCCGGGATGAAGGGCCGGAACTGGGATGCGGGGCCGGGATGAAAGGCCGGGATGAGGGGCCGGGCCAGGCCGGGCGCTGGCAGTCACGTGACGCACACC